>CM056052.1:2283821-2693198 GCA_029574335.1 Rana kukunoris | reverse complement strand
TGTTACAGTAATCAAAAGAACAAAGACACATTCCACCCACACATCACACAATGGAGCTTCAATCACATTCTACAGACTTTTCGGCACCGGTCTGACATAATTTAACATGCCCTAATTACTACACCTGAGAAGTCAGACGTTATGACTCTCACCTGTTATTCCTATCACATAGTATCATCAATAGACTTTTCACACAAACACATTCCTTTACTAAACATATTTGACATGCTAATTCCCTACCCCTGAAAGGAGACATCTGACTTTTCCGACTTAGTTAACATGTCACAATGGACAATGGAATGTCTAGGACAGTGATGGCAAACCTTGGCACCCCAGATGTTTTGGAACTACATTTCCCATGATGCTCCTGCATTCTGCAGTGTAGTGGAGCATCATGGAAAATTGTGGTTCCAAAACATCTGGGGTGCCAAGGTTCGCCATCACTGGTCTAGGAGAAGCCCCAATTAACACCTCAAAAGCATGTGTCCTCACATTGAATGAAAACACTCCCACTGACCTAGTGGGGTCATAATAACCACTTGTAATATCTCAAGATATCCTGCAATATGATTTATCCGTCACATCTCATGTAATTTATAATTAATATTTCTCAGTCACCCTTATGCCCAAATATGCATAGGATGACCCTAGACCCAAGAGTTATTAGTGACACTGGCACAGGAGTACTCCTCATCCTTCAAAAGTCTCTGGGTGTCATGGGTCATTCTGTTACAACGTCCTCCCAGGGGGTGCGATTCTAGGAGGATGTCAATGTACGCCCTCCAAGAATTAACAAACCGCCCTGTAGCCGTCAGTCGGCTATGGGCCGGTCGTTAAGTGGTTAACACTAAATACATTCCTCCACCCATACTGCTCACTGATTGGTCCAGAGTAGGGCGGGGACTGGGTGATAATCTTCCTTCTCTGTGCTGCAGACACAATTTATGTCTCTAGACTGGATTTATGGAGATTCTGGGGTTCAGCAAAAGGTTGATTTTTACCATAGATGTTGCTATCTAGGCATCTGGGGTATGTGCTTTGGGTCTTCTACCCCCATACCCGGTCTAGCATGATCTCTGACAGAACAATTCTCCCAGGAATACTTGTTCTGTTGTCTGCTGTCTGTGCCGGGTGGAGGGATATGTCTGTATAGTCTCAGACTCAAGTCACTGAGTGCAGTCTCAGGAAATGGGAGGGAGCAGCCTGATGTGGGTGGAGTCCTGGTTTAGGGGAACCAATCAGCTCATGTCTAGTAATAATCTTTGTATTTCTGTTTTAGTAGATGGACGGGAGATGAGGAAAACCTCAGAGGATTGTCTCACTTTGTCTCCAGACTGTAAAGTAGAAGATGAGGACATCACACAGTATAGTCCAGGAGAAAACCCGACTACCTCAAATGTCCATCCGGCACCACACAGTGTAGATGGACCATCGTATTTCTCCTATCCTGAGGAACCTCAGACTGTGCGGGACGGTGCCGGACCATCGTATACCTCTTATCCTGAGGAACCTGAGACTGTGCGGGATGGTGCCGGACCATCGTATTCCTCTTATCCTGAGGAACCTCAGACTGTGCCTCGGCGGGACGGTGCCGGACGATCGTATTCCTCTTATCCTGAGGAACCTCAGACTGTGCGGGACGGTGCCGGACCATCGTATTCCTCTTATCCTGAGGAACCTCAGACTGTGCGGGACGGTGCCGGACCATCGTATTCCTCTTATCCTGAGGAACCTCAGACTGTGCGGGACGGTGCCGGACCATCATATTCCTCTTATCCTGAGGAACCTCAGACTGCGCGGGACGGTGCCGGACCATCGTATTCCTCTTATCCTGAGGAACCTCAGACTGTGCGGGACGGTTTCCGGACCATCGTATTCCTCTTATCCTGAGGAACCTCAGACTGTGCGGGACGGTGCCGGACCATCGTATTCCTCTTATCCTGAGGAACCTCAGACTGTGCGGGACGGTGCCGGACCATCGTATTCCTCTTATCCTGAGGAACCTCAGACTGTGCGGGACGGTGCCGAACCATCGTATTCCTCTTATCCTGAGGAACCTCAGACTGTGAGAGATGGTGCCGGACCATCGTATTCCTCTTATCCTGAGGAACCTCAGACTATGAGGGACGGTGCCGGACCATCGTATTCCTCTTATCCTGAGGAACCTCAGACTGTGTGGGACGGTGCCGGACCATCGTATTCCTCTTATCCTGAGGAACCTCAGACTGTGCGTGACGGTGCCGTCCTTCCAACAGAGAAAAGGTTTTCCTGTATGGAGTGCGGAAAGTGTTTTCGTTCTAAATCCAACCTTAATATGCATATAAGATCTCACACAGGGGAGAAGCCGTATTCCTGTTCTGAGTGTGGGAAATGTTTTTCACAGATGTCCAATCTTTACAAACATCAGAGATCTCACACGGGCGAGAAGCCGCATTCCTGTCCTGAGTGTGGGAAATGTTTTTTACAGATGTCCGATCTTTACAAACATCAGAGATCTCACACAGGGGAGAAGCCGTATTCCTGTCCTGAGTGCGGGAAATGTTTTTCACAGATGTCTGATCTTTACAAACATCGGAGATCTCATACAGGCGAGAAGCCGTATTCCTGTCCTGAGTGCGGGAAATGTTTTTTCACAGAAGTTCAATCTTTCCACACATGAGAGATCTCACACGGGGGAAAAGCCGTATTCCTGTCCTGAGTGCGGGAAATGTTTTTTATATAAGTCACATCTTTCCAGACATCAGAGATGTCACACGGGGGAGAAGCCGTATTCCTGTCCTGAGTGCGGGAAATGTTTTTCACAGATGTCCGATCTTTACAAACATCAGAGATCTCACACAGGGGAGAAGCCATATTCCTGTCCTGAGTGTGGGAAAGGTTTTTCACAGAAGTTCAACCTTTCCACACATCAGAGATCTCATACAGGGGAGAAGCCGTATTCCTGTCCTGAGTGTGGGAAAGGTTTTTCACAGAAGTTCAACCTTTCCACACATCAGAGATCTCACACGGGGGAAAAGCCGTATTCCTGTCCTGAGTGCGGGAAATGTTTTTCATATAAGTCACATCTTTCCAGACATCAGAGATGTCACACGGGGGAGAAGCCGTATTCCTGTCCTGAATGAGGGAATTGTTCCTCACTGAAGTCCTGTCTTCCTGTACATCAGGGATCCCACACAACCCTCGAGGTGTATTAGTGAGTGCGGGAAATGTCTTGTATATGAATGATGCTGGACATCACAGCTCTCATGTGGGGAAGAAGCACACCCTGATATACACCTCAGATATACTCCATGGCTGATCTTCATCATGTAACAAACACTTCATAAGGAGATCAGAGATCACCAAAGACATGGATGAAGTGTTGCACCGTGTTGGCCATTGATAGCAGTAGAAAAATAAAAATGGAGTCATTACCTCTCATTGGCTGAGTACATTTTGTGGTGGAAGATTTCACAAACACTTAGAGGTCGGTATAAAATAAAAATAGTTGAATGAATGTGAGCGGCCATGATGAATATTGGATGTATTTTATTTCATACACTGATTTCCTTGGCTCCATCTAGTGGCCATAAAGCGTTATTGTGCTATTTTTACTGATTGAGGTATTTAATGAAAAATACAGTTTTATGGCCACTAGATGGAGCTGACAATCATAGGAAATCACTGTGTTACATTCTAGCAATATGTGTAAGAGCTGAATGAATTTCCTATAAGTAGAGCCCTCAGTTTGCTCTGTCAGACATGATTTCATACTAATACCTGAGATCATACTCATACACTTATCAGGTATGCTTTGTCAGCATGATATTGGGGGATAGAAGGTAAAGTGTATGGAAGCCTTCATTTTAATACAACACATTCACTGTTAAGGGACAGAATGAAAGCCAAAACATCTTTGTGATAATAGCAAAATATATTAGATAGTAATTTTTCTTATAAGTGATCTACATGTCCCATCTGTCCATCTGCAGCACAGAGCAAGTTGAATAAGAGAAACACAGACACCCGTCTTCCCAGTGAATGGCTGTGCAGGGGGAAGGTTGTAAGCACAAATCTGATGATTGGAGGAGAGCAGGTTCACTTCCAAGCTCAGCACAGCCAGCAAACTGACCATTTGTGCTGTCCTGCCTAGTGCGGTCAGTTCTTAACCGCAAAGTAAGAGAGTGAGGAGGATTGCAGGATCACCAGGGATTTCACACAAAGGAAGCAATACAAAGAGAACAGGAGACTTCTTCATACCAGTACATGGGGACAGCAGACACATATCAGGAAGAGGAAATGTTGGACTTATATATTCTTTACCCAGTTCAGCCTTGGGAAGATTTTACCCCCCCCCCTCCCTTCATGACCAGCCCAGGCCATTGTTTGCTATGTAACACTGCATCCTTACCTGGTAATTGCTCAGTCATGTGACGCTGTACACAAATGACGTTTATATTATTGTTTCCCACCAATAGAGATTTATTTTGTGTGTTTTTTGATCACCTCTGCGTTCTTTTATTTTCTTATTATATAAACAAAAAAACACTAAAATTTAAAAACAAAAACAATATTTTTTACTTTCCGCTATAAAACATCCAACAGAAAAATAAAAAAGTCAAATTTCTTCATACATTTTGGCCAAAATCTATTCTGCTCCATGTCTTTGGTAAAAAAAAAAATCCCAATAAGTTTATATTGACTGCCTACAAACTATGGAATATATTGGAATTTTTATTTATTTTATTTGTTTATATTAATAATGGTGGTGATCAACTTCTAATGGGACTGCCAAAGTGTGACGGCAATCTGACACTAACTGACGCTGGGGGGAATCTGACACTCCCTGACATCACCAGTGACACCAATACAGAGATCAGTGATAATACTATGCACTGTCACTGTACTAATGACACCGGCTGGGAACTGACATCACCAGTGATACCAATACAGAGATCAGTGATAATACTATGCACTGTCACTGTACTAATGACACCGGCTGGGAACTGACATCACCAGTGACACCAATACAGAGATCAGTGATAATACTATGCACTGTCACTGTACTAATGACACCGGCTGGGAACTGACATCACCAGTGACACCAATACAGAGAGAGATCAGGGATAATACTATGCACTGTCACTGTACTAATGACACCGGCTGGGAACTGACATCACCAGTGACACCAATACAGAGATCAGTGATAATACTATGCACTGTCACTGTACTAATGACACCGGCTGGGAACTGACATCACCAGTGACACCAATACAGAGATCAGTGATAATACTATGCACTGTCACTGTACTAATGACACCGGCTGGGAACTGACATCACCAGTGACACCAATACAGAGATCAGTGATAATACTATGCACTGTCACTGTACTAATGACACCAGCTGGGAACTGACATCACCAGTGACACCAATACAGAGATCGGTGATAATACTATGCACTGTCACTGTACTAATGACACCGGCTGGGATCTGACTGGGATCACCAGTGACACCGATACAGAGATCAGTGATAATACTGTGATGGTACAATTAGTGGGTAAAATGCCCATTTTCTATGCATCTTTTCTATACTAAAAAGTCTATATTTTTCCTGTATATAAACTGCTTTTATATTCCTTGCTCAAAATAACCGCTAGTAGCCCCCCCCCCCCATCGAGTGATAAATGTAACTAAAAGATGGCGCCTCCGCCCAGGACTACACCCTATCTGATGACGCTCAGCTCCTGGAGGAAGTTCACCTTACATGGACACAACCAATCAGAAGCTCCGAGTATCTAGATAACATTATGCTAATGATACATTTGCTTACAGCATTAGTCTCTCACCTATAACCCCCCCCATGTATCCGGAACCAATAAAGAGAGTATCATCAATCTGAGCACAGTCTCAGTGTGGTCCTTTTCTCGTGCATGCACTACATCATATAGGCCTAATCAGGAAGGGGGCAGATACTCACCAGACGATTAGTCTGATCCATATCAGCTGGCACCCTAACGCGGGGCCCCCGGTTGTGAACTACGCACAGCCGATCGCGAGGCGCCGAGGTGGACCAACACAGACAGGCTGGAGACTGATGACCTCCAGAGTACGGTAAGACACCTTTCAGTACCTTACCAGTATGTTACCCATCTCTGTTGTTGGTCTATCTCTGTGTCTGATGGAATGCCCAGATGGCACAAACCCCCCAAATGACCCCATTTTGGAAAGTAGACACCCCAAGCTATTTGCTGAGAGGCATGGTGAGTATTTTACAGCTCTCATTTGTTTTTGAAAATGAAGAAAGAAAAGAAAACATTTTTTTTTTCATTTTCAAAACTTTGTGACAAAAAGCGAGATCTGCAAAATACTCACCATACCTCTCAGCAAATAGCTTGGGGTGTCTACTTTCCAAAATGGGGTCATTTGGGGGGGTTTTGTGCCATCTGGGCATTCCATGGCCTCCGAAGCTGTGATAGGCAGCGAGGAGTGAAATCAAATATTTACCTGAAGGCGGTGATTAGTTTTCAGGGCCCCGTACGCGGCTAGGCTCCCAAAAAGTCTCACACATGTGGTATCCCCGTACTCAGGAGAAGCAGCAGAATGTATTTCGGGGTGTAATTCCACATATAACCATGGCATGTGTGAGCAATATATCATTTAGTGACAACTTTGTGCAAAAAATGAAAAATAATTGTTCTGCAACTTGTGTCAAAATATTAAATATTCCTTGGACTCGACATGCCTCTCAGCAAATAGCTTGGGGTGTCTACTTTCCAAAATGGGGTCATTTGGGGGGGGGTTTTGAACTGTCCTGGCATTTTATGCACAACATTTAGAATCTTATGTCACACATCACCCACTCTTCTCACCACTTGAAGACAAAGCCCTTTCTGACACTTTTTGTTTACATGAAAACATTTTATTTTTTAAAGAAAATTATTTTGAACCCCCAAACATTACACATTTTTTTAAAGCAAAGGCCCTACAGATTAAAATGGTGGGTGTTGCATTTTTTTTTTTACACAGTATTTGTGCAGAGATATTTCAAACACATTTTTTGGGGGAAAAAATAAACTTTTTAAATTTGAATGCACTAAAACACACCTATATTGCCCATATGTTTGATGACATAAAAAAGGTGATCTTAGGCCGAGTACATGGATGGATACCAAACACAACATGCTTTAAAATTGCACACAAACGCGCAGTGGCGACAAACTACATACATTTTTAAAAGCCTTTACAGGTCACCACATTAGATTTACAGAGGAGGTCTACTGCTGAAATGACTGCCCTCAGTCTGACCTTCGCGGTGATACCTCACATGTATGGTGCAATTGCTGTATACACACGACGCCAGACCGATGCTTGTGTTCACCTTTGCGCGAGAGCAGGGGGGGGGGGGGGCAGGGGTGCTTTTTTATTATTATTAATTTGGCTTAATTATTGTATTTTTAACTCGGATCCAGCAAAGGAGGGGGTGTCGGAATCCATCTTGCCCCACATAGCACCCTTCAGGTACTTCACCCACCCCCCTCTCCGTCACTCTCCTCATTTGAGGCGCACTGCATTCATCAATTTCTCTAAGGATAGCTGTGATCTACCGGACCCCTAGACCAGTATCTACCGGACCCCTAGACCAGTATTTATTGGACCCCTAGACCAGTATTTACTGGACCCCTAGACCAGTATCTACCGGACCCCTAGACCGGTATCAACCTTTCTTGATGACTTCTCTGCCTGGCTACCCTACTTCTCTCTTCTGAAATCCCCACAATCATTCCCTATTAATACTAACACTCCTGCTACTTCCAAACCTCTCAGTCTGACCTCCTTTCAAATGAAGTAATGGATCGATGCTTCCACTCACTCTGAAGGCAATACGCTTGACCTTCTTTTCTCCCACCTATGCAATCTGTGAAACCTCTCCAACTATCCTTTCCCTCTCTCTGATCACCACCTTATTAGTTTTTCTCTCTCCTCTCCCTCCTACTCCATCTAAACCCTTCTCTTCTGTGCTACTGACCACCTCTATGACAAAATCGCACCCCTGTCCTACACCGACCTATGCACTTTGGTCTACAACCATTCACTTTTAGCCTCACTGGACACACTGGCCCCCCTCACTATACACAGAATTATGCCCCGTCCCCCTCAACCCTGGCAAACAGATGACACTAGAAGTCTTAAAAAACACAGCCGTGTTCTTGAGTGCCTATGGCGTAAGACGAAGTCCCAGATAGATTTCAACCAATATAAATCTTCCCTCCAAAAATACAATTCCTGCCTCCTCACTGCCAAGCAGACTGATTTTATCACTCTCAATAACAACTTATCACTCTGTCCCCCTCAACTCTTCTTTATGGTCATCCCTCTACTTCATCCAACACCCACCAACTCACTCACTGCCCAGTACTCTTCACTGGTTCTCTTCCTACTTATCCAACTGCAGCTTTTGTGTTACCAACAATTCTACTTCCTCCTCTCCTTTCTCTGTTGGGGTCCCCCAAGGTTCTGTTCTTGGATCTCTCATATTCTTGTTCTACACCTCTTCCCTGGGCAGCTGAGGTAGCCTCCCATGGCTTCCAATATAATTTCTACGCTGAGGACACCCAAATGTATCCCTCTTCCCCTCAGCTCACTCTATGAGTCTCCTCACGTATCACTAATTTACTGACAGACAAATCGGCCTTATGCTGCGTACAGACGATCGGACATTCCGGCAACAAAACCGTGGATTTTTTTCTGACGGGTGTTGGCTCAAACTTGTCTTGCATACACACGGTCACACAAATAAAACGTCAAGAAAGAACGCGGTGACGTACAACACGTACGACGAGCTGGGAAAAATATAGTTCAATAGGCGGTGCGGCTCTTCTGCTTGTTTCTGAGCATGTGTGGAATTGTGTGCGTCGGAATTGTGTACACACGGTCGGAATTTCCGACAACAAGTTTTGTTGTCAGAAAATTTGAGAACCAGCTCTCAAATTTTTGTTGTCGGAAATTCCAACAGCAAATGTCTGATGGAGCCTACACACGGTCAGAATTTCCGACAACAAGCTCCCGTTGAACATTTGTTGTCAGAAATTCCGAGCATTTGTACGCGGCAGTAATGTCACACCACTTCCTAAAACTAAATCTATCCAAAACCAAGCTCATAATATTTCCTCCCCTACATGCTCCTTCCCCTGACTTCTCCATCAAAATCAATGTCTCAGCTATCAACCCATCCCCACTGCCAGGGTGCTAGGTGTAATGCTGTACTCTGAACTCTCCTTTCTGCCCCACATCCAATCACTTTCCAAAGCTTGCCCCCTCATACTCCACAACATCTCCAAAATACTCCCCTTCCTAACCAATGACACCACAAAGCTCCTAATCCACTCCCTGGTCATCTCTCGCCTCCCTTCTCATTGGCTTACCTTTACATAAGCCATCCCCCTTCAGTCCATCATGAATGCTGCCGCCAGACTCATCCACCTTACAAACCGCTCAGTGTCTGCTACTCCTCTCTGCCAATCCCTCCACTGACTGCCACTCATCCAACTAATTAAATTCAAAATACTAACAATAACTTACAAAGCCATCCACAACTCGGCCCCCAGCTACATCACTAACCTAGTCTCAAAATACCAACCTAATTGTTCTCTTTGTTCCTCCCAAGGCCTCCTGCTCTCCAGCTCCCCTGTCACCTCCTCCCATGCTCACCTTCAAGACATTTCCAGAGCCTCTCCAATCCTCTGGCACTCTCTACCCCAATCTGCCTGACGATCTCCTACTCTATCCACTTTCAGACGGTCCCTGAAAACTCATCTCTTCAGAGAAGCCTATCCTGCCTTCACAAACAACTGTACATTTTCTCCATCACCCACAGTTATTACCTTTTGTATCACTTGACCCTCCATCTTAGATTGTAAGCTCTAATGAGCAGGGCCAGGAAAATGACGTGTCTGGAATGTGGAGGCAGAGTCATTATTAATTTGTGTACGATACAATATACAACGTGTTACATTATTATAACAAAGTATTGTAGAAAAGATCACACCATAGAAAATGGGGGAAAGGAGAAAATAAACCCAGATATGAAGGTGACATTTGTGTACGAGGAACACCTTAACAATTACCACCATTTTATTCTCCAGGGCCTCTGCTTTCAGAAAATATATGTTTGGGAGTTTTATCTAATCTTCAGGCCCAAAATCTGCATTTTACCATGTGTGCAAAAATAATGGAAAACCAGCTCTGGCAGTGAACGGGTTAATGTGAGCTAGATGGGATCACTCTGCTGTGGTGACACTTTAATCATTAGAGCTCCCCCTAGCTGCAGCCTGGTAATAACATTGCTAGGAGGTCTATTCATTTATCTGCTCCATACTTCCCATCTTTATATAAACGTCTCCTGACATTTAGGGGTCTCGTCATAAATAATTGTACATCAATTTTCCGGGTGAAAATACATGTACATTCCTTCTGTGTGAATGAGGGGAAATGGAGTTTAATTGGCTATTTGCTGGTAGAATAATTTCCATTGATTTAAAATAGAAAATACTGGGGGCATGGCCTGGCAAGCGATGGAGTAAGACGCAGGGTGAGAGAGCTCCTCTTGCTGTGGATCCTGACTAACAGCCTGTGAGAATATTTGGGTCTGATTTTTTGCCTTGCAACCTGCTGGAAGACTCCGGGACCGGAGGAGTAGACCATGTCGCCGCCGAAGACCAAGTCCACAGCGGTGGAAAAGCTGGCCTAAGTTCAGGCTGGAGGGAGACGAGGAGCAGGCCAAAGATGGCGCCGGCGAGAACCTAGGGGAGGATCGATGGCCACTCGGCGGAGACGGCAAAGATACTGGACGCTATAGCAGCACTACGAGGCACCCTGACCACTAAAATAGATGAGGTCAAGCTCGACATTTCCTTGCTGAGACAGGATCTGGCTACAGTACGGGGTAGGGTCACGGAGACTGAGGCCCGGATAAGCGCAGCGGAGGACATACTGCATCCCCTGCAGGCTACTACAGAGGAGTTGCAGCACCAGGTCCACATGCTCCATTCTCATCAGGACGAGATGGAGAATAGACTTCGCCGCTGTAATTTGCGGTTCATTGGATTACCGGAGAGAGCCGAGGGCAGAGACCCGTGGGCTTTTTGGAAAACCTCCTCATTAACACGTATGGCAGGGAGGCATTTCAGTAATGTTTGTGGTGGAGAGGGCGCACCGAATACCAGCGAGACCCCCGCCCGAGGGGGCCCCTCCCCGCACGTTTATTGCTAAATTCCTAAATTTTAGAGACAGAGACACTATAATGCGGCTCTCCAGGGAAAAAGGAAACATAAAGATGGGGAATGGTCATGTGGCGGTGTTTCCGGATTTTTCCAATGAAGTGCAGAAGAAAAGATCTCAATTTCAAGATGTGAAGTGGCGACTGAGAGTACTGCACCTCAAGTATGCAATGATGTCTCCAGCTAGGCTCCGGGTGGAGGAAGATGGCCGGACCCAGTTTTTTGATTCCAAATATTTTATTGAAATTTTTGAAGAAGAACAATAATGAATATAACAAATTCACATTAACAAACCATAATAGATGCAATAAATACCATTAGATAGCATTGTATAAACAGATTAATAACTTTGCCATATATAGTAAGTTGTACGGCAAAGGGGAAGAAAAAAAAAAGGGGGGGGGGAGGGGAAGTGAAGAGAAGTGGGTGTCATGTCCCAGGGGTTTATTCGAACCTGGGTCTTCCTGGTCTTAAACCATAGCCTTACCTGATGTGCCACAGAAGAGATCTAGGCCTTGGGAATATCCTTATTGTGTTCAACACACACCTCGGACTCACTAGCTCCACCTGCTGCCAGCTGTGGACAATTCTCATTCTGGACAGCCTTTAAATAGGAAGTGAGGTCATCACTCAGCCCCCGTTTATTTGGATTACTTCCTGGGTGTTTTGTCTTCAGTGATCTTCATTGTATTGAACTCCTGCCTGATATCCCGACTATTCTACAGCCTGCTGATTTTGTACTTTACCGCCAGATCGTGTATGACCTTTGCCTGCCTGACCCTTCTCCGGAATCCGATTGTGAACTATTTGCCTGATCCGTTGCCAACCGTATCTGCCTGACGACACTTTGCCTGGATCTCCAGCATACCTGTTCCACTTCGGACACTACCTTTTACAGGTACCTTTCATAATAAACGGGGCACAATGGCAGTGGACCCTGCTGAGATTGTTAAGGCGATTACATGTCAGGGACAACTGATCGGAGCGCATGAACAGCATCTTTCTTCCCTGGACGCCAAGTTAGATGAACTTTGCACTATGCTTAAATCTTGTTTGCCTGGTTCCTCTGCAACGGTCCAGATGCCGGATCCTACTTCTGCTACGGTCCAACCCGCCTCTTCTGTACCACCAAAACTTCCCTTGCCTGACAAGTTTGGTGGTGATACTGAGGACTGCAGAGGCTTTGTAAATGTTTGCCGTTTGCATTTCCGCAACAACCCTGTGACTTTTAGCACTTCATCTGCCAAAGTGACTTTTGTAATTTCCTTGTTAAAGGGGAAGGCCCTGGCCTGGGTCTCTCCTTATTTGGAACGAAACGATCCTATACTTCAAGATGCTGAGAAATTTCTGGCTTCTCTCCAGACTGTATTTGACAAGCCAGATAGAGCATCTGCAGCTGAGTACTCCCTCTTGGACATACAACAAGGCACCAGATCTGTGGCACAGTATGCTATTGAGTTCCGTACCCTTGCTGCTGAGACTAATTGGGACTCAAGGGCATTACGTGCAGCCTTCCGAAAAGGTCTCACAGATCGCATCAAGGACGAATTAGTCTATAAGGATCTCCCAGAAGACCTTGAGAAATTCATAGAGCTGTGTGTTCGTCTGGATGTTCGGTTGGTACCATGAAAGGTGCCAAGAGAGACTTAGAACCCGCAAGTTTCCTAAGCCAGTTTACCATTTGGCCCCTAACTTCCAAGCACCACCTCAGCCAGAACCTGAAACCTCTGTTGAACCCCAGGCACCTGTGGAACCCATGGATGTGAGCCGTCTCCACCTAACTGAGTCAGAGAAACAAAGGAGGCGTTCATTGGGCCTATGCCTGTACTGTGGACTTAAAGGACATTTAGTATCTGTCTGCCCTTCCCGTCCAGTAAAAGGCAGGGTCTAACCAGTGTTGGAGGAGCTGGCTTAGACCTTACAGGTAGATCCTCCAAGACCAAGATTACTGTTCCGGCTACTATCCATTTACCTTCTAAGCTTGTTTTCTGCGAGGCTTTTGTGGATTCTGGAGCTGCTGGCATATTCTTGGACTACAATTTTGCAAGAAAGAACAACATCCCGTTTGTTCCAAAGTCTAGACCCCTGAATATTACCACCCTGAATGGACAGCCTTTGGGAGATGGCATTGTAAAATTCGAGACTACGACAATCACCCTTCAGGTAGGCCTCCTCCACAAAGAGGAAGTTGTCTTGTCTCTCATTGATTCTCCGCTTCTGCCTATCATCCTTGGTTACCCATGGTTGCAACTTCACAACCATTCTTTTGATTGGGAAAAGGGAGAACTAACCTCCTGGGGATCGTCCTGTCGCCCTAATTGTTTGTCTCAACCCAAAAGACTTTCTGCTTGCATGTTGGCTCCTGTGACTATTCCACCTACCTTGCCTCGTGAATACCATGACTTTGCAGATGTATTTTGCAAGCAAAAGGCAGAGGTGTTACCTCCACATCGTCCTTTTGACTGTACAATTAAATTGATTCCCGGAGCACCTCTTCCCAAAGGAAAGACCTACCCCTTGTCTCTGCCTGAACAAAAGTCTATGGAGGAATACGTAAGAGACAATTTGGAAAGAGGTTTTATCCGACCCTCTTCTTCTCCAGTAGGAGCAGGTTTTTTCTTCGTTGAAAAGAAAGATGGGGGCCTTCGACCATGCATAGACTATCGGGGGTTAAATCAAATCACCGTAAAGGACTCCTACCCTTTGCCTCTCATTCTTGAACTGTTTGATGTACTTAAGGGGGCTGTCATCTTCTCCAAGCTAGACCTACGAGGGGCATATAACCTGATTCGAATTAACGAGGGGGACGAGTGGAAGACAGCATTCAACACTCGTAAAGGACACTTTTTATATTTGGTCATGCCATTTGGGTTGTGTAACGCACCTGCAGTCTTTCAACGTTTCATGAATGAAATTTTCCATGATTTCAGCAACTGCTTTGTGATCATCTACTTGGACGACATTTTTTTTTATCAATAATAGTTTTATTTAGAAATTTCCAACACACGTATACATGTAAGATCATTCACATAAGCAACAACTAGTGGAGTGGTCATTACTCTACATGACAGTGTCCAAGGCTTTATCTGACTCGCTGTGTACCTTCATACAAGGCAGCTAAGAGTCTGAAGTGATTCACAACCACATAGATCAGTTAAGTGCAAGGTACAAGAAAAGAACAGAAAAAAATAAAATAAAACATACGTCAGTGCATCAGTATACTAGTGAACAATCTAGAAACAACCGTGATTGCACGGGAAAAGATAAGAAGAGAGGAAAAGAAATAGCAAGAAGAAGAAGGGGAGGAGGTTGATAGGGGGAGGAGGGGATAGGGGGAGGCAGGGAAGGAGGGGGGGGAGGGGAATGGGGGATGTGGTAAATCACCAGTGTGGTCTAGGTACCTGATCAGGTTGTCTCCTCCCGACGGCGCCAAAGCTCCCAAACCTCGTCGTGGGCCTCCAATCTGTCCATCATTCTGGCCGTCATCCTCTCCATCAGTTCCACATCCTTGATCCTTGCATATAGGGCTTCAGGGGGGGGAGGGGCAGGGCGCTTCCAATGTAGAGCCACCAGACAGCGCGCTGCCGTGAGGATATGTCTGGTCAGTTTCTTGTAGGGTGCCGGAAGGTTTGGTGGGGGCAATCCTAATAAGTAAACTTTCGGGGTCAGGGGAAGCGTCCTATCTAGAAGTCCGTCCAATAATTGCTGGACAGAGTTCCAGAAGGGGACGATCAGTGGGCAACTCCAGTAAACATGGACAAGCGTACCCCTGTCTTGTCGACAGCGCCAACAGCGGTCCGAAATGTTAGAGATCAAACCCTGCTGTGCTGTGCCCGCCAATATCAGCCTCTCAAAAGCCGTTGGGGGGGAAAACTGCAGGTTTGGGGTGAAAGTCAACGCATAGTGGCGAATCTGGAGATATCCATAGAACTCTTGGCGTGGCATATCATATTTTGCCTGAATGTCCGCAAATGTGCGCATTTTGCGAGTCAGGGGATCCACTAGGTTCCCGAAGTGAAAAAGGTTCCTTGCCGTCCATGGAGCAGACATTCTGTGGGTGAGGCTATCTGGGATTTTGGGGTTGCCGGCAAAGAAGGTCAGAAGGGATCCGTCAGAGGATAATTTATGCTGGCGTACCAATTTGCGCCACGTGCGTCTAAGCTGGGTCATTGGACCTAACATGCTAGCGGGATCAACCTCCACATCCGCATTCCACAGTAAGTTGTTTGGATGTACCGGGGCCAGCCAGAGCTTTTCTATTTGAGTCCATTTATTGTACGACCGCAACGTGAACCAGGAGGCTACTGCCTTCAACTGGGTCGCTTGGTAGTACTTTACGAGATCAGGGTATGCTAGACCCCCCTCCGATCTTGCCGCCAGCAGCACCGACCGGGGGACTCTGTGTCGCTTGTAGTTCCATGTATACTGGAGCAGCTCAGTCTGGAGTTTTCTCAAATGGGCGTAGGGCACTGGAATAGGTAGGGTTTGGAACAGGTAGAGTAGTTTTGGGAGGATCGCCATTTTTATTGCCGCTACTCTCCCCAAGAGGGAGATGTGGTGCTTTCTCCATTGTTGTAGAAGGGTCCTAATAGTACGGAAAAGGGGAGGGAAGTTCTGCTGATAAAGGGTAGCGTAGGTGGGAGTGATGTGGATCCCCAGATATTTTAGTGAGGAGGTTTTCCAGTTATAAGGGAAGGTTGTGTGTAGGTGGGCCACCTCCCCGTCGGGGATGTTAAGCGGGAGCGCTTCTGATTTGGACGCATTTATTTTGTAGCCTGACAGCGCTCTAAAGCGATCAAGCTCCGCGTGCAGGTTCGGGAGGGAGATCCTGGGTTGGGTGAGTGTGAGGATGACATCGTCTGCAAATAGTGATATTTTGAACTCTTGATCTCTAACTAAGATCCCTCTGATATCTGGGTTCTGACGGATGGTGGCGGCTAAGGGTTCTACACATAGCGCGAACAGCAGGGGAGACAGGGGGCACCCCTGCCTGGTGCCGTTAGTTACTGGAAATGTGGAGGAGAGGGCGAAGGGGGTCTTGACCTGGGAGGATGGGTCGGAGTACAGGTGCTGGATAGCCCGCAGGAATGGCCCCTTAAAACCTACATGTCGCAGCGTGGTAAACAGAAAGGGCCACCCCAAGCGGTCAAAGGCCTTCTCGGCGTCTAGGTCCAATAATATGGACCTCTGACCCATTCTGTTCGCCACCTCCACTAGGTCAATAATTTTCCTAGTGTTGTCCCCAGCTTGACGGAGTGGGACAAATCCCACCTGGTCCTTGTGTATGAGGGAGGGGAGTACTGAATTCAGTCGGATGGACAGTAATTTAGTGAAGATTTTCAAATCGGAGTTCAGAAGGGCGATGGGCCTGTAGTTGGCACACAGGGAGGGGTCCTTATCCGGCTTTGGAATCACTGTGATGAAGGAACGTTGCATGTCCCCAGGAATAGGAGTATCCCTGAGGAATGCATTAAATAGTTTACACATGCGAGGCAGGAGTAGGGGGAGGAATGTTTTGTAGTATTCATAGGGGAATCCATCGGGTCCCGGGGCTTTGTGTGAGGGCAGGGATTTAATGGTCTGTTCTAGCTCCTCCTCCGAGATAGAAGCATTCAGAGGGGCCAGATCCGAGGGTTTGAGCCTGGAGACACCACTCTGCTCCAGGTAACTGGTCATGCGTTGAATGAGGTCAGGAGATGGAGGATCATGGGGGATGTCAGGGTTATTGTATAGAGTTGTGTAAAAGTCTGCGAAGGTTTGGACTACGTCTTTAGGGTGAGAGACTAGGTCTCCCGTGTTATTCTGGACCTGGTGCGGGGTCATGGCCTGGGTGCTGTCGCATAGTTTTCTGGCCAGGAGGGAGTGGGCTTTGTTACCCCTATCGTAGAACCTTTGTCTGAGTCTAAGTAGTGCCTTTTCCACTTTGCCCAGCGCTATGTCTCCCAGGGTGGCCCTCAGTGTAGAGATCTTTTTCAGGAGCGATAGAGTAGGGGATTCCTGCAGCCGTCGTTCCAAAGCCTTGAGTTCTACCTCTGTACGCTGTTTTAACGCCTGAGCATTTTTTTTCATGGCTGAAGACAAGCCTATGCACTTCCCCCTCAGCACCGCCTTGTGAGCCTCCCACAAAGTGGAGAGGGTTATATCTGGAGTATCATTGTCCTCAAAGTAATTCTTCAAGGTAGATTCCAACTCTATTTTTGAGGGGAGGTGCTGGAGGAGAAATGTGTTCAGGCGCCAAGTGCAGGGTTTGGCCACCGGGGAGCCTATTCCTAAGGTCATCAGGACTGGAGCGTGGTCTGACCAGGAGATTGGACGGATCTGCACTGCCTTGACCAGCTGTAGGGTAGTATTGTTCACAAAAAAATAATCGATTCGGGAGTGTGTGCGGTGAGGGGCTGAGTAATATGTAAATTGGCGATCGCCAGGGTGGAGAACCCGCCAGGCATCAAAAAGTGCATAACGTCTGGATATCTGTCGGAACAGCCTCGAGTCCCTAAGTACTCGGTCTGAAGGCACCCTGGGGTTCACCACATGGCGGTCTAAAGTGGCCGATTGGACCAGGTTAAAGTCCCCTCCGATTACTAAGATCCCATTGTCGGTGCGGAAGAGGCGTGCATACACCTTGGAGAGGAACCCAAGTTGCCGGATGTTTGGGGCGTATACAGTGCAGAAAGTCACTTGTTGGTTCTGCCACAGTCCCTGTAGGATTATGTAGTGACCCTGTGGGTCGCTATAGTGGTGTGAGCTGATAAAGGGAGACCCTTTCTTAATGAGTATGGCCACTCCGGCCTTTTTGCGGGGCCCTGATGAGAGGTATATCTGAGAGTAGTACCGTGACGCAAATGCAAAAAAACCTCCTTTATCTAAATGTGTTTCCTGGACCATAATTACATCCGCCCCCGACTGCTTAAACTCTGACAGGGCCAGGTGTCTCTTTCTATTGGAGTTTAAACCGTGAACGTTTAGGGAAAGTATCTTAGCCATGAGGGTGTGTGGTGGTGAAGGGAGCCGTACTTATCTGATGCTGATGGAGGGGACACGGGCGCCAGAGGCCGGGAGCCAGACACCGCAGGAGGAGAACCAAGACCATTCCGGAAGTACTGTGTAGAGCCACACGATGACGGGGGTGGAGGGGTGGAGAGAAGAATCTAGAATAAAAAGAAGAGAGAAGTGAAAACATTAGAATGAGGCAACTGTAACAAAACAATAACTCTAAGTGTCGACCTGTCAGGGCCAACAGGCCCAGGTCTGAGCGGCTTCCCGTGGGCCCTGCCAGCCCGGCCCCTGGGGGTCGTGCCAGGGGAGCCCAGGGGAACCCTAAAGCGATCATGCTAAACAACAAAACCGCCTGTGTCAAAGTCCAAAACATCTGGGAACTAGGTAGGGGAGTGGGAGAAGGGGGGTGAAAGGTCTCTCTCTAAAGTCTCAGCCGAGACTTGCCCTTGATGCTAAACTTGACTAAAGTCTCGGGCATGGGGAATGGGTAATGCTACTAGAGGGGTGTCCAGGGCCGGGTCCCTAATTGGCGGAAAAAAAAAAAAAAAAAGGAAAAAGAGGGGGGCTTCTTGTGGGTCGGGACCCGTGCCAGTAGGATTGGATCAGTTCTTCCTGTGGTGCCCGTGTGGGCTTCTCTTGGATCCCTCTGAGCCTCTGGGCCGTTTGGGTGGTGGGACTTTCTGCCACACCGAGGGTGGCGGAGGTGGTGTGGCCACGAGATCCCAATCTGGCAACTGGGGAATCTGAATGTCCAAGGTTTCACAGAATGCTTGGAGGTCCTCCGGGTATCTCAGGACAGCTGACTTGCCTTGGGAGTTCGCTGTGAGGCTAAATGGAAAACCCCATCTGTACGGGATATTCTCATCCTGCAGGGTGCGCAGTAATGGCTGTAGAAGCCTGCGCTTTTGTAAGGTGATCCACGATAGATCTGGGAAGAGCTGAACGGGGACTTCATCCAAGGTCACTCTGCGGGCGAGGCGGGCTTGACGCATTATTTCCTCCTTCAGGGGGTAGGAGCTTAGCCTGCATATTATGTCCCTGGGTTTGGAGGTGGCCCCTTTGGGGCGCAGCGCCCGGTGAGCTCTGTCCATTTCTATGGGTTTAGTCGGGGGGGCCCCAATCAGGTTGTTGAACAGGGTATGTAAAGTGGAGCGTACATCTTCGGGACCCTCCGATTCCGGTAACCCCGGACGCGAATGTTGTTCCTGCGCCCCCTGTTGTCCAGATCTTCTAAATGACGCTGCATGTCTCTAAGCAATGTGCGGTGTTCCGTACCTTGTGTTTGTGTCCGATGAACTGCCAGTTTAGTTTCCTGGATTTCCTCCTCTGCCATTTCCACGCGATCAGCCAGGTGTTTGAGGCCCGATTGGAGGTTTTGGATCTCAGACCTGCAAGTGGATTTCACGTCCAATATAAGCTGTTTAAAATCCTCCTTGGTAGGCATTGCTTGCAGGTATACAAGCCATTGTGGGGGGATGGGCTGGAATGCAGCTACGTCTGGTGTTTGTGAAGGAGAAGCAGGATGTGAGGGAGGCTGTGTGAGAGCCTGCTGTGGGGGCCCCCAGATGGGGCTCTCATGTCCCCAGCCCTCTTGAGTTCCACAGGCCTGGGCCTGCTGGGACTGGGAGTCCTCTTCTCCCCTGTCCCGGGGTGAGGAGGGGACAGGGGGGCATGTCAGCTGAGCTAGAGATGCCAGTGACACCAGTTGGGGCGCAGCGTGCTGGAGAGGCCTGGGGTGGGGTTGATGCTGAAGCCCAGGGGGGGATGGTGTCCTCACTGAGCCCTCTCCCAGGCTAGTGTGCTGCCCAACTCTGGATGGAGCAAACGGGTGGGAGCTGGGGTGGGCTGACTGTGGCAGCGCTGGAAAGTCCTCCGCACTCTCTGTGGGGTCTGGTGAGCTGGCCTCCTCCCTCCTCAAGGCCGGATCAGATGCTGAGCGGAGAAGCTGCGGGTAGGCCTCGGAGCACTGCGTGTAGTGCTCTGGGTATCCCAAGATGGCGGCGGCCCGCAAGTTCGGCTGTGAAGCCACAGCGGTGGAAGGGGACCAGACAGGGGGTGTATGCTCACCCGACCAGCGGCGCCCGCTCCCGATCGTCTGCGGGACGGACATCTGGTCAATCGGGGTCCGAAGCGGGACAGAGTGAGAGAGCCGCGGGGGGGGCCGCATGTCAGGCGCGTTCGTGTCCGGCGCCATCTTGGACTCCCTGTCCTGCGGCAGACCGGGCTGAGTGAAGAAGGCCCTGAGGTCCGTGGATGTCCCCGGAGGGGGCTGGGATGATCCCCTGGTCGTAGTGGACCTGGTCGTCCTGGAGCGACCCATGGATGGCGGGTGGAAGGTCCCCAAAATAGCCGGTATGCTGTGGGCAGAGAGAGAGCTCTTAGGCTAGGCTTGCATCCGAGTCGGCTTCCGGTCACGCCC
The DNA here is from genome assembly GCA_029574335.1 of Rana kukunoris. Lineage (NCBI taxonomy): Eukaryota > Metazoa > Chordata > Amphibia > Anura > Ranidae > Rana > Rana kukunoris. The sequence goes on along the minus strand of CM056052.1, from coordinate 2,672,528 downwards.
CCTTGGACGACATTTTAATCTTTTCCAAGACTCATCTAGAGCACATCTCGCATGTGAAACAGGTATTACAACGACTTAGAGAAAACCATCTTTATGCAAAAATCGAAAAATGCAGTTTCCATCAAAGCTGTATTCCTTTCCTTGGGTACATCATAAGTGCTGACGGTTTCCAAATGGACCCTCAAAAACTTTCCGCTGTCTTGCAATGGCCCCAACCGACCACTTTAAGAGGACTCCAAAGCTTTTTAGGGTTTGCAAATTACTACAGACGCTTCATTAAGAGTTTTGCCTCCATTGCGGCACCCCTTACTGCCATGACTAAGAAGGGTACAAATTGCAAGGTGTGGTCTTCAGAAGCAAGATCGGCTTTCCAGCGATTAAAGGACACGTTCAGTAAAGCTCCAATTCTTCAGCATCCAAATCCTGATCTCCAGTACATTGTTGAGGTTGATGCCTCTGAGGTTGGAGCAGGTGCCGTACTCTCCCAGAGACAGCCAAAGTCTGGTAGAATCCATCCAGTAGCTTTTTTCTCTAGAAAGTTTTCTCCTGCAGAGATGAATTATGATGTTGGGAATCGAGAACTACTGGCCATCAAATTGGCATTGTCTGAATGGCGACACCTTCTGGAAGGGGCTCCCAAGCCTTTTACTATCCTCACTGACCATAAAAACCTACTGTATCTTCAGACTGCTAGACGTCTGAACTCACGTCAGGCTCGATGGGCTCTGTTTTTCTCCCGTTTTAATTTTGTCCTTTCTTATGTTCCAGGGCATAGAAACAAAAAAGCCGATGCTCTTTCCAGACAGTTCGCTACCTCTGAAGAAGATCAACCAGGCGAGCAGTATATAATCCCACCTCACAAAATTGTTGCGCAGATCTCCACGGCTCTTTCCCAACAGCTACAAGAATCCCAGAATCGTGTTCCCCAGGGCTTGAAGATACCACCAGGTCGCCTGTACGTAGCCCCTAGTCTCAGAAAACCTGTACTCCTCTGGGCACATGATGGCGTGTTATCCGGTCACCCTGGTGTCACCATCACTCTTAAGACCTTGCAACGTCATGTATGGTGGCCTCGTATGAAAAAGGATGTTACTGACTATGTGGCTGCCTGCCCAACTTGTGCTGCTAATAAAGTACCCCGCACATTGCCTGCTGGACTGTTACATCCACTTCCGGCACCTCGCCAGCCTTGGACCCATTTGACCATGGACTTCATTGTAGACTTACCCAAGTCCGAGGGCATGACTGCTATATGGGTCACAGTGGATCGCTTTTCCAAAATGTCTCATTTTGTGCCGCTCCCGGGATTACCTACAGCGAAAGCACTGTCCACTCTTTTCCTTTCCCATATTGTAAAACATCATGGCATACCTACCAATGTCGTCTCAGACCGCGGATCCCAGTTCGTTTCCCGATTCTGGAGAGCGTTCTGCAAGAAACTGGGAGTAACGCTCTCGCTCTCTACCTCACATCACCCTCAAACTGATGGTCAAACCGAACGCATGAACCAGACCCTAGAAACCTTCGACATTATGTCAATGCCTTACACTCCAACTGGTCTGAGTACTTGCTTTTAGCTGAGTTCGCCCTAAATTCCCGTTGGCACAGTTGGCACAGTGCTCTTCATACCACACCATTCTACGCAGCCCTAGGCTATCACCCTCAGACTTTTCCTCTACTTCAGCCTTCTTCTGGTGTACCAGCAGCAGATCAGCGGGTAAAGAATATTCTACTACATTGGAAGAAGATTTGTTCATTACTACAAAAGTCAGCAGGCAAGTACAGACTTTTTTCCAACAGACGAAGACGCCATATACCTCCATATGTGGTGGGGGACAGAGTTTGACTATCAACCAAGTATGTGAGACTGAAACAACCTTCAACCAAATTGGGCCCTCGATTCATTGGTCCTTACAGGATCATTGCTCGAGTTGGGCCAGTTTCCTATCGCTTAAAATTACCTTCCTCTCTCCGGATACATCATGTGTTTCACGTTTCCCTCCTCAAAAAATCTATTTTCAACCGCTACTCCAGATCACAACAGCTACCTCCTCCTGTTCTTGTTGATGGACAAAGTGAGTTTGAAGTCTCCAAGATTCTTGATTCCAGAAGACATGGCCGTGGCCTTCGGTATCTGGTTCATTGGAAGGGATATCCTGTCACAGACCGCTCCTGGGTTCCAGCCAAAGATCTGCATGCCCCTTCTCTTATACGAGACTTCCATGCCTCGTTCCCCACTAAACCCCGCTAGGCCCCCGGAGGGGTCCATTGGGGAGGGGGCCCTGTCATGTCCCGGGGTGTATTCGAACCTGGGTCTTCCTGGTCTTAAACCATAGCCTTACCTGATGTGCCACAGAAGAGATCTAGGCCTTGGGAATATCCTTATTGTGTTCAACACACACCTCGGACTCACTAGCTCCACCTGCTGCCAGCTGTGGACAATTCTCATTCTGGACAGCCTTTAAATAGGAAGTGAGGTCATCACTCAGCGCCCGTTTATTTGGATTACTTCCTGGGTGTTTTGTCTTCAGTGATCTTCATTGTATTGAACTCCTGCCTGATATCCCGACTATTCTACAGCCTGCTGATTTTGTACTTTACCGCCAGATCGTGTATGACCTTTGCCTGCCTGACCCTTCTCCGGAATCCGATTGTGAACTATTTGCCTGATCCGTTGCCAACCGTATCTGCCTGACGACGCTTTGCCTGGATCTTCAGCATACCTGTTCCACTTCGGACACTACCTTTTACAGGTACCTTACAGTGGGATAGAAATCATGCATTACAGTGTGAAATAAAAGTATAACATACAAGATAGCAAACAATCTGAGAATGTTATGAAGAAGCATTAGATAAGCAACGAAATTCTGCAGTAACCTTAAAATTCAGCCAACATGCCCATTTATCATAAAATTTAGTGGGAGTGTCCTTCGTCTGACAGATTAGATTTTCCATGTCAGCAATATGTTCAATTTTTCTCAGCCATTCAGATATGGAAGGGGGAGTTCGATTTTTCCAATGAATAGGAATGCAGAGCTTAGCTGCATTAATAAGATGTGGTAGGATTGATTTTTTATAAGCAGATTGCGATAGAGAACTATGATGTAATAAATATTGATCTGCTGTAAAATTAGGGACAAAAGTTGTGATGTGAGAGATTAAATCATGAACGGCTTTCCAGAACGGTTGTATGTAGATACAGTCCCACCAAATGTGCAATAGTGTACCACGTTCAGATTCACAACGCCAACATAGAGGTGTGGAATTGGGGATAAACTTGTGAGTAACTACCGGAGTCCTGTACCATCTAGAATACACTTTGAAACTGTTCTCTTGTATCAGGACATTCAAGGAACTCTTGTGTATGTGAATGAATATACACTTCCATATTAAGATCCCTTTCCCATATTTGAGTAGTGTTATCGCTTTTAGGGTCATATGTAGAAAAAAAAAGGGTGTAGATAGAAGAAATTAGGTGTCTTTGAGGGGAAGATTTAATACATAGATTCTCAAAAGGTGTCTTAGTCTTGTACCAATCTGAATGTGAGGGGGATGTGAGGAAAAATTGGTTAATTTGATCAAAATCAGAGGAGAAAATAGAACAGTCAGGGTATTTAAGTAAATATGCGTCAAATGAGAGAAGGCGACCTTTCTCAAAAAAGGATTCTGCCCTAACAGATTTATTCAAGTGTGAACAAGAGCTGCGAAGTCTAAAACTTTTTATAGGGATGTCGGGATTATGGTTGAGTGGAGTTAAAGGGCCAGGAATCGAGGCAATATTAAAATTTTTACATAAGGTCCTAAAAATTTGTAAGGTTGGGTTGGTCAATGGATGAGTGGTAATGGTGCGGGGTATCCTTCGGGAGCTAATCCAAGGCAAGTGACGCAAAGGTAGCAGAGAAAATGATCCTTCTAGTTTAACCCATGCCTTAGTCTTAATATGTAAGTGCCAGTCAATAATACGTGTTAAGAGGCAGGCCCAATAATACTTTCGGATATCTGGTAAACCGATTCCACCCAAATGTTTAGGGATAATCAATCTCTCCCAACTGATCCGGGGTTGTTTGGAAATCCAAATAAATTTTGGAGGCCGGTAATTTAATAGGGATAGACTGCAAAAGATAAAGAATTCTGGGTAGTATATTCATTTTTATTATAGCGGCTCTACCGAACCAAGAGTAAAACCCTTTATCCCAATTTTGTATGTCAGTCTGAATAGATTTAAGTGCTGGAAGAAAGTTTAGAGCATATAGATCCCGTAAATTTGAAGGCAATTGGATTCCAAGGTAAGTGATGGATACGTCTTCCCAGCCAAAAGGGAAATTCCTCTTACAAAGGGAAATCGCATCATTAGGTAAGGATATGTTTAATGCTTTAGAGTTGTCAAAATTGATTTTTAAGTTAGATAGTAAATTAAAAAATGAAAAATCTTTCAACAAATTTGGTATCGTTATAATAGGGTTTGAAAGAAATAATAAAATATCATCTGCATACGCAGCCAGCTTATATTGTGTTGCATTGATCTCAATACCTTTAATGTCAGGATTATTCCGAATCTTACAGAGAAAGGGTTCTAAAATAAGAATAAAGATAATAGGCGATAAAGGACATCCCTGACGTGTCCCGTTTGACACAGAGAAGGCGTCCGACAGACACCCGTTGATTTTAATTCGAGCAGTAGGAGAAGAATACAGAGCAAGTATATACTGGAGCATTCTATCTTGGAATCCCAAAGCTCCTAAGGCTTCAGTCATGTACGGACCCAGTTTTTTGATACTCCCATGGCAGCGGCGGCGTGGCTGGATCGTAAGGGCAGATAGCAGCATGGACAACTCCGATTGTGAGTGAGTACTGTTCCATGGGGGGGCGGGGAATGTTCTCCCTGAATCTGCACTGAACCGTCTCTGAACTACCAATGTTCCGGGACTATGCCTGCAGAGATCCCGGTCCCTATGTAAAGAATCCCCCATTTTTCTTTCTTTCCCCCTTTGCTTTATTGACCGGGAAGCTCCCCAGCCACTCCCAAAGCCCCCCCCCCCTGGTTCACATGCTGCACGCCGCGGAGATGGAGGAGGTTCCCCCCCTGGGTTGGAAGAGGTTGGCCTGTCCCCCATTGTTCTCGTTTTAGCATTCAGTTGCACTGGTCATGGCAGAGATCCTGAGGACCCATGGCGGACTTTGTGAACTGACACAGGCAGATCTCCTTGGTTGCAAGAGGAGTCTAACTTTAACTTACCAGGGCAAATGTTTTTTTTATTTTCCCACCTTCCCTGTTTGTCTTGCTGGGTGAATAGCTTACCCACTGCGTCGGATCCACGCGCTAATCAGTGGACAATCACTCCCATGAGGACAACAGTATACATTGATGGTTGCAATTTACTGTGTTTAAGCTTTGCGCCTCCAGCCAGAATATATGGCTGGATGTATTATCTTTTGGTTGTTCTGTTTGGGTATATGATGCCTGCACCAGGTTCGGGGGGTGCTGGGCTGGGAGGGGGGTATGTTGCCTATGGGCAAGGTCACCGTTGTGGTCCCAAAAGGTTAAGACTGGTTTTGATGTGTACTAGAGATGGGCAGGGGTATGCACTGATGACAGGTATACAGATTGTTGTTATTAGATGGCAGACCATGATGCAAGTGAAGAGGGTGATAGTGTACATGCTGGTCTGGTTCACCGGGATTTACACACCAATAAAATGACATCTATTAAATTTCTGACGTGGAATGTACGGGGAGTGAGGGATAAGGTGAAGCGCACAGCGGCACTTGCGTATTTGAAGTCGGAAAAAGCTAATGTAATTGTATTAACCGAGACGCATGTCACGGGGCATCTGCAGACTGCTCTGAAGCGCCCTTGGATTGGCTGGGCGTATCATAGCACGCACATCAGCTATTCTAGAGACTAAGGCCACTCCGTTTGAATTAATTGCTATAGAATCAGACCAGCAGGGGAGGTACTTGTTCACTCACGCACTGATAGGGGGGTCACCTATGGTGCTGATTGCTTGGAGGTCGTTACAGCCGGGCTGGCATACATGGCTAAACACCCGACAGTTCCTGCTGTGTGGATTTCAATATGACAATGAACCCTTTCATGGATCGCTCGGCGAGCGAGACTGGGGGCACAGAGGTTCCCAGACAAACTAGACTGAGCCGCCTCTTGCAGGAGTTTGCTCTGGTGGATGTGTGGAGGCATAGGAACCCTGAGACTAGGGCCTATACGTGTCACTCAACGAGTTTTGCTACTATGTCGCGTATAGACTACATTATAGTATCAGCTACACTCCTGCCACGGGTGGTAGGCACTGGGTTTGCACCTAGAGCTTTACCAGACCATTCTCCTTGCTGGGCGCAGCTGTCTATATTAGGGGAGGCCCCTAGGAAGTTGTGTAGACTTAATCCCTTTTGGCTAGATGCACTGACAGACCATGACGGTATAGTGAGGGAACTGAGATTTCTCCTCCCGGACGGCGGGGACCCCGCTTTACTTAATTCCCACTGGGACGCGTTTAAACTTCATGCACGTAGGGTGCTAGACACTAGGATAAATAGACTTAAAGCATCCTCCAGGGTTGAGGTGGCCATCTGTGAGGACACCCTACAGGATCTAGAGAGGGCTCACAAAGGTTACAGCGCTCAGCAAAAGGTGTTTTTTTGCCTCCCTGGAAAACCTCACAAAGGTGAAACCGCCGGTGGTGGTGCTGCAGTCAGTAAGGGTGGCAGATAATTTTAAGAGTGGTCTCCTACACCACAAGAGATTGGAGTTGAACCCAGAGCGGATTACACTACATATTCTGAATTACTAGTCCCCAGACTTGAGACCCTGTTCCGCTCCATATTCAAATGCGGTGTCCTCCCCTCATCAATGCAGGAGGCGCAGATTATTGTGCTTCCTAAGCCAGGTAAGGACCATAGATTCCCAGAATCTTACAGACCTATATCTCTGTTGATGGTGGATATTAAAATCCTGGCCAAAATTCTATCCTCCAGGCTGAACTCTCCTATCATACTTTCCTTGATACATCCAGACCAGATCAGTTTTATGCCAGGGAAAAACACGGCAATGAACATACGTAGATTGTTTATGAATATCCAGGCTCACCATGATAATATGGGGACGAGGGTGGTGGTGACATTAGACACGGCTAAAGCCTTTGACTCGGTAGAATGGCCCTAACTTTGGGAATGTTTGGAATGCTATGGGTTTGGCCCGAAATTTATCAGGTGGGTGCAACTATTATACCAGAACCCCAGGGCTCGGATCTTTGTTAACGGGTGGCTTTCGGACCAAATTTCATTAGAGCGGGGTACGAGACAGGGCTGTCCCCTGTCCCCACTGCTATATGCCCTGGCGGCGGAGCCGCTGGCTATGGCCATTAAGACAAACCCGGATGTGTTGGGTCTCAGGAAAGGAGATACCTGGGAAAAGATAGGGTTGTATGCGGACGATACGGTCCTCTACCTGGCGGATCAGGGCCCATCACTGAGGGCGGCACTGAGTATTATAGAACAGGTTGGGCAATATTCAGGCTTGAAGATTAATTGGGACAAATCTAAAATTCTCCCACTAGATCTGTTCCCCCCTCTTGCTGTGACCCCAGCTCTACCATTGCAAAGAGTTGCGGACGTTAAGTACTTGGGGGTGAGGATTACCAGGAAATTGCAGGATTATGTCACTTTGAATGTTGAGCCCCTATTTGCAATTATTAAAGCCAGGACCCAGGCTTGGGCGAGGTTACCGCTGGGAGTTATGGGCAGAATTAGTTTAGTAAAGATGATACTATTGCCTAAAATCTTATATATGGTATGGCATGCTCCCTTATACATTCCCTTGAAAGTATTCAAGCAGATGGAGCTCAATTCCTTTGCTCTGCTAAATTGGCATGGCACATTCTTAAAAACCCCTACAACGGAGGGGGGATGTTCCCTTCCGGATGTTGAAGATTATTATATAGCGTCACAGCTATCTCACCTCAATTTTTTCAATACCAATAAGTCACAGAGATATAGGGCATTAGTTTGTGATAGGCCGGGCAGCGTACTTCACACACCTAGTCAGGCGATTTTTCGGAAGGGACAAGGAGGGAATAAGACACCGTGCTTCGAGGCCGGAATGTTATTGCACCACCGAAAGGTCTGGGAAATAGCAATTAAGAAGCAGGATAGATCACACCTACATTCACACACCCCACTGTGGAGTAATAGTTGCATGCCGGAGCTGAATAAGGTACCGGATCCCCTGATCTGGGCCACATATGGGGTGTTGTACCTATCCCAAGTTCTAACTGGGAATGGGCTTAAACCGTTCCCGGTGCTAAAGGAAGAATTTTCTCTTCCTCAACATTTAATATTTCGATATTTGCAATTGAAGCACGCCCTCAGGAAACAGATGGCCTCGGTAGAGGTGGAGCTGGGTACTCCACCGGTACTTGACGTTATCTTCGGAACAGACTCTACTAAGCTTATATCTAACATATATTACGTTCTTAGGCAGCGCAGGGTATCCCAGAAAGCTAAGGTGCAGTGGGAACAGGCTGTAGGACCCATTGAGGACTCAGACTGGGAAGAAGTACTGGAGGGTGTCAAGACTGCGTCCCCTAAGGTATCCGACAGACTGACACAACTCTATATCATACACCAGGCATATCTCACGCCGCTACGATTAGCGAAATTTCAATCTGCGAGGAACCACCTCTGCCCCAAGTGTACTCTGACGGAGGGCACCTTCTACCACATGCTGTGGCAATGCTCTGGACTGTCATGCAGGCATACTGGCTGCAGGTGACACAGTTCTTGCACGACAACATGGGATCACCTGTTGGGATGGACCCGAAGCTCTGCTTATTGGGACTGCTGCCGGACGTAGAGGTGGATACGTTTCAGACTATATTCATATTTGAGTCGTTGTTTCTGGCTAGAAAGGTGGTGGCTAAGACCTGGTTTCGGGGGACAGCTCCGACACTTAGAGAATGGAAGGGGGAGGTGAATGCAGTGCTTCCGTATAGGAAAATAATATACAAACATAGGGGGTGCCCTCAAAAGTTTGCTAATGTTTGGGATAGATGGCTGGAGGATGGGGAGACATGTACGGGGTGATTCGGACGAGTCGCCCCTGGTATGATCGTCAGGGACTGAAAGTACAAGTCAGGGGAGGTAGTTGCTAGGCGTGTACCCTTCTACGCACTCCACAACGGAGTGTGCATTAGACAGTAGTCTACCCGGGGAGTTACAATGATTTATGATGGTTATGTAACTGATGATGATGTGTGTATACCGTAGCTAGTTGGAATCTCTGCAATGTATGATTGTATGCCTTGCTTACATCTCAATAAACTTGTTTATTTGGTTAAAAAAAAAAATAGAAAATACTACATTAGCCACTAGCTGGAGATAATTGCTATTATACTTAGCGCCATCTAAAGCCCAAACATAGTATTTCTCATTTTAATTCAATGGTTAGTCTAATAGTGTTGTCTTATGTAAGTTCTATCCTTCAGTGTGTCCTGTACTGATAAGTGTATGAGTATGATCTCAGGTATTAGTATGAAGACATGTCTGATGAAGGGAAATAAGACGTCTGTTTTTCACAGAATTTATTGGACTAATGTGACAATCATTCATCCAGCTGTTACAATTTCTGGCTGTGATCTAACACAGTGATTTCCTATGATCATCAGCTCCATCTAGTGGCCATAATCGGGTATTTTTCCTGAAATACCTCAATTAGTGAAATACTGCATTATGGTCACTAGATGGAGTCAAGGAAATCAGAGTATGAAATAAAATATGGCCAATATTAATCACAGCTGGGTGAATGCCGGTCATAAACGTTCAACTATTTTTTTTTTTTTTTTTTTAACAGACCTCTAAGTGTTTGTGAAATCTTCCACCACAAAATGTACTCAGCCAATGAGAGGTAATGACTCCATTTTTATTTTTCTCCTGCTATAAATGGCCAACACGGTACAACACTTCATCCATGTCTTTGGTGATCTCTGATCTCCTTATGAACTTTTTCTTACATGATGAAGATCAGCCATGGAGTATATCTGAGGTGTATATCAGGGTGTGCTTCTTCCCCACATGAGACCTGTGATGTCCAGTAACATTCATATACAAGACATTTCCCGCACTCAAGGCACTAATACACATCGAGGGTTGTGTGGGATCTCTGATGTACAGGAAGACAGGACTTCAGTGAGGAACATTTCCCTCACTCAGGACAGGAAAGTGGCTTCTCCCCATGTGAGATCTCTGATGTTTGTAAAGATTGGACTTCTGTGAAAAACATTTCCCGCACTCAGGACAGGAATACGGCTTCTCCCCCGTGTGAGATCTCTGATGTTTGTAAAGACCGGACTTATCTGAAAAACATTTCTGGCACTCAGGACAGAAAAAAGGCTTCTCCCCCGTGTGAGATCTCTGATGTGTGGAAAGATGGGACTTCTGTGAAAAACATTTCCCACACTCAGGACAGAAAAAAGGTTTCTCCCCCGTGTGATATCTCTGATGTGTGGAAAGATAGGACTTCCGTGAAAAACATTTCCTGCACTCAGGACAGGAATATGGCTTCTCCCCCGTGTGAGATCTCTGATGTGTGGAAAGATAGGACTTCCGTGAAAAACATTTCCTGCACTCAGTACAGGAAAACCTCTTCTCTGTTGAAAGGACGGCACCGTCCCGCACAGTCTGAGGTTCCTCAGGATAGGAGGAATACAATGGTCCGTCACCGTCCCGCACAGTCTGAGGTTCCTCAGGATAAGAGGAATACGATGGTCCGGCACCGTCCCTCACAGTCTGAGGTTCCTCAGGATAAGAGGAATACGATGGTCCGGCACCGTCCCGCACAGTCTGAGGTTCCTCAGGATAAGAGGAATACGATGGTCCATCTACACTGTGTGGTGCCGGATGGACATTTGAGGTAGTCAGGTTTTCTCCTGGACTATACTGTGTGATGTCCTCATCTTCTACTTTACAGTCTGGAGACAAAGTGAGACTATCCTCTGAGGTTTTCCTCATCTCCCGTCCATCTACTAAAATAGAAATACAAAGATTATTACTAAATATGAGCTGATTGGTTCCCCTAAACCAGGACTCCGCCCACATCAGGCAGCTTTGTCTCTGAGGATCTTACAATTCCCCCCCTCAAGGTAACTAGTAAATGGGTCCTCTGATCTCCTACCAGATCATTTCTTTATTCATGGACCTTAGTCAGAGAGTGAGGAAACAACGAGAACTGTCTTTTATAGGAGTGACAGTGATGAGGGAATTATAGGACGAGTGTCAGGAGTATGTAATGTACAACATAGAGTATATAATGCAGGGGTCAGGAGTATGTAATGTAGAACATAGAGAATATAGTGCAGGGGTCAGGAGTATGTAATGTACAACATAGAGTATATAGTGCAGGGGTCAGGACTCATGATATTGGTATTCAGTAATCAGTGGTGGATGAAATGATTACTGGAGACAAGTTGCAGAGATCCCACACCGCTGCCTCCCATCTCCTGAGACTGCACTCAGTGACTTGGGTCTGAGACTATACAGACATATCCCTCCACCCAGCAAATAACAGAGCAAGTAACCCAGGAGAATTGTTCTGTCAGAGATCTCACTAGACCCGGGCATGGGGCAGAAGACCCAAGGTACATACCCCAGGTGTCTAGGTCAAGCAAACCCTATGGTGAAAAATCAACATTTTGCTGCCAGCTGATCCCCAGAATCTCCATAAATCCAGTCTAGAGACATAAATTGTGTCTGCAGCACAGAGAAGGAAGATTATCCGAGAGAAATACAGGAATACAGGACGGGGAACACAGCTCAGGAAAGTGACCAGGGGATTACAGGCTGATATCACCCAGTCCCCGCCCTACTCTGGACCAATCAGTGAGCAGTATGGGTGGAGGAATGGATTTAGTGTTAATGACCCACCTGTGCTGATCTCTGTAGGAGTGTCCTCCTCTATAAATGTCCCCGTTATTCCATCCTCCTCCATAGACTGCTGATCATCCCTCACATACGTCTCTTCTTCTTCTGATTTCACCTCAAATTCTATATCGATTGGATCTCCACTCTAAACCAAGAGAATGAGAGAGAATATCATCTGTAAGATATAAACTTACATACAAAATCCACACATCATCTCCACCAGTCCCTGTTCTAGATGCTCCGTCCCACCGACTTTGTAACAGTGGGGGATGGTGTGACCTTCCTGTGTGGAATCCTGGGAATACAGAGGGCGGGGACATCTCTCTGGGGGGTTCCTGGTATTAGGTGGCTCCATCATATCCTTGTGTCCTTCTGATAACTCCTCCATCCCTCCATACTCCTCATCCTCCTCTTTATACTCTTCTTTAACATCAATATCATCATCCCCGAGGTTTCCACTCTGAATATATAATAAAACATTCATTGTAACAAACATGTTTGTGTATAAATCATAACCACCAATAATTGTTCCTCATCTACCTGATGATGGTGGGGGATGGTGTGTTCTTCCTCCATCACCCCATCCTCATCATCCTCCTCTTTTATTTCTTCTTTAACTTCAACTTTAGGATCTCTCAGGTCTCCACTCTGAATATAGAATAAAAATGACATCAATGGTAACAATGCAGATAATGTACAGATCCTATTGATACGATCAGTGATTGTTCCTCATCTACCTGATGATGGTGGGGGATGGTGTGACCTTCCTGTGTGGAATCCCGGGAATACAGAGGACGGGGACATCTCTCTGGTGAGTTCCCATTACTGGATCCATCTGTAGGAAACACACACACTGACTGAATCCATTGTTTCTATGTGTTTATCAGATGATGGGGGATCTAGGTGGAGCCTCCGTACTGCTCTCTCCTTTACAATAAAGTCTCCTCTTACCCAGTGATGTGAGGGGCGGCTGATTGTCCATCATGACGTCCTTGTAGAGATCCTTGTGTCCTTCTAAATCCTCCTACATAGGGAAATAGACAGTGACATCACCTGATACTTACAAAGATAAAGTCATCATCCAGACACATCCCTTGTGTTGAACCTTCACAGACATCAGGAATAGTTATTTCCTCCTCCATAAAGATTATAAAATCAAACACAAGTATCATAAGTCCACCTCTAACTAAAACCCCCAACCCGTATTATCGTATAATCTGTTAGTATAAACTGAAATTAAGAGAATGTTCTGCCCCTGAAGGGGTTAATCTAGGTCTCCACACTATATATGTGTGTATCATCATCTGCTGGAGATAAAAGACGTCACAGTGACTATGGAGGAAGAGGACGGACATGACGGGGTTACTGGGTGTAAATAGAAAATAAGATCTTATTACCTCCTCTGCTGCCTCTTCCAGCAACATCTTCCTTCTTTGTTCTCCCGACTCACCTCTCACCCAGAACTTCCTGTCTGTCCCTGACATCACTTCCTGTCTTCCATAGAGACTTCTCTCTATGGTAGAGGTGAGATCACCATCTTGTGGAGATCAGAGGAACTGCAGCCCAGAGAAACGTCTCATGGGTGTCCTTTTATGAAAGTGCGGTAAAATACCGCTATTCAGTTCTCAGGGGAGATCGCTCTCCTCTGAGTGCCTGTTTATGAAGCTTTGTAGATCGATTCATGTTGAGATGAAGAGCTGTAACGATCACCACCGTTTACGATATTCCATTCCATTTGAAAGTGAGGTAAAAGCATTACATGCAAGACTTCTACTGAGATGTTTTTTTTTTTTTTTTTACAAGAAAGCTGCTTTATTTGCCAAAAGATTTGTATTTTTGTCTGCCATTCCTGAGATTCACACAAACCCCCTCACACAGTCAGGTGGATGACTCCACTTACAGTTAAGGAATACAAGGGTCTTCTTTCCAATCCCAGCTTGCTGACAGGACCGTGAAAGAGCAGCAGCAAACTGATGAGGCAGTCCCTCTGCTCACTCCGCTCTCATCTCCCATGTTCATTATCCTTGTCTATATATTTGCTTGTAGCATATCTAATTGGCTCCCAATTTTGCCCCTTTTCCCTTCCATTCATTTTTTTTTGCAAAATGTATTTATTAAACATCGTTTTCCAACTGTACAACACATTGTTACACATTACACATAAAATAACTACACAGCAGTTAAATATACATTATACACATACACACACATATATACATTGTCTCAAAATGATAATTCCTAGCCAACTACTGACTATACTACCTATCAGCTGTATTACATTACCCCCTATCTGGGGGTTTTGCTTCTCTAAATGTAAGTCTCCCTTTAACCCCTCCTCCTTCCCTAAGATATTAATCGGGGTGGGTAGGATTCTTTGAAAGAAGTAAAGTTGCTTATCATGGGGTAGTCCTGGGGTTTTTAGGGGGAGCCCTGGGGAGGGGATAGAGATAGAGGCAGGGAAGAGAGAGAGAGAGAGAAAGAGAGAAAAACAAAAAAGGGGGTTCTGTGAAAGGGGAGTGTTAAATAAATGGAGAAAAAAGCGATATGTGTTTCGAGGTGCAGAGAAAATAAGAGATACAAAAAAAAAGAAAAATTTTGAACAGTAAACAGAGGGGTTTAATGATGGGTCCCTTAAAGTTCAGGGGGACTACACAGTGAGAAAAAATAAATAAAAAATTCCGTGAACAGTGAACAGAGGGGTTTAATAATGGGTCCCTTAAAGTTCAAAGGGACTACACTGTGAAAAAAAAAAAAAGAAGAGAAACGGGATATGTGGTGTAGATAAGTTTAATAAATATAGGGGATAGATAATATCCTTATTAATTGATCCTAAGATCCTAAGTGATATAAAGCAAAACCAAGTGAGACAAAATCCTATGTGATGTGAAGAAAAAAAAAAGGGGGAAGTACTAAATATAAAGCTAAATGTATGGTGACTGTAGATTATTCAATGTGTAAAAAGGATAAGGCCACTCAATGGTTCTAAAAAAAAAAAAAAAAAGGGGGAGTATTTTGTGGGGGGGGGGGGCATGTTGAATAAGTGAATAAGATGTATAAAGTGTACAGTGTGCAAAACCCAGGGGGATAAAGAGAGATAATAATTCCTCAGGAAAAAAAAGAAAAAAACAAATACTGATTTGTGGACAGTGAACGGGGGTATTTAATAATGGGTCCCCTAAGGTTCAAACAGGGACACTGGGTAGTGAAAGGGGATAATAAAAAAAATAAAATAAAAAAAAAGGGGGGCGATGATTATATAGGGGAGGGGGGGGTAGCCGTACCTACGCACGATAGGCCCCTCTCTCCTTCTCCCTCCTCTCCCCGTCCCCCTCCTCCCCCTTTTAAATACTTTCTCTCTCCCTGCCTCTCCATCCTCCCCAGCAGAGCTCCATTACTTCATGTTCCCCATTTCTAGGCTTCATGTTCCTTAAATTCTCTTCACTTCTTCCAAATCCGCTCATATTCTGGCCTGCTCTCATTCTGGTTCGATATTAATTCCTCCATCTTACAGGTCTTATCCAATTCTCGTATCCAGTCTCTTATTGATGGGACCTTCTTTTCCCCCCATCTCCTAGGTATTAAGGCTTTGGCCCCGTTTAGAAAAAATGGGATCAGTGATCTTTTATATTTTTTCCTAACTACTCCCGTTCCATGAAAGAGGCAGTGCCAGGGGTCTAATTTCACCTCCTGTCCGCTTATCTTTTTAATCATTTCTAAGATCTTGATCCAGTACACCTGTATCAGAGGGCATTGCCACCAAATATGGGCATGTGTGCCCTCTATTCCACAACCCCTCCAGCAGAGGGGTGATGTATCCATATTGATTTTATTAAGCTTAGTTGGGACATAGTACCATTTCATAAGGAGTTTATAATTCATTTCTTTCATTTTTGAGTCAGTTGATGTAGTATGGACGAAGTCTAATACCTGTCTTTTCTTATCGTCTGAAATGTTTAGATTCAGTTCCTGTTCCCATCCTCCTAATGCTTTTAGTATACCAGGTTCTCCAATGGATATCAATATTTTGTAAATATTTGATATCCCCTGTCGCCCCACGACAGCTTATCTGACAGTCCGACAGACACGACCCATTTCATTTCCCAGAATAACGAGACTCACACACAGCTCTGTTACTGGTTCAAAAATGAATGAGTGAATTCTTTAATGATACACTCAGCTTGTTATTTACAGTTGAAACTAAGAGTGGACAATGACTCAACTCCACCCCCCACTTTACACATTCTTTTAGATAATGACATTTAGGTGAGTTAATTAGTGGGAATGCTTTAATAAGCATTCCCAGTATTGTTATTCGTTTTTTATTATTCTTATGTCTTAATTTTATTCCGTACGTTTTTTGGCTCTGCGTAACTTCGCCATACTTTCAGCGATTGAGACCATTCAACTTTTAAAATGTTCATCTCATTCAGCTAACGATGGGACTTCTTCAAGTTTTTTTGTGCTATTTATATTTTTTAAAATATTAAGCTTTTAGTCGCTTTTTTTTAACATTGAAGTCAATGAGAACATGCTTATTCCTGCTTAAAAACGTACGTGATTCAAAATATATCTCCTCCTTCATACTTTCACTGACAGACACCAAACAAACTTTACCACGGTCACAAAATATTCAGCTATCCGGCTATGACTTTTCAGATTGAAATCTTTTATAGTTTTTGTGAAAAAGCAATTTACGTTTAGTGATTTTTTTAGAAAATTTTATCGATTACACTGCTTGTCTATGGAGACCTGCTAGAGTGAGTCATGTGACCTTTAGAGTGTGAGTTTTGAAAAAACTCGGATTATCTATAAAAAAGGGGGAACAAATTGCTCTCACGCCCACAAGATCTACTTGTCATACACAATTTATATATCAAATGGAAGGTATTTTTGTCTGCTTTCAGGCAATGTGATCAGTTTTGTGATGCGCTTTTTACTTTTCGTTGCTGGAGCTTCTAAAGGACAAGAGTTCCAATATTTCTCCCATAGGCCTTCATTATAACCGACTTTTAAAATTTGTTAGTAAGACACACAAAGATACTCTTTTCTAAATCGCTGACATGGCCACATTTTTAAGTTTATCAACATAAATTTCATATCGATGCGTTCACAAGAGTCTTGTCTTTTATACGGTGAAGTCGCTGTATCGATCGCATGTACGGTTGTGGATTTATTAAGGTTTGTTTGAAGGGTTATTTCACTTATTTTGTGTGTAGATAAAAAGCGTTTGTAATGGTAATTCTTTCCCTAAATAGCTTCCTTTACCTCAGTGCAATTATCCCTCTCACTCACCTGGGGAGGGGAGAAAACCTCTTGAGGGGGGAGGGGCGACCAGGAAGTCAGGACGCTCTGTACTTTGCAGATAGAGAAAGGAGCTGTGTGTTAGTGGGCGTCCTGCTCACCCCCTCCCCCCTCAAGAGGCTTTCTCCACACCAGGAAAAAAGCCTTGCACTACTGTGTGGAGTTACAGACAGAAGAACAGGAAGTGAGGATTTCTCAGAAGAAATAAGGACATTTAAAAGCAAAATCAAAGGATGAGGTAAGTAAAGGAGGACTGCACTAAGGTAAAGGAAGTTATTTAGGAAAATGATTTTACCTTAACAACACCTTTAATGATTAAAGAGAGGCTTTATAAGTACTGAAGGAACACTGCTTGTATGTCCTAAAGATAGTATAGCGGTTATGGTGAATGGGATTTGTGCGAGCTTAGCAATTCAGCTATTCAGCATTCCCACGTATTTTCCTCAGGAAATGCATTTTCTAGTTAGTGGGAATGCTTTAATAAGCATTCCCAGTATTGTTATTAGTTTTTTATTATTCTTAATTTTAATTTTATTCCGTACGTTTTTTGGCTCTGCGTAACTTCGCCATACTTTCAGCGATTGAGACCATTCAACTTTTAAAATGTTCATCTCATTTAGCTAACGATGGGACTTCTTCAAGTTTTTTTGTGCTATTTATACTTTTTAAAATATTAAGCTTTTAGTCGCTTTTTTTTAACATTGAAGTCAATGAGAACATGCTTTTCCCTGCTTCAAAACTCATGCCGTTCAAAATGTATCTCCTCCTTCATACTTTCACTGACAGACACCAAACAAACTTTACCACGGTCACAAAATATTCAGCTATCCGGCTATGACTTTTCAGATCGAAATCTTTTATAGTTTTTGTGAAAAAGCAATTTACGTTTAGTGATTTTTTCAGAAAATTTTATCGATTAAACAGTCTTTCTATGGACCTGGCTCAGAGTGAGTCATGTGACCTCTACAGTGTGAGTTTTGAAAAGAATCGGATTATCTATAAAAAAGGGGGAACAAATTGCTCTCACGCCCACAAGATCTACTTGTCATACACAATTTATATATCAAATGGAAGGTATTTTTGTCTGCTTTCAGGCAATGTGATCAGTTTTGTGATGCGCATTTTACTTTTCGTTGCTGGAGCTTCTAAAGGACAAGAGTTCCACATTTTTCCCCATAGACCTTCATTATAACCGACTTTTAAAGCGGAGCTCCAGCCACGGTAAAAAAATTTTTTAAAGTCAGCAGCTACTAACAGTGTAGCTGCTGACTTTAAATAAAGACACTTACCTGTCCTAGGCGCCCGCGCTGATGGGCCCCCCCGATGCCGCTCCCGCGATTGCTCCGGGTCCCGCGCCGCCATTCACAATATGGGAAACAGGCAGTGAAGCCGTACGGCTTCACTGCCCGTTTCCTACTGTGCCTGCGCGAGTCTCACGCTGGCTTGTGAATGGGCGCGCTGCTCTCTGAGAACACACACAGTTCCCAGGAAGCAGCGCGCCCATTCACAAGGAGAAGGAGAAGAAGAAAACACACCGCGGATTAGGAAGAGGCAGATTACGGACTTCCGCATAGCAACAGCTATTTCGGGTGAGTATTTTTTTTTTTTTTTTTTCAGGTTTTTTTTTTTTTTTTTTTTCAAACAACATTGTAAAATGTTGTTATACTGGGTGGAGCTCCGCTTTAAAATTTGTTAGTAAGACACACAAAGATACTCTTTTCTAAATCGCTGACATGGCCACATTTTTAAGTTTATCAACATAAATTTCATATCGATGCGTTCACAAGGGTCTTGTCTTTTATACGGTGAAGTCGCTGTATCGATCGCATGTACGGTTGTGGATTTATTAAGGTTTGTTTGAAGGGTTATTTCACTTATTTTGTGTGTAGATAAAAAGCGTTTGTAATGGTAATTCTTTCCCTAAATAGCTTCCTTTACCTCAGTGCAATTATCCCTCTCACTCACCTGGGGGAGGGGAGAAAACCTCTTGAGGGGGGAGGGGCGACCAGGAAGTCAGGACGCTCTGTACTTTGCAGATAGAGAAAGGAGCTGTGTGTTAGTGGGCGTCCTGCTCACCCCCTCCCCCCTCAAGAGGCTTTCTCCACACCAGGAAAAAAGCCTTGCACTACTGTGTGGAGTTACAGACAGAAGAACAGGAAGTGAGGATTTCTCAGAAGAAATAAGGACATTTAAAAGCAAAATCAAAGGATGAGGTAAGTAAAGGAGGACTGCACTAAGGTAAAGGAAGTTATTTAGGAAAATGATTTTACCTTAACAACACCTTTAATGATTAAAGAGAGGCTTTATAAGTACTGAAGGAACACTGCTTGTATGTCCTAAAGATAGTATAGCGGTTATGGTGAATGGGATTTGTGCGAGCTTAGCAATTCAGCTATTCAGCATTCCCACGTATTTTCCTCAGGAAATGCATTTTCTAGTTAGTGGGAATGCTTTAATAAGCATTCCCAGTATTGTTATTAGTTTTTTATTATTCTTAATTTTAATTTTATTCCGTACGTTTTTTGGCTCTGCGTAACTTCGCCATACTTTCAGCGATTGAGACCATTCAACTTTTAAAATGTTCATCTCATTTAGCTAACGATGGGACTTCTTCAAGTTTTTTTGTGCTATTTATACTTTTTAAAATATTAAGCTTTTAGTCGCTTTTTTTTTAAACATTGAAGTCAATGAGAACATGCTTTTCCCTGCTTCAAAACTCATGCCGTTCAAAATGTATCTCCTCCTTCATACTTTCACTGACAGACACCAAACAAACTTTACCACGGTCACAAAATATTCAGCTATCCGGCTATGACTTTTCAGATCGAAATCTTTTATAGTTTTTGTGAAAAAGCAATTTACGTTTAGTGATTTTTTCAGAAAATTTTATCGATTAAACAGTCTTTCTATGGACCTGGCTCAGAGTGAGTCATGTGACCTCTACAGTGTGAGTTTTGAAAAGAATCGGATTATCTATAAAAAAGGGGGAACAAATTGCTCTCACGCCCACAAGATCTACTTGTCATACACAATTTATATATCAAATGGAAGGTATTTTTGTCTGCTTTCAGGCAATGTGATCAGTTTTGTGATGCGCATTTTACTTTTCGTTGCTGGAGCTTCTAAAGGACAAGAGTTCCACATTTTTCCCCATAGACCTTCATTATAACCGACTTTTAAAGCGGAGCTCCAGCCACGGTAAAAATTTTTTTTAAAGTCAGCAGCTACTAACAGTGTAGCTGCTGACTTTAAATAAAGACACTTACCTGTCCTAGGCGCCCGCGCTGATGGGCCCCCCCGATGCCGCTCCCGCGATCGCTCCGGGTCCCGCGCCGCCATTCACAATATGGGAAACAGGCAGTGAAGCCGTACGGCTTCACTGCCCGTTTCCTACTGTGCCTGCGCGAGTCTCACGCTGGCTTGTGAATGGGCGCGCTGCTCTCTGAGAACACACACAGTTCCCAGGAAGCAGCGCGCCCATTCACAAGGAGAAGGAGAAGAAGAAAACACACCGCGGATTAGGAAGAGGCAGATTACGGACTTCCGCATAGCAACAGCTATTTCGGGTGAGTATTTTTTTTTTTTTTTTTTCAGGTTTTTTTTTTTTTTTTTTTTTTCAAACAACATTGTAAAATGTTGTTATACTGGGTGGAGCTCCGCTTTAAAATTTGTTAGTAAGACACACAAAGATACTCTTTTCTAAATCGCTGACATGGCCACATTTTTAAGTTTATCAACATAAATTTCATATCGATGCGTTCACAAGGGTCTTGTCTTTTATACGGTGAAGTCGCTGTATCGATCGCATGTACGGTTGTGGATTTATTAAGGTTAGTTTGAAGGGTTATTTCACTTATTTTGTGTGTAGATAAAAAGCGTTTGTAATGGTAATTCTTTCCCTAAATAGCTTCCTTTACCTCAGTGCAATTATCCCTCTCACTCACCCGGGGGGAGGGGAGAAAACCTCTTGAGGGGGAGGGGCGACCAGGAAGTCAGGACGCTCTGTACTTTGCAGATAGAGAAAGGAGCTGTGTGTTAGTGGGCGTCCTGCTCACCCCTCAAGAGGCTTTCTCCACACCAGGGAAAAAGCCTTGCATTACTGTGTGGAGTTACAGACAGAAGAACAGGAAGTGAGGGTTTCTCAGAAGAAATAAGGACATTTAAAAGCAAAATCAAAGGATGAGGTAAGTAAAGGAGGACTGCACAAAGGTAAAGGAAGTTATTTAGGGAAAATGATTTTACCTTTACAACACCTTTAATGATTAAAGAGAGGCTTTATAAGTACTGAAGGAACACTGCTTGTATGTCCTAAAGATAGTAATAGCGGTTATGGTGAATGGGATTTGTGCGGGCTTAGCAATTCAGCTATTCAGCATTCCCACGTATTTTCCTCAGGAAATGCATTTTCTAGTTAGTGGGAATGCTTTAATAAGCATTCCCAGTATTGTTATTCGTTTTTTATTATTCTTATTAATTTTATCCTTTATTCCGTACGTTTTTTGGCTCTGCGTAACTTCGCCATACTTTCAGCGATTGAGACCATTCAACTTTTAAAATGTTCATCTCATTTAGCTAACGATGGGACTTCTTCAAGTTTTTTTGTGCTATTTATACTTTTTAAAATATTAAGCTTTTAGTCGCTTTTTTTTTAACATTGAAGTCAATGAGAACATGCTTTTCCCTGCTTCAAAACTCATGCCGTTCAAAATGTATCTCCTCCTTCATACTTTCACTGACAGACACCAAACAAACTTTACCACGGTCACAAAAATATTCAGCTATCTGGCTATGACTTTTCAGATCGAAATCTTTTATAGTTTTTTGTGAAAAAGCAATTTACGTTTAGTGATTTTTTCAGAAAATTTTATCGATTAAACAGTCTTCCTATGGACCTGGCTCAGAGTGAGTCATGTGACCTTTACAGTGTGAGTTTTGAAAAGAATCGGATTATCTATAAAAAAGGGGGAACAAATTGCTCTCACGCCCACAAGATCTACTTGTCATACACAATTTATATATCAAATGGAATTTATTTTTGTCTGCTTTCAGGCAATGTGATCAGTTTTGTGATGCGCATTTTACTTTTCGTTGCTGGAGCTTCTAAAGGACAAGAGTTCCAACATTTCTCCCCATAGACCTTCATTATAACCGACTTTTAAAATTTGTTAGTAAGACACACAAAGATACTCTTTTCTAAATCGCTGACATGGCCACATTTTTAAGTTTATCAACATAAATTTCATATCGATGCGTTCACAAGGGTCTTGTCTTTTATACGGTGAAGTCGCTGTATCGATCGCATGTACGGTTGTGGATTTATTAAGGTTTGTTTGAAGGGTTATTTCACTTATTTTGTGTGTAGATAAAAAGCGTTTGTAATGGTAATTCTTTCCCTAAATAGCTTCCTTTACCTCAGTGCAATTATCCCTCTCACTCACCCGGGGGGAGGGGAGAAAACCTCTTGAGGGGGGAGGGGCAACCAGGAAGTCAGGACACTCTGTACTTTGCAGATAGAGAAAGGAGCTGTGTGTTAGTGGGCGTCCTGCTCACCCCTCCCCCCTCAAGAGGCTTTCTCCACACCAGAGAAAAAGCCTTGCACTACTGTGTGGAGTTACAGACAGAAGAACAGGAAGTGAGGATTTCTCAGAAGAAATAAGGACATTTAAAAGCAAAATCAAAGGATGAGGTAAGTAAAGGAGGACTGCACAAAGGTAAAGGAAGTTATTTAGGGAAAATGATTTTACCTTTACAACACCTTTAATGATTAAAGAGAGGCTTTATAAGTACTGAAGGAACACTGCTTGTATGTCCTAAAGATAGTATAGCGGTTATGGTGAATGGGATTTGTGCGGGCTTAGCAATTCAGCTATTCAGCATTTTCACGTATTTTCCTCAGGAAATGCATTTTCTAGTTATTCTTAATTTTATTCCGTACGTTTTTTGGCTCTGCGTAACTTCGCCATACTTTCAGCGATTGAGACCACTCAACTTTTAAAATGTTCATCTCATTCAGCCAACGATGGGACTTCTTCAAGTTTTTTTGTGCTATTTATACTTTTTAAAATATTAAGCTTTTAGTCGCTTTTTTTTAACATTGAAGTCAATGAGAACATGCTTATTCCTGCTTAAAAACGTACCCGATTCAAAATGTATCTCCTCCTTCATACTTTCACTGACAGACACCAAACAAAGTTTACCACGGTCACAAAATATTCAGCTATCCGGCTATGACTTTTCAGATTGAAATCTTTTATAGTTTTTGTGAAAAAGCAATTTACGTTTAGTGATTTTTTCAGAAAATTGTATCGATTACACTGCGTGTCTATGGAGCTGGCTTAGAGTGTGTCATGTGACCTTTAGAGTGTGAGTTTTGAAAAGAATCGTATTATCTATAAAAAAGGGGGAACAAATTGCTCTCACGCCCACAAGATCTACTTGTCATACACAATTTATATATCAAATGGAAGGTATTTTTGTCTGCTTTCAGGCAATGTGATCAGTTTTGTGATGCGCATTTTACTTTTCGTTGCTGGAGCTTCGAAAGGACAAGAGTTCCAACATTTCTCCCATAGGCCTTCATTATAAACGTCATTTAATTTTTGCCAATAAAATGCACAACGACACTCTTTTCTAAATCGCTGACATGGCCACATTTTTAAGTTTATCAACATAAATTTCATATGGATGCGTTCACAAGGGTCTTGGCTTTTTTTACGGTGAAGTCGCTGTATCGATCGCATGTACGGTTGTGGATTTATTAAGGTTTGTTTGAAGGGTTTTTTCACTTATTTTGTGTGTAGATAAAAAGCATTTGTAATGGTAATTCTTTCCCTAAATAGCTTCCTTTACCTCAGTGCAATTATCCCTCTCACACACCTGGGGGAGGGGAGAAAACCTCTTGAGGGGGGAGGGGCGACCAGGAAGTCAGGACGCTCTGTACTTTGCAGATAGAGAAAGGAGCTGTGTGTTAGTGGGCGTCCTGCTCACCCCCTCCCCCCTCAAGAGGCTTTCTCCACACCAGGGAAAAAGCCTTGCACTACTGTGTGGAGTTACAGACAGAAGAACAGGAAGTGAGGGTTTTTCAGAAGAAATAAGGACATTTAAAAGCAAAATCAAAGGATGAGGTAAGTAAAGGAGGACTGCACTAAGGTAAAGGAAGCTATTTAGGGAAAATTATTTTACCTTTACAACACCTTTAATGATCAGAGAGGCTTTATAAGTACTGAAGGAACACTGCTTGTATGTCCTAAAGATAGTGTAGTGGTTATGGTGAATGGCATTTGAGCGGGCTTAGCAATTCAGCATTCCCACGTATTTTCCTCAGGAAATGCATTTTCTAGTTATTAAATAACATTGTTTTTATCAATAATTAAAGCTCATACATGTGCCTATTTACATGTGAATGGTGTATAGTAAATGAATGGAATCCCACATATGTAATGCAGCTATACACCATTCATATCAATGGAAAATACATTTATAATCATTACATTTTTTTTTTTAAATAAAGTATACAAATATAAACCCTGTATGACTGTAATAGAACAGTCCATGGGTAAAACCATATTTTAGGGTTTACAATTTTTTTTACTAATAAATAAAAAAAATATATAAAAATTACTTTAATAGCATTTTAACATTTTAATGCAGGTAGACTAATATATATATATATACACATAGAAATAAACATATATATGCGATATGATGATGTATATTAGAGGTCGACCAAATCTAGGGTGGAGAGGTGGGAAGGAGGTTATTGTTTAGGGTGGAGAGGTGGTGTGCAGCCTATCAGTATCCATTAGTGCCCACCAGTGGAGCATATCAGTGTCCACCAGTGGATCTCACTAATGCCCACCAGTACAGAGCCCCTCAGTGCCCACCAGTACAGAGCTCCTCAGTGCCCACCAGTACAGAGCTCCTCAGTGCCCACCAGTACAGAGCTCCTCACTGCCCACCAGTACAGAGCTCCTCAGTGCCCACCAGTACAGAGCTCCTCAGTGCCCACAAGTACAGAGCTCCTCAGTGCCCACCAGTACAGAGTTCCTCAGTGCCCACCAGTACAGAGCTCCTCAGTGCCCACCAGTACAGAGCTCCTCAGTGCCCACCAGTACAGAGCTCCTCAGTGCCCACATTATAGACCCCTTAGTGCCCACAGTATAGCTCCCTTAGTGCCCACAGTATAGCTCCCTTAGTGCCCACAGTATAGCTCCCTTAGTGCCTACAGTATAGCTCCCTTAGTGCCCACAGTATAGCCCCCTTAGTGACCACAGTATAGCAGCTCAGTGCCCACAGTATAGCCCCCTTAGTGACCACAGTATAGCAGCTCAGTGCCCACAGTATAGCCCCCTTAGTGCCCACAGTATAGCCCCCTTAGTGCCCACAGTATAGCCCCCTTAGTGCCCACAGTATAGCCCCCTTAGTGCCCACCGTATAACAGCTCAGTGCCCACAGTATAGCAGCTCAGTGCCCACAGTATAGCCCCCTTAGTGCCCACCGTATAGCAGCTCAGTGCCCACCATATAGCAGCTCAGTGCCCACAGTATAGCAGCTCAGTGCCCACAGTACAGCAGCTCAGTGCCCACAGTACAGCAGCTCAGTGCCCACAGTACAGAAGCTCAGTGCTCACAATACAGCTCGAGAAGCAGAGCACTTGGCTCTGTTCCGTCCCCTCGCCTGGCCAAGGAGAGCTCCATTTGTCCCCTGACATGCTGCACGCCCTGCCCCTACCTCCACACTACAAACCCCAGAATGCAGTGTGGCCAGTAACAGCCAATCGGCGGCCGCAGCAAACAGCGGCTGTGATAGCCGTTTAGAATAGACGGTGGGCGGCCAGGGGGAGGATATACACCCAGCATGCCCCTGCTTCTGATTCCTAACAATCGGCCTGTTTTCACGCAATAATCGGCCAATGCCGATTTTAAAAAAAAAAGCTAAATATCGGCCGACCGATATATCGGTCGACCCCTAATATATGTATTTGTAAATACATATACTATAAATTCCTAACCTGCTCATGTTGGGGGGAGTATTGGGAGGAAGATGTCATCTGACTGTATAGCTGCTTGTGTGTGAAGCATGGAAGTCAAAAGACTTCCTTCTTCCTCCACAATACTCGAGAAACTGTGAATTCATCATTTAAAGGATTTACGGCTCTTTATATATGAAATGTATACATTTTATCACTTGAATCATTTTTCCTATTATGGGTGTGAGTGGGGCCTCATTCATTCCAAGTTTTGTCTGAGGCCTCACAAAGCCTAGAGCCGCCTCTGGTACTGTATATCCTTATAGATGGGTCGTCTCCACTCCCACCAAGGGGGAGAGAAATATATTACTGCCTAGTCCAGACTTTCTCAGCCAGGGTTCCTCCAAAGGGTTCTAGGGGTTCCTTGAGCAACTAATATCAATGAAGGGGGGCAGTCTTCCCTCCAATGACGATGTAAGAATGTCCTTCCCCACTGACATAAGGTGTCTGTCATGATCAGCGTCAGGTTCAGAGGCCAATTGCTATAGCAGTGGCAGGACAGGTATACAGGCAGTAGAGTAGTCCAGGAACAGGCCGAGGGTCTAACACAGGTGGTTGCAGATACAATGGCAGCAGAGCAGACAAATCGCAGGGCACTGGCTGGGAAGGCACAATATACTGGCAAGGAGGAAGTGCAGAGACATGGCTTATATCAGGAAGTTCGTGGGAGGAGCAAGGCGTTCAAGGTTCAAGGCAATCAAGACACAAGGCAGGAATGTCCAATGGATCAGATGGGTTTGTTCAGCATCCCAGATAGCTCAGTGAGAAGGTTCACTGCCAAAATGAAAAAGAAAAGAAAGGAGGGCGCACCGACCTTGTGCATTACCACTTATACATTTTAATATACACAAAATAAAAAGCAATGGTCCTACTTACAAACATTCAGTAGTAAGCGCATTAAAAACAGCTGAACCTGGAGCTCACGGCACCTGCCAGTTAGACCCTAAACACCAATCTGGCCACATTGGTGTTTAGGGTCTAACTGGCAGGTGCCGTGAGGTCCAGGTTCAGCTGTTTTTAATGCGCTTACTACTGAATGTTTGTAAGTAGGACCATTGCTTTTTATTTTGTGTATATTAAAATGTATAAGTGGTAATGCACAAGGTCGGTGCGCCCTCCTTTCTTTTCTTTTTCATTTTAGTCATACGAACACCCTTTGTTCTATGGAGGGCTGCAAGACTTAAGACTTTGCCTTTATACCATACTGATACACCCAGTTTGGCGATACACCAGAGCGCAGGAGGATTTTTGTGGTATAAAGGTTCACTGCCAGACACAGCTGAGGTCCCAGGTTCAAATCCAGGTCCTGACAGTGTCCCTCTCCCATTGGTCACCAATGTAAGGAATCAATAAAGCAACCACTTAAAATGAGCTCTGGGTTTGAACAGAATTTGGCTTGTTTAGGTGATTGGTTGCCACAAGTGTCCACCCAGTGATGTACACCCACCAGGCTTATTCAGCTGTCAACTGGAGATTTGCTGGTTGGCTGGTGAATGTCTAAGCTGTCATTACTGTGTGTCTAAAACTTCCCAGAACCAATCAGATTCATTTTAAAAACAAAACACTGCCCTAGATTTGTTTGTTTTTGTTCTGTGTGTCTATTTCTACTTTACAGAAACATGAAGCCAGTTCAAAAGTGAAACTAACCTGCAGGCACATTATATGATTGATTTTTTATCTATTTTTAATCATTTTGAAAAGGAATCAGTTAACTTTTATGTCTCTATACCCTCTAAACAGTCATTTCAGCAATTTTTTTTTCCTTTAGTGACCCTTTAATAAAAGTATAAAAAACCTGTATGGACCCCCCACCACCAAGAAATTCATACTAGACCCTTATTAGAGCATGCAGCTTGACTGCATGGGCAGGGAGGGGTGGGGGGTGGGGAGTGAGCATGCCTCCTCCTGAACCATACCAAACCACATACCCTCAACATGGGGAGAGAATCTTGCCAAGTCCATTCCCTCCTGGTTGGAAAGTTGAACAAGTCGAATGTATGAGCTCGTATCGGGGAACATGAGGGGTCTGTACAACATAAGACATCGGGAAATGTATATCTGTCTGCAGAACACGGGGGAGATATTGGAACTCTAATTCATGGTCACCTGGTGTCATGGACCATGAAATACTGAAGTGTTTCTACATGAAATCCTAATTCATGCATTACAGATTTTATTCTTAACCCCAGCCAGGTCAACAGACTCATAAGTGATACTTATTGTCCATTGTGTAATAACCCTATTTAAAGCCTTTCTATTATCAGGTGTAAATTACTTCTGTCCTGTCTCAATTCTCCAGACGGCTCCATTGTTCTGTGGCTGGCTATTGTGTACATTGATTGACCCCCTGGGGCTTTTGTCTGAACACACATATTCAGGCTTCTGGCCACACCTATTCAAGCTTTGGGACCAATCCCTGCGGAGACATTTTCAAGTCCTCATTTGCATGGTTTTTAGAGGACCAGAGTGAAGACTGCATACTTTACAATGGACCAATAAGAAAGCGGTTGTTGGGGGCGGGATGTTCCAAATCCTGTATAAAGTGTGCTGTGTACTTTCAATAAAGTGTGTCCTGTTAGATCCAGTATTAAGCCATGGCTAATGTGTGGATTATTCGGCGATTCCAGGGATATTCCTAGTCGGGGAATATTGGGGTGATTTCTTTTATGGGAGAAGAAGGGAGAGGATGGCGGAGATATGCTCTAATACCGTCACACTGGTGGCAGCAGCGGGATTTTCCCTTCTACTTTCCTTTACACCAGGATTCCAAGCAGACACTGGGAACAGTGAATGGAAGACTGGTACACCCTGCTTAAAAGAAATACACGGAAAGGACTACTGGAAGTTTGTGGAAGGATTGCTAGCAGCAAAACCGAGCGTGTCATCATAGCAGAATAAATGGAGCTAGACCAGGAGAACTCGGTTGCAGCAAGGCCTGCAGTACAGAAGATGGGGACACCAGTGATTCAGGATGAGGAATCACCAGCTAACAAGCTAATAAGAGAGAAATTAGCATGGTTCGGTCCGAACCCAACGGCGGATGTGGTGCTGAAAGTGATGACCCTGGTAGCGGAGGAGGCTAAACAAATAAGAAACGCAGAACTACAGTTAAAACTGGCAGCAGTTCGACAAGCAGCCGCACATTCTCCAAACAGTGAGTACAGCACAGCAGACACAAGGAAGACTCCGTTTAGAGCTTTTAAAGCTTTTGATGAGAAAGAACGAGAGCGGCAACATGAGCTGAGAATTGCAGAAATACGACGATCGGTGACAACGCCTAAAGAAGCAGCACCAAATGAAAGACAGGTGATGGTGAACCTCTATCCCCAGACACCAGTTGCAGAGACAGGGGATCTGATAGACTTCTCTGCTGAGGAAGAACAACCTGATGGGCCTCCAGCAGAAGAGCTGGTATCAGGGCCACACTTCACTGTGCTCTGCCCAGCCCCAAGAGCAGTATTTGTGGAGTTACACAGAACTTTCCCAGCTGAAGCGCTGGTCACCGGACAGAGGGTTCAAGACCTCTGCCCCACCCCTGTGGCAGTTTTGGAGGCTCAGGGTGAGAAGATGGCGATCACTCCCCAGCCACAGATTACAGAAA
The DNA here is from genome assembly GCA_029574335.1 of Rana kukunoris. Lineage (NCBI taxonomy): Eukaryota > Metazoa > Chordata > Amphibia > Anura > Ranidae > Rana > Rana kukunoris. Next base: position 2,642,670 of record CM056052.1, on the reverse strand, counting down.
GTATGGACTGTTCAGAGGATGTTATGGATTATGCATCCCCAGCAGAAGTGCTGGCAACAGGGCAGAGTGCCAGCCATCTCTGCCCAGCACCGGGACCAACTGTGGAGTTCCAGGGAGCCAGGGCGGTTGGCCCCCCTCCCCAGCAACCAGCTGAGGTGGTAAAGCTCTTACTCCCAGCTGAATCACTGGCAGCAGGACAGGATGCTACTGGCGGCTGCACCCCACTACAGCTTGAGTGGATATCGGTGAATGGGACTGTGGTCTCCACTCACAGCAACCCAGCGGAAGAGCTGGCAACAGAGCAGAGTGCCCCGGGCCTCTGCTTTCACCTAACAGAAGAAGGGGTTCCTGGGGTAGTGGATGGGACTTCAGTCCCCACTGGCACAACCCCAGAAAATGGTACAGGACTGAAAGAGGAGGATGTCGGCTTTGCTTTGCAAGCACTGGGGGATTTTCACCTCACACCAGTGGATGGGACTTCAGTCTCCACTGGTATACCCCATAAATGGTGGCCAGTTGGCCCAGATCTCCAACAGCATGATGGACTGAGCCCAGCCACCCTGTCATCTCTCCAGCGGCTGAAAGGACTCCAGGGAGAAGGGCTAGTCCAGGCCTCTCCCCAGCGGCAGACGTGTTCCCTGAGAGAGGCAGAGGATGGCGGGGTGAGTAATGCTCGGTTTGGAGCAAGTGATTTGGGGTACTGTATGGATACCGGCATTGGGGGACTGGAACTACTGACTAAATTCAGAGACAACCCATCTGGTGTCTCCTACTGGGTTAGTCCCCTGCCAAAAGGGAGATGTGTGACAGTCCTAGCCGGGACAGGGGCTTTTGGAGAGGACTGAATGCGAGCCTCTTGCCGTCCGATTATGGGCCAGGGCCTCAAAGCAGGAAGGCGGATGGGTTATCCTGGCAGACAGTCCTGGAACCTTAAGACTACTTGCCCAACATCCTCGAGTGACCCGTTTGGGTCCCACTGCAGATGTTGAACTATTTCCCAGGGGGAGTAATGTCATGGACCATGAAATACTGAAGTGTTTCTACATGAAATCCTAATTCATGCATTACAGATTTTATTCTTAACCCCAGCCAGGTCAACAGACTCATAAGTGATACTTATTGTCCATTGTGTAATAACCCTATTTAAAGCCTTTCTATTATCAGGTGTAAATGTCTTCTGCCCTGTCTCAATTCTCCAGACGGCTCCATTGTTCTGTGGCTGGCTATTGTGTACATTGATTGACCCCCTGGGGCTTTTGTCTGAACACACATATTCAGGCTTCTGGCCACACCTATTCAAGCTTTGGGACCAATCCCTGCGGAGACATTTTCAAGTCCTCATTTGCATGGTTTTTAGAGGACCAGAGTGAAGACTGCATACTTTACAATGGACCAATAAGAAAGCGGTTGTTGGGGGCGGGATGTTCCAAATCCTGTATAAAGTGTGCTGTGTACTTTCAATAAAGTGTGTCCTGTTAGATCCAGTATTAAGCCATGGCTAATGTGTGGATTATTCGGCGATTCCAGGGATATTCCTAGTCGGGGAATATTGGGGTGATTTCTTTTATGGGAGAAGAAGGGAGAGGATGGCGGAGATATGCTCTAATACCGTCACACCTGGAAATAATGAAAAGGAGAAAGTCCATCCAAACCGTGAGATTGGTCAGAGACTAATTGGTATCATTCTGGGCATTGCCAGACTAGGTCTTGGTGACAGAGTGAAGGGTGAGGCTGCTCATACTATATGTAACCCTCATCTACATCATGGACATCTTCTTCAGCTTCTTAGTAAATAGGATGGAAATCTTCACAATCCTATAGAAGAGGTTGGGGGTCCTGAGTAGTCATAGAAAGGCCCAGCACCCCAATAGTAGAGGAAGAGGTGGTCTGGTGACATGGAGAAGAAGACTCCGGTCAGTCTCTGGATCTCCATCATTGGAAACATGGTGAGACAACAAATACAGCGGGATGGTGGAGGAGATGTTGGTGTCGGTGTGGAAATGGACAGAACACGGGATGATGACACTGAAAGAACAATACGGCTTCATTCTATGATATGTCAAGGAGAGAACCGTACAGGAGAGACTTTTCTCTCTAATTAATGTCAGTAGAATACCCAGAAAAAGCCTGTTCTGACCACTGCACTCTGTACCCTGGGTAAGTCCTCAGTCTCTTACCATCTCTTGTATCATGTCCTCAGTCTCTGACCATCTCTTGCACCATGTCCTCGGTCTCTAACCATCTCCTGCATCATGTCCTCGGTCTCTAACCATCTCTTGTATCATGTCCTCAGTCTCTGACCATCTCCTGTATCATTTCATCAGTCCCTGACCATTTCTTGTATCATGTCCTCAGTCTCTGACCATCTCTTGCATCATGTCCTCAGTCTCTAATCATCTTTTGTATCATGTCCTAAGTCTCTGACCATCTCTTGTATCATGTCCTCAGTCTATAATAATCTTTTTATCATGTCCTCAGTCTCTGACCATCTCCTTTATCATGTTCTCAGTCTCTGACCATCTCTTGGATCATGCCCTCATTCTTAATCATCTCTCCTATAATGTCCTCAGTCTCTAACCTTTTCTTGTAACATGTCCTCAGTCTCTGACCTTCTCTTGTATAATGTCCTCAGTCTCTGACCTTCTCTTGTATCATGTCCTCAGTCTCTGACCTTCTCTTGTATCATGTCCTCAGTCTCTGACCTTCTCTTATATTATGTCCTCTGTCTCTGACCATCTCTTTTATAATTTCTGCAATCTCTTACTTAAACACACTGCTAATATTATTACAAAATTTCCATTTGGTGCACCTCTAACATAAATGATACAGGAGATGGTCAGAGACTACAGACATGATACAAGAGATCAATGCAGCCTCACCAGTGCCTGTGGCATGCAGCCTCGCCAGTGCCCATCAGATGAAGCCTGCCAGTGACTGTGGGATGTAGCCTTGCCAGTGCCTGTGGACGCAGTCTACCTGTGCTCATAAGATGCTGCCTATCAGTACCTGTCAGATGCAGCCTGCCTGTGCCCGGATCAGAGCGGCGATCTCCCTGTGTCACCGAGCTGCATTTGAATTTCCTGGGCTGCAGTAACAATGTCCCGCCTCCTGTAATTACGTCACACCGATTCAATGTCCCGGCATTGGATCAATGTGCTGTCTATCACAGGAGGCGGGACATTTTTACTACGGCCCGGGCAATTCAGCTCCCTGACACAGGGAAATCGCCACTCTGCAAGAAGAGGGAGGGAAGGATGGGACCTTGAGCCTTCAGGATGACACCCCACAATGGGCAGACCCCCGGAGGCACGGCAACTGCGACTGCCCAATTATCGGTACTTTTTTCTTTCAGCAATATGCTGAAAACACAATTTTCGGCCGATGAAATTTTGGTGCATCCCTAATTATAAATACAGCTCCTAATAAAACCCCATCCCGTATTATCGTATAATCTGTTATTATAAACTGAAAAGCTGAATTAGATGTAAAAAAACACATTTCGGAAATGAAGAGAATGTTCCGGCCCCGTAAGTGGGGGAATGTTCTATATATGTGCCTACAATCCCCATAGTGCTGTGCGTCGTGTCGCCCGCCGCCAGCCAATAGGAAATAGTACAGAGGTCAGAGGCACGTACACAGCAAGGTCTTAGAGAGGGGGGGCAGAGATGGTTGGGATGGAGTGCAATGGCGGGGCGTGACCAGGGGCGGGCAATGTGTCAATAGACATCATAGTCCTTGGGTGTCTATGCAATCACGGATCGAGGGATAAAGGAGGCACGGCAAAAACACCACAAAAATACAGGGTCAAAGCCGGAGCGCGGACAGGCAAAGGAGACTGTGTCAGTCAAACACAAATTGAAACCACACAGCGGTGTAAGGGAGATCACTGGATGGTCACAGTCCCTGACGGAGGAGCCATAGATGAGGACACTCTGCAAATATGATAAGAAAAAGAAAAAAAAAAAAGGAAAAAACACTGTTATAATATAATTCAATATTACAAAAAACTTTAACAATAATTAGAACAGACATAGACCTTATGTTTATGCAAAAACTACAATCACATCCAAATAAAGTCAAAATATAATAATAGTAAATATAGGGACATAAAAAGGGGGGGGCATTGGACAAGAGTGAGGGGGGACTCGAACATAAGTCAAATAGAACCCAAGATGGCAAAGGGATATAAATATAGGGAGTGGCTACAAGGGAAAGAAAAGGACGCCCGGATAGACATGGGCATGGGTCCTCTAGGGAGCCAGGTAGGACTGTAGGTTTATACATGGTGCATAACTAAGTAACTCATAGAAAAGACTTAAAACGTATGTATTCCTTGAGTCCTGGGTATTTAATAGCATCCAGGCTATGGATCCATCATGTCTCCAATTGTAACAACGTCACATCTATGTCCTCACCAAACATGCGGTAAAACATGCTCGAGAGCATAAAATCGCACCATGTTTGCATCAAATCTATGCTGGCAACCAATGTGTGGATTCAGTCAGTGCGGTGGTAGTCACTTTTTTGAAAAGAGGCAGAATGTGGTCTCTAAATCTTTTAAAGAATGGTCTTTTGGTTTTTCCAACATAAAAACAACCACATTGACATAAAGCAAAATATACAACGCCAACGGTTTTACAAGTTACACATTTATTGATGTTATGGACAAATCCCGTTGGGAGGGGTACCTCACTAGAATTAGAAAGGTAACCGCAAACATCGCATCTTCCACAAGGGAATGTGCCCGTATGCAGGGTGGACTGGGGAGCTTCCGAACAGAAGTGTCTCGAAACCAACCGGTCCTTGAGGGAGGGAGCGCGGCGGTAGGTTATTTGAGGAAATGGTTGAATGTACTTCTTAATAGTATTGTCAGCCAAAAGGATCGGCCAAAATTTCTTGAGAACAGTATTAAGTTGACCATGCCGCTTCGAATACTTAGCAATTACGCGAACAGAAGTATTGGATTTAGGGATTTTTTTTTAATGGATTGAATCCTTTCTATCCAGTTTCATGACTTTTTTCAAAAGAGAACGGCTATAGCCCCGATCCAAAAGTCTGTCGCGTAATTCATTAGCTGCTTGGACAAAATCTGACTCCAATATACAGTTTCTTTTTAGCCTGAGGAACTGGCTGTAGGGAATGCTATTGAGAAGAGGTTGGGGGTGCGCACTGGCAGCATGTAAAACCCTATTGCCCGCAGAGGGCTTACAGAATAAGGAAGAATTTGTTTATATAAGATTTATAGATACGCAGCGCTGCACTATTTTCACACAATTAATACGCAGCTTCTACTTTTCAGAGGTGAGATATCCTTCTCTGTACAATCCTTAATAATATTATACATTCATTATATACCACTGATCTCAATCCACAGAAGTGTTGGCCCACTGTCTTCTACATTCACACATTGGCTTTGGGGAATGCACAGTGCTCCCTGGTTGTCCACGTGTCTCTACCTCGGCTCTGGTCCTGTGCTCACATCTATAGAGTTGACGTGAGTTTTTATAGGGTTATCTATCTGAGTGAGTGAATAACTTGTATAGCGCTACACATGCAAACTAATTCGCCTCAAGGCGCTTATTCCATCCGTTGTCTTCCTTATCCTTCAGAAGAGGCAGGTCTTTTGTTTTTTCCTGCAGGCCCGATGGTTTTCTTCCATGCAGATGTCCGTTGGTAGAACATTCCATAGCCGTGGTCCTTGGACTGCAAATCTTCGTTCTCCCTTCGAGTTGTAGTTGTATTTGGGGATGTGGAGGAGGTTTTGGTTTGATGATCGTGCGATGGTGGGGGGGTGTAGTGTTTTCTCGCATAATTATTGAGGAGCCTTTCCTTGTCTGCATTTGTGGGTGAGGCAGAGGGTCTTGAATGTGACCCCTTCCTTTACTGTTTGCCAATGAAGGGCCCTCAGGGATGGGGTGATGGATTCCCAGGGTTTCTTTCCTGTTACCAACCTGGCTGCTGTATTCTGGACGACTTGTAGGCACGAGATCTGGGATTTTGGTAGTACTAAGTAGAGGGAGTTTGTGTAGTCGAGGCGAGAATTGATGATTGTTCCGACTACTACCGCTGTATCCTCTTCCGGGATGAAAGGGAGGAGTCTGCGCAGTAGGCAGAGAAGGTAATGGGATCCGCTGACTACTGATGCTATTTGCGCATCCTTCGACATCTCTGAGTCAAAGGTTACTCCCAGGCTTTTGACCTTGTACTCGGGGTGATGATCTGTCCCAGGATAGTGGGTGGTGCCCATGAGGTCCTAGCTGTAGTCTTTCGGTTTGCGTGGAGGAGTAGTAGTTCTGTTTTGGATCTGTTGAGTTTGAGGGAGCTCTCAGTCATCCACTCGTCGATCAATGCCAAGCATTTTTCTAATCTGTGATATTGGTTGTTTATTTTGGTGATCCGGAAGTAGAGTTGAGTGTTATCCTCATATGAGTGGTAGCACAAATCCTGCTCACTGATGATTTTGAGGAATGGGCGGAGGTAGATGTTGAAGAGCACCGGTGATAGGAGAGATCCTTGAGGGAATGGTGAGCGTTTTTCGAGGTGAAGACTCCTAGTTTCACTGTTTGGGACCGATTTCCTAGGAAGGAAGCAAACCAGGGAAGATCTGAGTCTATAACTCCGGCTACTTCTTTGAGGCGAATGAGTAGAGTTTTGTGTCTTGTTCTTTATACATTATTTATATTATTCTACTACAAAATTATACCATATGGTTATGTCTCTTTATAGATCACCATTGCATTTGCCCCTGAAGAGTTGGTATACCCCAACGAAACGCGTCAGCCATACATAGATACATTTCCATAACCACACATCAAACAACAATTTTTTTCCCCCCTCCCTGAGAATAAGAACCCAGGTCCCTCAACGGAGGAACAATAGCATCATGTGCTCCAGGGTATACCAAGTGGGCCACTAGGGCCCAACATCCTACAATCCTAACAAACGGAGAAACTAACCATTAGAAACAGAACCCTTCACACAGCAAACTCACACACATCCACTCCCACGCACACCCAAACATCCATCCTGACCCTCACCCCCACACTCAAACTGTTCTCATCCCAACCACCCCCCAGCGGATACCAGAGCCACCCAGAACCCCCCTTATTCAGTATGATTTACATGATATCACAAGGCATAATAAAATGCTCTTTGCTAAGACTGCTTGTTGCTGTACATCTCTCCTTCCAAGTCCCCAACTCACTTCCCCTTTTGTGTTGGAACCCAATCAAGCAATCCTGTATATCCCACATGCTTACTCCGCATGGTGATTGGTCTCATTTAAAGTCCCGCTGACCAAACTCTCTCTCTTCTGTTCACATTTGGGATGGAGGCCATTTACCTATGGTGCCTTGGACCACGTCATGTTTTCTCTCTCTATGTACAATCCGTGTTTTATTGATTTCATGGAATATTGGAGTTTTCTGAGATTGTGGATTTGGGGTTTTCATGAGCTGGAAGCCACAATCATCACAATGATGACAAATCACGGCTTGAACCCTCCTGCTTTGCATGTAATGAGTCTCTCTCATATATTAGTCTCGCCTTTTAAGTTGCATTAGTGAAATAAATGAACTTTTGCACCATATTCTAATTTTTCGAGTTTCACCCGTATATCAGGGTGTGCTTCTTCCCCACATGTCCAGCAACATTCACGTACAAGACATTTCCCACACTCACTAATACACATCAAGAGTTGTGTGGGACCTCTGATGTACAGGAAGACAGGACTTCAGTGAGGAACAATTCCCTCACTCAGGACAGGAAAAAGGCTTCTCCCCCGTGTGAGATCGCTGATGTCTGGAAAGACTGGCCTTCTCTGAAAAACATTTCCCGCACTCAGGACAGGAATACGGCTTCTCCCCCGTGTTTATTCTCTGATGTGTGGAAAGATTGGACTTCACTGAAAAACATTTCCCGCACTCAGAACAGGAAAAAGGCTTCTCCCCCGTGTGTGATCTCTGATGTGTGGAAAGATAGGACGACTGTGAAAAACATTTACCGCACTCAGAACAGGAAAAAGGCTTCTCCCCCATGTGTGATCTCTGATGTCTGGAAAGATGGGACTTGATTGGAAAACATTTCCCGCACTCAGGACAGGAAAAAGGCTTCTCCCCTGTGTGTGATCTCTTATGTGTGGAAAGATAGAACTTATCTGAGAAACATTTCCCGCACTCAGGACAGGAAAAAGGCTTCTCCCCCGTGTGTGATCTCTGATGTGTGGAAAGATTGGACTTTGTTGAAAAACATTTTCCGCACTCAGAACAGGAAAATGGCTTCTCCCCCGTGTGAGATCTCTGATGTGTGGAAAGATTGGACTTCATTGAAAAACATTTCCCGCACTCAGAACAGGAATATGGCTTTTCAACTGTGTGCGATTTTTTATGCTTATTAAGGTTGCTTTTGGAACTGAAACACTTCCCACACTCGGGACAGGACAACCTCTCATCTGTTGGAAGGACGGCACTGTCCCTCACAGTCTGAGGTTCCTCAGGATAAGAAGAATACGATGGTCCGGCACCGTCCTGCACAGTCTGAGGTTCCTCAGGATAAGAGGAATACGATGGTCCGGCACCATCCCACACAGTCTGAGGTTCCTCAGGATAAGAGGAATACGATGGTCCGGCACCGTCCCGCACAGTCTGAGGTTCCTCAGGATAAGAGGAATACGATGGTCCGGCACCGTCCCGCACAGTCTGAGGTTCCTCAGGATAAGAGGAATACGATGGTCCGGCACCGTCCCGCACAGTCTGAGGTTCCTCAGGATAAGAGGAATACGATGGTCCGGCACTGTCCCGCACAGTCTGAGGTTCCTCAGGATAAGAGGAATACGATGGTCTGGCACCGTCCCGCACAGTCTGAGGTTCCTCAGGATAAGAGGAATACGATGGTCCGGCACTGTCCCGCACAGTCTGAGGTTCCTCAGGATAAGAGGAATACGATGGTCCGGCACCATCCCGCACAGTCTGAGGTTCCTCAGGATAAGAGGAATACGATGGTCTATCTACACTGTGTGGTGCCGGATGGACATTTGAGGTAGTCGGGTTTTCTCCTGGACTATACTGTGTGATGTCCTCATCTTCTACTTTACAGTCTGGAGACAAAGTGAGACAATCCTCTGAGGTTTTCCTCATCTCCCGTCCATCTACTAAAATAGAAATACAAAGATTATTACTAGACATGAGCTGATTGGTTCCCCTAAACCAGGACTCCCCCCACATCAGGCAGCTTTGTCTCTGAGGATCTTACAATTCCCCCCTTAAGGTAACTAGTAAATGGGTCCTCTGATCTCCTACCAGATCATTTCTTTATTCATGGACCTTAGTCAGAGAGTGAGGAAACAACGAGAACTGTCTTTTATAGGAGTGACAGTGATGAGGGGATTATAGGACGAGGGTCCTTTGGGTCTGGAATGAATATAAAGAGGAACCTCAAACCAAAATTAAAAAGAAAAATTGCATGGGGGTCCCCCCCACAATCCATGCCAGGCCCTTATCCGAGCACGCAACCTGGCACGCCACAGGAAAAGAAGGGGGACGATAGAGGGCCTTCCTGAATCATACCAGGCCACATGCCTTCAACATGGGGAGGGTGCTTTGGGGAAGGGGGGCTCCACGCCCCCCACCCCAAAGCACCTTGTTCCCATATTGATGGGGACAAGGGCCTCATCCCCACAACCCTTGAATGGTGGTTGTGCGGGTCTGCAGGCGGGGGGCTTATCGGAATCTGGAAGCCTCCTTTAATAAGGGGACCCGCAGATCCTGGCCCCCCCTATGTGAATTGGTAATGGGGTACATTGTCCCCCCACTTCACAAAAAAATATTTTTTACAAAAGATACTTCAGGGCAAGTCCTTTATTTAAAAAAAAAAAAGTCCAGCTATGTAAATCCATCTTGCGCCGTCCGACCGACAAAAAAAAAAAAAGAAGCTGCAACAGTTCCACCTCTATGAGAGGCTCTGCTGAGTAAAGCTTCTCCCGCCGGTGACAGCTGTTATATAGCTGGGGGCGGGGCCACCTGTTTATGTCACCCCGTGGCCCCGCCCTCAGCTATATAACAGCTGTCAAAGCGAAAGAAGCGTCAGTCGGCGGGAACCTCCCAGGGGGGCGGAGCTGTTGCAGCTTTTTTTTTTTCTTCGGTTCATCGCGGCGGAATAGAAGATGAATGGACATTGCTGGACATTTGAATCTTTTTATTTTGTTTTATAAAGGACTCGTCTCTTGTCTTTTTTACAATATTTTTGTAAAATGGTACCTGTTACCAATTCACATGAGGGGGGGGGGGGGCAGGATCTGGGAGTCCTCTTGTTAAAGGGGGCTTCAAGATTCCAATAAACCCCCCACCAGGCAAGGGTTGTGGGGATGAGGCCCTTGTTTTATCTGTATTGCCGGGACCCGACAATTCATTACAGCCGCGATCAGTTTTAAATGATTTTTTTCCTTTAGAAATGTCATTTTGTGCAGGGACATTTCTACACACGGGAAACATGTGCCACTTTACAGGCATACTATAGACACCCCCCCCCCCCGGTACAAAATTTAAAGGAACATTTCACTCTTATTGTTTCACTTTAAGCATTGTTAAAATCACTGCACCCGGAACATTTTTGCATTGATACATGTCCCCTGGGGCAGGACCCGGGTCCCCAAACACTCCCCTGGGGCAGGACCCGGGTCTCCAAGCACTCCCCTGGGGCAGGACCCGGGTCCCCAAACACTTTTTAGGACAATAACTTGCATATTAACCTTTAAAATTAGCATTTTTGATTCCTCCCATAGACTTCTAAAGGGTGTTCTTCGGCTTTTGAATTTGCTGCGAACACCCAAAATTGTTCACTATTTCGGTGAACACCTGATGTTGGAGTCTCCAACATCAGGCTCATCCCTAGTGAGCAGTATGGGTGGAGGGATGGATTTAGTGTTAATGACCCACCTGTGCTGATCTCTGTAGGAGTGTCCTCCTCTATAAATGTCCCCGTTATTCCATCCTCCTCCATAGACTGCTGATCATCCCTCACATACGTCTCTTCTTCTTCTGATTTCACCTCAAATTCTATATCGATTGGATCTCCACTCTAAACCAAGAGAATGAGAGAGAATATCATCTGTAAGATATAAGCTTTATTATTGTGACATCACATAGAAAATCCACACATCTCTATAAGTGTGTTTTATAAGCTCCGCCCCACCAACCTTGTAACAGTGGGGGATGGTGTGACCTTCCCGTGTGGAATCCCGGGAATACAGAGGACGGGGACATCTCTCTGGTGGGTTCCTGGTATTAGGTGGCCCCATCATATCCTTGTGTCCTTCTGATAACTCCTCCATCACTCCATACTCCTCATCCTCCTCTTTATACTCTTCTTTAACATCAATATTATCATCCCCGAGGTTTCCACTCTGAATATATAATAAAACATTCATTGTAACAAACATGCTGTGTATAAATCAGATCTACCAATAATTGTCACTCATCTACCTGATGATGGTGGGGGATGGTGTGTTCTTCCTCCATCACTCCATCCTCATCCTCCTCTTTTATCTCTTCTTTAACCTCAACTTTAGGATCTCTCAGGTCTCCACTCTGAATATAGAATAAAAATGACATCAATGGTAACAATGCAGATAATGTACAGATCCTAATGATACGATCAGTGATTGTTCCTCATCTACCTGATGATGGTGAGGGATGGTGTGACCTTCCTGTGTGGAATCCCGGGAATACAGAGGACGGGGACATCTCTCTGGTGGGTTCCCATTACTGGATCCATCTGTAGGAAACACACACACTGACTGAATCCATTGTTTCTATGTGTTTATCAGATGATGGGGGATCTAGGTGGAGCCTCCGTACTGCTCTCTCCTTTACAATAAAGTCTCCTCTTACCCGGTGATGTGAGGGGCGGCTGATTGTCCATCATGACGTCCTTGTAGAGATCCTTGTGTCCTTCTAAATACTCCCACTCCTCCATGGAGAAATAGACAGTGACATCCTGACACCTTATAGGAACCTGACACACACAATGATACAGTCACCATCCAGACACACCCCTTGTCTGTTACTGGATAATATCCCAGAATCCTCCTCACCTCTCCTGTCAGCAGCTCCATCATCTTCTTGGTAACTTCTAGAATCTTCTCCATGTTGTGTCTCTTGGGTTTTAGGGAGTCACATGGAGGCACTGTGATGGTCATGTGATCACCTGACTTCACAAGAGGAAATCTCTGTATTGAGGAACCAATAGGAATATCATGTTAGATTCCCAGGATCCTCCTTGCCTCTCCGGTCAGGTCTGTGTATTATTAATAGAGATAAGAGTGATGTCATGTGACCTCCCAGAATCCTCCTCACCTCTCCGGTCAGCAAGTAGATGATCTCCAGGGTGAGGTTTAGTATCTTCTCAGTCATGTGACTCCGGTCCTCCTCCATCCTCATTGGTCCCATAATTTGATCTATACAGGTCTCCTTGTAGACGGATAACTTTGGGAAATTAAAGAATTATTTGGATGGTATTGGTCACACAATAATAGGATGTGGATGTGAGGGGGGTAATAGGAGGGTTGCTTTATATTTAATAACTACTGTCACCATGGGAACACATTGAGTCTGGACTGTTTAGTGTTTGCTACATCTTGGAGGACCTGGTACCCTCTTAGCCTACTGGATCAGATATTCCCTTTTTCTCTGCTGGGATTGTTTCCTTTGTGAATTGGTTTGCAACTGAAACAGAACTCCTCTAAGAACAAGTCCTCAATTCTCTTATTTCTACTTACTTGATATTCCAGAACAAGTCATGTGACAAGTGAGACAAATAAGATAGTCAAGGTTGCCAGTTCTGTAAGGTCTGAAAAAAATGCAGTTATGGGGTGGAAGGGCCATCACAGACCCAGAGAACCCCTTCTGTCCCTTCAGAGTGCCCCTGAGCCCTCTACCCCCTATTCCATCAGAGCCCTCCAGCCTGACTACACCCCAAGTGTCTCAGAATCCTTCAGCTACATTACCCCTTCAGAGGCCCCTGAAGTCTTTCAGCTTTACTAAACCCTCAGCTCCTCTACTTCCCTCAGTATTTCCTCCCTGTGGCACCACCAATGATGGACATATTCTTCATGGCAGGCCGGGGAATGTTTTCTTCCTCCTGATCAGCAATGTAAGGGGCGCTATGCTCCATACTACTGACCCCTGCACTCCATCATTGTGTTGGCTGCATATTGTAATGATTGCCCATTGGCTGCCTGTGTAGTGTAATAATTGCCGTTTGTAGGCCATGTATGGTCAGGATGGTCATTGTCTTGTCTATTTATTGTCAGTGATGTTTGTTTAGAGGATCATATTACTAGAATTTATCTCCAAAATGAAGAGAATGTTCCGGCCCCATAAATGGGGAAATGTTCTGACCCTGAAGGGGTTAATCTACAAATAAATGTTGGGGCAGCGCTTGCACTATGGACAAAATATCTGAATCCACAACACGAAAGTTCCAATAAAACTTTCTGATAACAAAGTGTCAGACAACTCCTGGGGTAACCTGGCGGCACTTACTCAGAAAACCCCCGGCTGTAGATGTCTAGGTGTGCTGGGCTCTGTAGTCCCACAGGGTTTGTGGTGACTGTGAACCAATAGATGCCTCTATAGCAGTAAATGGGGAATACCGGCATAGGGAGAAGAAGTGCTAATCCCAAACTAAGGTACCGGCTGCAGATACTCCATTCCATTCCTCAAAATCCCGTCCCTCTTATGCCTCGTTTCCACTGAGCGGAACGGTTTGGGTCGCTTAGAATGGAACGGGTCTATTCTGCTGAGCATTTCCACTGCAAATCGGACCATCCGGGACCATACAGGGTTTAGGAAAAATGCCTAGCACGTCCACTAATCAGTGTAATGTATTTGTAGGTCTGCCCTAATGGAACCGTTCCATTTTCTATGGCCCCACATCTGAAGCAGGACCCAGAATGGTCCGGTACGGTTCGCTTTCATGGCACGCTTTCATAATGGAAACACCTAAAATAGCGTACCGTACCGAACCGATCCGCTCAGTGGAAATGAGGCATTAGACTCCTATTGTGAGACTCATCATAGTGTCTCTGGAGGGGCGCCGATCATTCCTGTGTAAAATCTTACAGAAATCTTCCCTAATCCCGACCTTTAATTATCATTTCATTCCCCCCACATACAATGTCTGGAACCGACATTTACTGACATCAAGGTATCGAAGTTACCTCTGTGTGATGTCTAGGGGTAGATGTAGTGAGCAAAGCAGTAATGAATGTCCAACCTGTAGCTGAAGTTTTCTGAATGCTTTATTTCTCTGGTCCAACACAACCAACACATCAACTTGAGGTAGACAGGAAAAAGGTGATGAAAATAGAGTAAGTTCGCAGAGTCAGGCTTGGATAAAGAAAGCTGTCCTGCCTTATGTAGTTAAATCAATCACATCGCCACTCCAGCCAGAGTGGGTGCAGTGCATCTGGACAGGCCTCTTCCACATACCTGGCTGCCAGAGTATCACTGAGAATGCTGAGAAGGAACAAGTCACTGCCACTGATTTGGCTCTAGAAGATTAGTAGATGCCTTTGCCACAGGCCCGTTACTTAAGAGCAATAGAGCATATCCTGTGGAGGGGCCCAAGATGTGTGCACACCCTGACTGTGGGTGCCGCACCTGGAACCCGCGAAGAAGAACCCCCGAAATATGGCGTCTGCCACAGATATACCCCTCCCCAGCATGCCCCGCGAGGGAAACGCTCCTCCAATTGGCTGCTGGGGAAAACTGGTTCTGCCTGAACCCCTCTGGCGCCACCTGCCGCCCAGAGATGGAAGCACATCCCTGGAGCGTAGAATGACCCACAGGACAATTCAGAAGTGACAGCTGCCATACCTGAAAAAATTAAACTGAGTGAGAGCAAGTAAGTCTCTCACCATACTCATTTTAGCGTAACACCCTTTCTGAAAGTAAGGGGGCGCTACAGTATTATACTCTACATATTCTACATTTCCACACCATGGGCCAGATTCTCATAGAATTCCGGCGGCGTAGCGTAAGCCATTTACACTACGCCGCCGCATCGTACTAGAGCAAGTGCTTTATTCTCAAAGCACTTGATCCGTAGTTTTCGCCTGCGTCGCGTAAATCGCCCAGCGTAAGCCCGTGTAATTCAAATGGGGCGGCTTGTATTTAAATTAAGCGTGCCCCGCGTCGAACGAACTGCGCATGCGCCGGCCGGGGAAAAAGCCCAGTGCGCATGCTCCAGCTCACGTTGGAAAGCGTCGTTGAAACCGACGTCAAAACGACATGATCGTCACTTACGCAATTCCCTATTCACGGACGACTTAGTAAAACGACGTAACCGACGGAAAAAGCCGACGCTGACCCGACGCCATACTTAACATGGCATCTGACGGCACCCGACGGTACTTCGTAAGGTTACTCCTCATAGAAGCAGGGGTAACCTTACGCGAACGAAAACAACGTACGCGACGACGGGCGGCGGAAAAGCGATCGGGAATTGCCGTAGTAGCCTCATTTGCATAGGCAAATGAGAAAACAATGTAAAGGCCACCTAGTGGCCAGAGTTGTCATTACAACTACGATCCGCAAGTGTAATGGTATTACACTTGTCGGCTGTTCAGGCGTATCTATGCCAAAGTGATGCTAAGAATCACTCGCATAGATACGAGGCAAAAAAAACGGTGCTACGACGGGGTATCTGAGATACTCCGTCGCAGCGCCTCTGAAAATCTGGCCCTATATATGTGTGTATCATCATCTGCTGGAGATAAAAGACGTCACAGTGACTATGGAGGAAGAGGACGGACATGACGGGGTTACTGGGTGTAAATAGAAGATAAGATCTTATTACCTCCTCTGCTGCCTCTTCCAAAGACGTCTCCTCACTACTTCCTCCCGACTCACCTCTCACCCGGAACTTCCTGTCTGTACCTGACATCACTTCCTGTCTGTCTCCTATTGGATACTTCCTGTTTGAGTAGAAGTGAGATCTCCATCTTGTGGAGTTCAGAGGAACTGCAGCCAGAGAAATATCTCATAATGTGATTACAGCCTTGCCATTGCTTCCAGATGATGGAGAGTCCCGGGATTTATTCCTCTGTCCCATCATGTCCTCATCTCACAGGTTCCAGGACTCAGAGTGCAGAGTGTCAGTGAGGGGATGACGGCCGGAACACTCTCTGGGTCCCATCACCAGGCACTGCAATTATACCAGACTGTGGGGGGGAGCAGTGATCTCCTTTCTCACAGTGATAGTAGAACTCCGACATTCGGGAGAGAGGCAGCGGGAGTGTGTGATCAGGTAAGTACCACCACTGACCACCAATGCTGGGCTGGGGTTACAATTTATTATCACTGACACCAACAATGGGGCTTATTTATTATCACCGACACCAACAATGGGGCTTATTTATTATCACTGATACCAACAATGGGGCTTATTTATTATCACTGACATCAACAATGGGGCTTATTTATTATCACTGATACCAACAATGGGGCTTATTTATTATCACCGACACCAACAATGGGGCTTATTTATTATTACTGACACCAACAATGGGGCTTATTTTGTCTCACTGACACCAACAATGGGGCTTATTTATTATCACTGACACCAACAATGGGACTTATTTATTATCACTGATACCAACAATGGGGCTTATTTATTATCACCGACACCAACAATGGGGCTTATTTTGTCTCACTGACACCAACAATGGGGCTTATTTATTATCACTGACACCAACAATGGGGCTTATTTATTATCACTGATACCAACAATGGGGCTTATTTATTATCACTGACACCAACAATGGGGCTTATTTATTATCACTGATATCAACAATGGGGCTTATTTTGTCTCACTGACACCAACAATGGGGCTTATTTATTATCACTGACACCAATGGGGCTTATTTATTATCACTGACACCAACAATGGGGCATATTTATTATCACTGACACCAGCAATGGGGCATATTTATTATCACTGACACCAACAATGGGGCTTATTTATTATCACTGATATCAACAATGGGGCTTATTTTGTCTCACTGACACCAACAATGGGGCTTATTTATTCTCACTGACACCAACAATGGGGCTTATTTATTATCACAGACACCAACAATGGGGCTTATTTTATCTTACTGACACCGATAATGGGAATTATTTTATCACAGGGACATTAATGATGGGACTAATTTTATTCCACTGATGCCAACAATGGGGCTTATTTATTATTACTGACACCAACAATGGGGCTTAGTTATTATCACTGACACCAACAATGGGGCTTATTTATTATCACTGACACCAACAATGGGGCTTATTTATTATCACTGACACCAACAATGGGGCTTATTTATTATCACTGACACCAACAATGGGGCTTATTTATTATCACTGATACCAACAATGGGGCTTATTTATTATCACTGACACCAACAATGGGGCTTATTTATTATCACTGACACCAACAATGGGCCTTATTACTGACACCAACAATGGGGCTTATTTATTATCACTGACACCAACAATGGGGCTTATTTATTATCACTGACACCAACAATGGGGCTTATTTATTATCACTGATACCAACAATGGGGCTTAATTTATCTCACTTACACCAACAATCGGGTTTATTTTATTTCACGGATATCAACAATGCGGCTTATTTTATCTCACTGACACCAACAATGGGGCTTATTTTATCTCACTGACACCAATGTCGGATGTCGAGGAAATCATCCCCACAGTGACTTGCTAACTGAAGTGAGAGTTGTGATTGGTGGAGGAGAAATGAGGGAGGGGTTTGTTTGGGAAGATAAGACCAACTATGATAAAGTTCTCACAGCCTGCAATACTGCTGATCACCACTGGAGGGAGACTCTCCCACATTTATCTGGCTGGACACACACAGGCAGATACAAATCTTTCATACAATCTGATACAGTCTTAGGAGTGTGGAGCAGACACGTGATCCCCACACACTTCAGAGGATCCCAAGCGATCCTTCAATCTAGTATCCTGGTGTGATGACTTCTTCCCCCACACACATGATTTTAGTGCAGATTGGATGAAGTGTGTGATGTGAGTGGTGTGCCGGGCAGTGATACACACACACATACAGATCCCTGTCTGCCAGATACAATCACTTCCACACACTGACAATAATCTGAATAAGGGAGGAGCTCCGTGTCTGAACAGAAGATTGGATGAACACTGGCTCCTCCCACATTCTTCTGAACTTCCAACATTTACAGCATGTGTTGCAGACGAATGTGACGGCTTCTGGGTGTCACTGCTTTCTAGGGAAGCAACGGCTGCCTGCAACAGCTGTGTCCTTAGCAACCGCCGACTTTACCCCTGCCCATTCACTTACATGGCCACGTAGGCAAATGGGTGGGGCATAGATCATGACATCATTCTCTGGATATGACCATATTTGGGCAATGATGTCACCACTATCCCCGCCCCTTCCTTTATATAGCTGATGACAGTTCAGGACGCTATCAGTCAGCAGGTGTTACCGTCAGAAATCGCTCCTGTGTGGCGGGTTATTGGGGGTTATGGGGGAGTCAGTGGGGGGTTGGCATCAAGATTGATGATGGATTTATGAGACTTTTTGTTTCCTCTAAATAAAGGACATTGAGTGTTTTTTTTCTGTGAATGAGTAGAGGTGCTACGTACTATGCTCCCCAAACTCATTCATTGGGGGGTATCTGGGCAATTCCATATTGTGATAAGCCCCCTGCCCCCCACCAACCCCCACAATCACCAGGCCAGGGTTGTGAGGATGAGGTCCTTTTCCTAAGCAACATGGGGACAAGGTGCTTTGCCTTGGGGGTCCCCCCTGGGAAGGCACCCCATGTTGAGGGCACAAGGCCTGTTATGGTTCAGAGGGGGAGGAGTCACACACTCATCCCTCCCCCTTTTCCTGATTAGCCAGGCTGCATGTTTGGATTAAGGGTCTGGTATGGATATTTTGGAGGGAGGGGCACACCTTTTTTTTGTGTGAGGTCCCCCTTAATATCCATCATAGAGGGTCTACTATGTATTTGGGGGTCTCAATACATTTTCTCATTCTTGCTGTGGGAGGGGCTACAGAAAAAGTGACATTTACAAAGAAAAATGTATCAGTTTAAATTGCCAGAAAATTACATTTCATTGCTGGCTTTTTTTTTACCAGCACACAGACCCTCCAAAGACCCCCAAATACATAGAAGAACTTTGGGGGGTCTGTGTACTGTGTTGGTAATTATAAGTGTATGAGTATGATCTCAGGTATTAGTATGAAGACATGTCTGATGGAGGAAACTAAGGGGTCTCCTTATAGAGAATTCATGGGATGAATGTGACAATCACTCATCAGCCATTACATATTCTGCCCGTAATGTAACACAGTGATTTCCTATGATTGTCAGCTCCATCTAGTGACCATAATGGGGTATTTTCCTGACATTCCTCCATTATTACAAATATCACAATACCGCATTATGGCCACTAGATGGAGCCAAGGAAATCAGAGTATGAAATAAAATACATCCGATATTCATCACAGCCGGGTGAATGGCGCTCATAAATGTTCAACTATTTTTTATAAATAAATCTTATGTTTGTGAAAGCTTACACCACAATGAGAGGGAATGACTCCATTTTTATTTTTCTCCTGCTATCAATGGCCAACACGGTACAACACTTCATCCATGTCTTTGGTGATCTCTGATCTCCTTATGAACTCCGGGATGTACAATTCCTATCGCCTGACACCCGGGACATGCAGTTCTGAGGGTCGGACGGCTTTTATAACATTTAGCCCTGCTGTGGGCAGACAAGGATCAGGTTTACTTGTCGGATGGAAGCATTCGGGTGGCTCAGTGAATGTTTCCGCACCCCCCGGTAAAGTGCCCCCCACCCCGACACACACCTGCTATGTACCCCGGGCTCCTCTTACCCATCTGGGACCCGGGACCAGCATAGCGGGTGATGATGGGTAGAGGGGAGGGAGGAGAGAGGACACACATCCGCTCTCCTCCCCTTCTTGTTCCTGACCCGGAAGTGACATGTATGACGTCACTTCCGGGTCCCTGGTGACGGTTTCCCCGCTATCAAGGCTGAGAAAGAATATAATGGAGTGTGATCTGTATTACATTCCATTCAGTGGAGCACAGGGGGGGCATTGGGGGTCTTTTAGACCCGGGATGTCTCATTAAAGAGAACCTGTCACCAAAAAATTATCACATAGGGGACTTTTTGTCCTCTGTCAGTGTTTCTCAACCTTTTTTCAGTCAAGGCGCCCTCCAAAATTATGGACAGTCTTGAGGTTGCCTCCAAAATGATGGACAGTCTTGAGGCGCCCTCCAAAATTATGGACAGTCTTGAGGAACCCTCCAAAATTATGGACAGTCTTGAGGCGCCCTCCAAAATTATGGACAGTCTTAAGGTACCCCAATCTAAAATGTTAAAACGATTCTAATAGTTCTACATAATACAACAACATCCACACACGTAGGACACCCAACATTATAAGTGATTTATTCTTCCAAAACAGACTTTTGCAAACTGGTACTGACTAGTATTCCAATGTTTCTCTTCTCTCTCAGTTTTTCTCCATCACTCAGCTAATGAGACCCCAAAGCTGATGGAGAGAGGCGGGGGAGGGTCACACAAGGATGATATTCAAGCAACTGACATCCTCCTTATCAGCACATGATGTCATTGGTCATTAGGAGGTTGGCAGCTAGAAGGTTGTAATGGTGACAATGAAAACCTGAGGCTTTGTGTAACTAAAAGGCTTCATCCACCCTCCGGATTGTATACAATTTTGGGGCAATTGTTTGGCATTTTGCCAAGGCGCCCCCGAAGAGACCCCAAGGCACCCTGGTTGAAAAAGGCTGCTCTATGTGATGGAAAAAAAATATATTTTTTTAATTGTACAAAATCAAATTTAAACCCAGGCACATAACCCCCCCCCCTAAAAAAAATCTGAGGCCCCGCCCCCACATATACACATGTACAAACATAAACTCACACATTGGGGTGCCAACAGCTGAAAACATTGATTGTGATACACGTTACATATCACTGCGCACACCAGAATGAGAGCGCTAATTTCTATCACCAGAGCTCCTCCGTAACACTAAACTGATGACCTATAGGGGGCTTTTTAAGTTGCACGTATAGAAAATATAGAGTTCTGAAGTTTGTCCTCACTTGATTGATATGCTGGGTACCAATTTACTCTGTGCAACCTTGGCTTTTAAATTTTTTACCCCAAAAATTGGTAATTTGTTGTGTTTTGGTGTCCCTGAAATGAATTTTAGTGTGTTTTTTACCAAAATTTGGTGTTTCCTAGACTTGTGATAATATCATGTGACATAAAAAAATGCAACTACCACTATTTTGTTCTCTAGGGTGTCTGCTTTCAGAAAATGCATCAGGTTTTGGGGGTTTATATAATCTTCAGGCCTAAACTGATTTTTTAACTCCTTCTTGCCTGTCCAGGTCAGGTGGGGGTTCCATTATCCTGACTGAAGGTCATATGATGTCCAGAAGAATAAGCCGCTCAGACATGTTATGATCGGTGGTGCGGTGTGTCGCTCTAACACTCTACATCTCCATTGTCGGTAAAGAATCTATGACGTAGGTGTCATGGACCATGAAATACTGAAGTGTTTCTATGTGAAATCCTAATTCATGTATTACAGAAGATGGGACATTACGGATAGTTCATATTCCAGGCAGTTCCCCATCAGGTCCTCCCCAACCATGCAAATGAGGACTTGAAAATGACCCAGCAGAGATTGGTCAGAAAGGTTTGAATAAGTTGTGACGGTAGTAGAACATATCCCCGTCATCCATTCCCTTCTTCTTCCATAAAAGAAAATCACCCAATATTCCACGACTAGGAATATCCCTGGAATCGCCGAATAATCCACACATGACCCAAGGCTTAATGCTGGATGTAAACAGGACACACTTTATTGAAAGTACACAGCACACTTTATACAGGATTTGGAACATCCCGCCCCCAACAACTGCTTGTCTATTGGTCCCTTTCAAAGTCTAGGCAGTTCCCCATCAGGTCCTTCCCAACCATGCAAATGAGGACTTGAAAATGACCCAGCAGAGATTGGTCAGAACGTTTTGAATAGAAAGACTGTTATGTGTATTCAGACAAAAGCCCCAGGGGGGCAATCAATGTACACAATAGCCAGCCACAGAACAATGGAACCGTCTGGAGAGTTGAGACAGGGCAGAAGACATTTACACCTGATAATCAAAAGGCTTTTAGATAGGGTTATCACACAATGGACAATGAGTATCTCTTCTGAGTCTATTGACCTGGCTGAGGTTCAGAATAAAATCTCCTGTAATATCTCAAGACATCCTGGAATATGAACTATCCGTATCCTATCCTATCCACCAGGGATGCTTGTCAGTACCTCCTCCTTAGTGCTGCATATTAGTGCCTCCTCATCAGTGAAGGAGAAAACTTATTTACAATTTATTTTTTTTCACAATTTTGTCTTCTTTTTATTGGTAGCACAAAACATTAAAAACCCAGTGATGATCAAATACCACCAAAAGAAAGTTCTATAAGTGGGAAAAAAAGATAAAAATGTCATATGTGTACAGTGTCACATGACCGTGCAATTGTCATTCAAAGTGTGAGAGCGCTGAAAGCTGAAAATTGGCCTGGGCAGGAAGGGGGTGAAAGTGTCTTTTATTGAAGGGGTTAAACATGTGAGCCAAAGAAAAATGTAAAAATTAGCTCTGGCAGTAAAAAGGCTAAAGGATAAGTTCACCTTCAGGAAGATGTTACATGTTCCTGTTCCTGTAGCAGCTCAGCGATCCGAGTCCTCTGTGTGACATCAGTGCGGGGAGAAGTCACTTAATGAAAAGAGCGTGGCCGTGCCATTCATTCACAGAGTTCTGTCCTTTGCCGATGTCGGCTTGTAGTTTTCAATGAACTCCCACACCGCTGCTGAGCTCTCTGGTAGATGAGGAACAAGACGATTTTCATAAGGAACAAGGAGATTGGGGCCCCTATTTAGTCCCTTGGACCAGTTGTTTTTAGAAAAAATGTCCACACCCCTGAAATGGTTTCTTACATGATGAAGATCAGCCATGGAGTATATCTGAGATGTATATCAGGGTGTGCTTCTTCCCCACATGAGAGCTGTGATGTCCAGCAACATTCATATACAAGACATTTCCCACACTCAAGGCACTAATACACCTCGAGGGTTGTGTGGGAACCATGATGTACAGGAAGATAGGACCTCAGTGAGGAACAATTCCCTCACTCAGGACAAGAAAGTGGCTTTTCCCCCTTGTGAGATCTCTGATGTCTGGAAAGATAGGACTTCTGTGAAAAACATTTCCCACACTCAAGACAGGAATATGGCTTCTCACCTGTGTGAGATGTCTGATGTTTTGGAAAGATGGGACTTCTGTGTAAAACATTTCCCGCACTCAGAACAGGAATACGGCTTCTCGCCCGTGTGAGTCCTCTGATGTATGTTAAGATCAGACTTCTGTAAAAAACATTTCCTGCACTCAGGACAGGAATATGGCTTCTCCCCTGTGTGAGTTCTCTGATGTTTGTAAAGATTGGACCTCTCTGAAAAAGATTTCCCACACTCAGGACAGGAAAATGGGTTCTCCACTGTGTGGAATCTCTGATGCATGTAAAGATGGGACTTCACTGAAAAACATTTCCCGCACTCAGGACAGGAATACGGCTTCTCCCCTGTGTGAGACCTTATATGCACGTTAAGAGCGTATTTAAAATGGAAACCCTTCCCACACTCAGGACAGGAAAACCTCTTCTCTGTTGGACGGACGGCATCGTCCCTCACAGTCTGAGGTTCCTCAGGATAAGTGGAATACGATAGTCCGGCACCGTCCCGCACAGTCTGAGGTTCCACAGGATAAGAGGAATACAATGGTCCGGCACCGTCCCGCACAGTCTGAGGTTCCTCAGGATAAGAGGAATACGATGGTCCGGCACCGTCCCTCACAGTCTGAGGTTCCTCAGGATAAGAGGGATACGATGGTCCGGCACCATCCCACACAGTCTGAGGTTCCTCAGGATAAGAGGAATACGATGGTCTGGCACCGTCCTGCACAGTCTGAGGTTCCTCAGGATAAGAGGAATACGATGGTCCGGCACCGTCCCTCACAGTCTGAGGTTCCTCAGGATAAGAGGAATACGATGGTCCGGCACCGTCCCGCACACTCTGAGGTTCCTCAGGATAAGAGGAATACGATGGTCCGGCACCGTCCCGCACAGTCTGAGGTTCCTCAGGATAAGAGGAATACGATGGTCCGGCACCGTCCCTCACAGTCTGAGGTTCCTCAGGATAAGAGGAATACGATGGTCCGGCACCGTCCCGCACAGTCTGAGGTTCCTCAGGATAAGAGGAATACGATGGTCCGGCACCGTCCCGCACAGTCTGAGGTTCCTCAGGATAAGAGGAATACGATGGTCCATCTACACTGTGTGGTGCCGGATGGACATTTGAGGTAGTCGGGTTTTCTCCTGGACTATACTGTGTGATGTCCTCATCTTCTACTTTACAGTCTGGAGACAAAGTGAGACAATCCTCTGAGGTTTTCCTCATCTCCCGTCCATCTACTAAAATAGAAATACAAAGATTACTAGACATGAGCAGATTGGCTCCTCTGTAGGGCGGCAACTAATGATTATTATCAGAATTGATTACTTGGCCGATTGTTTTGATTAATTAGATAAAAAAACCTGATCAAAGTTTGGTGTATAATGGAGTGAATATCCTTGAATCTCTATATACAGCGGTAAATATAAATCTCCAGATATATAGTTGGATATTTAATCCTCTCTGAGAATAACAGACAGATGGATGTATTATTAGAGGGGGAATCTGCTACATATCACAATCAGAGAACAACATTAATAAAATATAAAAAGAGGTAAAACGCTGTTTTGCAGATGATCAGACAGGAGTGTAATATAATATGATGGGTAACAGACTCCCTTGTCATAGACAGGTAGGTGGGTACAAGCTCCCTGCACCTGATGTCACTTATGCTGGCCGTACACAAACTCATTTTTCTTTCACAAAAACATTCATCCAATTTTCTAACCATTAGTGGGTCAAATCGGCGTTCATTTCCCACCACAGTGACGGGAAAATTGGAAGGAGCAGAACAGAAAACTTTTCTCCATAGAACAAATTCTCACATGGTGGGTGTGGTTTTTACTCACGAGTTACATTCATTTTATAATTGAATGGTAAAAGAAAGTGGAATTTTCTATCTACACTCGTCCATTCATCGAATGCACAAATAATTTCCATACAAATATTTGTGTGAATATTCTCCTCCAATAATAGATCCGTGTATGACCAGCATAGGACATTTATAGCAGCAGCAGGATTTTATTTCATCATCTGTTATGATGGGAGAAAAAATATTCCTTTATAGTACAAAAACATCCGATAATCACTACTATAAGGGAGTCATTTATACTGTGAGATAGTGAAAGTAATATATCCTATATAATATATATATATATATAATAATAAATATACCCAGAAGTAGGATATATGGGGATTTTACATGGGAGTCACACATGGAGATATATGGAGGTAACAAAGAAAACAAATATATTAAAGTAATACTGAAAGCGGAGACTTTTATTCATGGATATAATAATTTTATATATAATGCACAATACTAGTAAACTTTTACTTTATGTAATAGTAATGTCTTCTATCACCTCCAGCCTATCAGCCTCCACCTTCTCTGGAGGTCAGATGCTGATCTTCCCTGTGCAGAGACCTTAAAGTCATTGTAAATGTTGGATTTTTTTTTTAACAAACTTGTTATACTTACCTGCTCTGTGTAATGGTTTTGCACAGAGCAGCCCTGATTCTCGTCTTCTGGATCCCCAATCTCAGCACTTTTGGCTCCTCTTGCATTCAGAATGCCCCTATAGGAAGCCACAAAGTATAGTATAGAGTTCCCATATAGGAAGTAGGGTTGTCCTGATACCAATACCAGTATCGGGACCGATACCAAGTATTTGCGGGATGTAACAGTATGGAAACCGTTGCCTTAGTTGTTGGCTGAGTAACAGGAATGACCTCAGGCCACTTTGAATGGGCGTCCACTATGATCAAGAAGGTGTGTCCTCTGATCGGGCCTGCAAAGTCCAAGTGTAGGCAAAACCAAGGAACCGTGGGGCCAAGTCCAGGGCTGGATGCACCCTCGAGGAGGGTCTCTTGCCGTTTGTGCACATCCAGCACAAGCATTTACATATGTTGCGATATCTGAGTCTAGGTTTGGCCACCACACATAGCCTCTGGCCTTTTGTTTCATACGGGTGCCCCCGGGATGACCGGTATGTAGCAAGTCCAGAATGTGTCTGAATGAATGAATGAATGAAGAACTTGTATAGCGCAGCACATGCGAAATAAATCGCCTCTGGGCGCTTGTTGTTCCTTTCTCCTTTGAGATCAAAAGAGATGAGTCTTAATCTTTCTCCTGAAGACCAAGTAGTTCTCCTCCAGTCGAATGCTGGCTGGTAAGGCGTTCCATAGTCTGGGACCTTGGACAGCGAATCTCCTGTCTCCTTTGGACTTGTATCTGGCTTTCGGTATCTGAAGCCGATTTTGATTATTGGATCGTAGAATACGATTGGGATTGTACATTTTTAATTTTTCGCATAGATAATGGGGAGCATTCCCATGGATACATCTATGCGTTAGACAGAGTGCTTTAAAGGTGATTCTGTCTTTAACTGGTAGCCAGTGAAGGGATCTCAACGAGGGTGAGATTGATTCCCAGGGTTTTTTCCCAGTCACAAGTCTGGCGGCCGTATTTTGAACGACTTGAAGACGAGCGATTTGGTACTTGGGAAGTCCGAGGTAAAGGGCATTTGCATAGTCCAATCTGGAGTTTACAATCGCTCCCACCACGACCGCTATGTCTTTCTTGGGAATAAAAGGCGTGAGTCTGCGTAGTAGGCGCAGCAGATAGTGAGATCCGCTGACTACTGCCCCTATTTGTGCGTTCATTGTCATGTCGGAGTCAAAGATGACCCCAAGACTTTTGACTTTGGCGCTAGGGGTGATGACTTTGCCCAGAATGGGCGGGGGGATCCAGGTTGTTATCGATTGATTGCTACGCTTGGCGTGAAACAGAAGAAGTTCTGTTTTCGCTCCATTGAGTTTGAGATAACTCTTTGTCATCCAGTCCTCAATCAAAGAGAGGCATGTCTCTAGATTGAGGTGGTGATCCTTTTTATTGCAAATGCGGAAGTACAGTTGCGTGTCGTCTGCGTAAGAGTGATATAGCAGTTTTTGGCTGCTGATGATTTCAAAAAGAGGACGCAGATAGATGTTAAATAACATCGGCGACAGGGGAGATCCCTGAGGGACCCCGCACGATAATGTGCGTTGTTCCGAAGTGAATGGTCCTAGCTTAACTATTTGCGATCGGTTTTCCACAAAAGAGGAGAACCAGGATAGATCGCTTTCTGCGACTTTGGCTATTTTAGCCAGCCGAGTCAATAACAGCTTGTGATCAACTGTATCAAAGGCTGCGCTTAGGTCCAGCAGAACCAGCAGAGAAGATTCTCCTTCGTCTGCGGCCTCAAGAACGTCGTCCCATATCTTAAGCAATGCTGTTTCCGTCCCGTGTCCGGGACGGAATCCCGACTGCAATGGGTCGAGTAAGTTGTGGGTATCTAGATGCTGTTGCAGCTGCTGTACCACTGCCTTCTCCATTACCTTGGAGAGAACATTTAGGCCTGTTATGGGGCGCCAGTTAAGTGGATCCTTAGGATCCAGGGTGGCTTTCTTCAAGATGGGTTGAATGAAGCCCTCCTTCAGCTGGGAGGGCATTTTGCCCTCCCTGAAGGATTGGTTGATAAGCTGCGTGACAGGAGGTGCCAGGATGTCGGCACATTCCTTCAGCAGTTTGGTGGGGATAATATCATTCGGCGCAGTGCTGTTGCGCAGCGTGCCGATGATATTTTTAGTGGTCTGAATGGAGATGGGTTCCAGCGTGAACTCACCAAACTGTGGTGAATTGCTGCCGGTGCTGTGTAAATGACTGCAGGGGGGGCTGGGAGAGCAATTGTTCTGCTGAATGCTTTGCCGGATAGCCTCAATTTTGTTAATGAAGCAATCCGATAACTCATCGCAAAATTCTTGTGTATCCAAGTTGGGGGCTTCAAGGCATCCTGGATTCATGGTCTGAGTGACCAGCTTGAAGAGTTCGCGGGGGCGATTTAGGGCACCGTTGATAGCCTCAGAAAAATAGTTTTTCTTGGCTTCGAAGATTTGCTTGTAGTATTTTCTGGTTATTGCCTTGTACATCGCGAGGTTCTCATCTGACGGGTTTCTTTTCCAGGCTGCTTCTGCCCTTCTGCGCTCTTGCTTCAGTAACGCCAGCTGGTTGTTGAACCAGCCGGAGTTGTTTTTCCTAATCTGGGTCTTTCGTTTCGGCGCTATCAAGTCAGCTGACTGCAATAGTGCTGTGTTTATGGCCTCAAGTGTTTCTTCCGCTGTTTGGTTCGGCTGAATTGTGTTTATTTTTCCCCCTAACGTGGCTTTGAAGAGTTCCGAATGGAGCTTCTTCTGACATCTGGTCCAGTGTGTTGTCACTGGATTTGATGTTTTTGTTAAGGGGGGGAATTCGGAAATAATGAATTTAATTGCATGGTGATCTGTCCATGGCAATGGTTCATTTTCCAAGATTTTTATTTTCAGATCTTGTCTGAAAATAAGATCGAGCGTATGACCTGAAGCGTGTGTGGGCCCACATACTAGTTGCTGAAGCCCTAATCCTTCCAGGTGTTCGATGCAGGCGTCGGCAATGGGGTCTTGCGGGGAGTTGGCCCAAAGGTTGAAATCCCCGAGCAGCAAAAGGTGTTTGCTATTCAGGGTATAAGTGGAGACAAAGTCCGTCAAAGATGGGAGCAGCTGCGACTTGGGGCCAGGTGGCCTATAGCAGAGTAGAATCCGGACGGTCTCCTGGCTGTTTACTTGCAGTTGAAGAGTAAGGGTTTCCATGAATGGAAGAGGGTTTTGAAGGACTGGTTTTGTGATCGCAAGACGCGTCTTATGGATCACCGCCAGTCCTCCTCCTCTTTGCCCTATTCTGTTTTCCGTTATAATACGGTAGTTTTCTGGCACCAATTCTCCTAGAATGGTGTTACAGTCGGCTGTGAGCCAGCTCTCTGTAATGAAGAGGCAGTCTAGGTCGTGTTGTAGAATGAAATCATGGATTTCAAGTCGGTGTTTTACTGCCGATCTTGTGTTGATCAGCGCACATGAAATGCGCTTAGGTTGGGGTAAACGGCTAAAATTTTTGACAGTCGATCGTCGATCGATCCTCAACAGGTGCTCAATTCTTAGGGTCTTTTTGGTGATGGCTGGCAGTATTGCGGCGAAACGCCTCAAATTCCAAATGGTTTCTGCGGAGTACCGCCGATCAGCCATGGTCGCCATTCACTGGGGAAAAAGTTGTTCCTTTTGGTGGCGATGAAGAGAGGATTCAATGAATCCTCCCGGCTTGGTCCAGAGGAAGGCAAAAAACCCCTAACCATGCTATGCCAATTTGCCTTTGGTAGGGGAAAAAATTCCTTCCTGATCCCTGAAAGGCGATCGGGCAAGCCCCTGGATCAAGTGCTATTAAGTTGTGACAGGGGGGGTGGGGGGAGAAGCTGACACTGCTGACACTGCTGGGTGTACCAAGATGGCCGCCGACCAGGAGCAGGGCATGGGACCCAGGCTGGTATGTAGCCAGCTGGGTGGATTAGTGAGCCAGGGGGGGGGGCTGGTTGTTAAGGCCAGGGGTGGATGAGTACTAACAGTGGTTGGGGGTGAGCTCCTGGGGGCTACAACCACAGATTTGGCCGAAAATGCGGCGCGCCGCTAGGCCGCGGATGAAGCCGCGGCCTTTCCTAAGCCGCGGCGGCCGCGAATCAGTGACGGTCGGCGCGGTTCAGGGGGGGCAGACGGGAAATCGCGGGGAGGCTCCGAGGGGAAGATTATCCTGACAGGTGGGTGGTAATGTAGGGTAAGGCGAGGGAAGGAGACCCCAGCGTTCAGCCGATTCGGCGGCTTATCCTGATAAGGACGGCCGCCAATCGGTTCCAGGAAAGGTGATAGAAGGTAGGGCCTACCTGGGGAGGATGTCTGGAGAAGGAGAGGAGGAGAGAGCTGTGGGAAGATCCTGCCTGCCTGATGCTGTCCCTGGGGAGAGCCGACTCGTTTGAGAGCGTCCTGCTCTCCCAGTCCCTAGGGGGAGCAGACTAAGGTGAGAGCGTCTGCTGCACACCTCACTGACACACCTACTGACTGGGTGGAACTCTGCAATTCGTGTCTCCGGAGGGTCTGTGGAATGATCACTCTATCTCCCCATAAAACACAGTTGCCAGCCACAGTTAATTCCATACGCCTACGGAAATGAGGTTCATACTCCTGTGGGACAGTTGCTGGCCAACCGGACCGTACCCAGGAGAGTATTGTTTTCAGAAAGGTATCCTTGGTTGTATGGGCTGCTATCTCTCCAGAAGACTAGAAGGACAGGCTGGTGTAACGACAACTCTTGACCGGTGGAGAAGAGTCCATGGACCTCCCTGTCAGTCGGGACATTGCGTCCGCATTAGCATTGGCATCATGACCACGATACTGAATTGTGTAGCTGTATGCCCCCAAGAATAGGGCATAGCGTTGGAGGCGGGCCGCAGTAGTTTGGGAGATGCCTTTGTCAGGGCTAAAGATCTGAAGGAGTGGTTTATGGTCCGTCAGTATGGTGAATTCCCTACCATACAGGTAAAGATGAAACGTCTTAAGAGCCTCTAATTGCTTTCTGCTTTTGTCAAAGACCTGGAGGCAAATGCCACTGGTAAGATGTGGGATAGTACCGCCCCCAGACCATAGGGTGAGGCATCACAAGCCAAGGTGAGAGGCTTCTGGAGGTCATAGTGCACGAGCATGCGTGATGCCAACAGCTTCCGCTTAGAAACTTCAAAAGCACATTGGCATGCAGCCGACCAGTCCCATCTGGAGTGTTTCTCCAAAAGCTTGTTCAACGGAAACAAGGTGTGTGCCAGATCTGGCAGGAATTTGTGGTAATAGTTCAGCAAGCCAAGGTATGATCGCAGCTGCTGGTTGGGGCTGGAGCTTTGACTAAAGCATCAACCTTGGCTTCTGTGGTGTGTATACCTTCTGCATCCACAAGGTGGCCACAAAACTCAAATTTAGGCACCATGAATTGGCATTTTGCTAAGTTAACTTTCAGACCCTGTTCTTGGAGTCTCGCCAACACAAGCTCCACATTCTGCTTGTGTTCCTGGTCAGTCTGTCCCGTGATGAGCATGTCATCTAGCAGGCACTGCGTGAAAGGAATGTCCGCCAAAATCTCGTCCATTTTTCGTTGCCAAATGGCTGGGGCAGAGGCTATCCCAAACACCATCCCATTGTATTCATACAGTCCCTTGTGGGTGTTGATGGTCAGAAACTTGCAGGAAGAAGGATGGACCTCAAACTGTAAATATGCTTGTTTGAGATCAAGCTTGGTGAACTTTTGACCCCCTGCAAGAGAGGCAAAAATGTCACCTACTCTGGGTAGGGGATACTGGTCAATTTCCAGTTGAGAGTTCAGTGCCATGCGGAAATCACCACAAATGCGCAAGTCCCCATTCGCTTTCTTTACCGGTACAACTGGTGATGCCCACTCGCTGTGCTCTACCTTTGAGATGACACCTTGTTCCTCCAGCCGACTTAGTTCTGCTTCCACACCTGCTCGGAGTGCGAAAGGTACTGTCCAAGCTTTGAAGAACTTAGGCTGAGCTTTGGGTTTCAGCTTGAGTCTCACACAGTCATGCTTTATATTTCCCAACTGGTCATCAAAAACCTTTGGGAACCGCTGCTTCAGGGACACCACCCATCCCTCATTATCTCCTAATGGAATGGTGACGGCGTTACAGGGACTTATGGCGATGTCTGGCATACCAAAGTGAGCAATCCAGTCTCTCCCAAAGAGAGGGGGTCCCCCATTTTCTAGGATATATAATGGCAGTCTCTTTGTCTGACCCTTGTACAATACCTTTACTTTTGCGTAACCCAGTGGGTGGAGTATCTGCTTTGAGTATGTCTGCAGTTTGATTGGTGTTGGGCGGACAGTTCTTCGGGTCTGAAGTTGTCTCCATTGTTTCTGGGTGATAACTGAAACTGTTGCCCCTGTGTCTACATCCATCTTGAGTTTCTTTCCCTCAATGGTTACATCTATAGTCATTGCGGAGGGTGCTGAATGCATATGATGTATGTCTAATCTGTGGAGCACTTCCTCATCCTCTGACTCAGATGATGATGTATATCTTCCCACCATATATGTCTTTGTCTTGGGGTTCAGAGGTTGTTTATCTCGCACCTTCTTGCTACGGCAAACTCGTTTCAGATGGCTGGTCCTACCGCAATTATGACAGGTCTGATCCTTAAACCGGCAGACTTTGTGGTCATGGTCTGTATTCCCACAACGGTAGCAAGCTGACTCCCGGCTGGGTGGGGGTCTGTATTTCCAGTTTGCGGCAGTCGGCTTAACTGCTGTTCTGAAAACTTCCTGTTTCACCTCTTCCCTTCTGCTCTGGGGGTTCAATTCCTCTGTATCTTTCACAGCCATTTCCATCACTGAAGCTATCTCAATTGCCTTTGTAAGGGTAAGGTCTTTCTCTGTTAACAGTCTCTTTTGTGTCGACTCACAATGCAGTCCCATAACAAACCTATCTCTCAGTGCAGTAGGTAGGTAGTCCCCAAAAGAACATGTAGAGGCTAGTCTGCGAAGGGCGAGCACATAAGCTTTGATCTCTTCACCTGTCTGCTGCTGCCTCTGATAGAAGCAAAATCTTTCTGCTATTTCTAGTGGTTTGGGCTGGAAGTGATCCTCTAGCAGTGTCAGCAGCTCTGCCAATGTCTTAGCTGAAGGTTTTACAGGGGAAAGCAGATCTCTAAGAGTGTCATACGTTTTGGCCCCGACCACTGTAAGAAAAACTGCAACTTGCCTGTTGTCTGTGATATCATTTGCACTGAAATACTGTTCCAGCCTCTCAACCCAGGAACTCCAGGATGTTTGTTCTCCATCCAACTCACTTAATGTCCTGATTAATGACATTTTCCTGCTGGGATCTGTGACTGCTTCTATCTAGGTGACAATCCACAATGTGTGGAAAAGTGTAGCGCTAATAATGACACAAATAATGATAATACAATAAAGATTAAATCATGCAACACCACATGTGAATGAATGGTATTCAAAAGTCCATAAATGTTTTGAATAAATCGGTGAGTCGGTTTCTTTGAGTAAAACAGATACACAAAATCCAGTGCATAAAGAAGTGAAAAATCCACCACCGCTTATGACAAGGGGCTTACCAGACCGATTGGACCTAGACAGGCATATACCCACTAGGCCAATCAAGCTTTGTTAAAGTTGATATACTGAAGCGGGTACACCATACACGTCATGCGATTCGGTATCAATGAAGGCAAACCTCAGACAGATGATTCAAAAATACTTCCCAGCAAGCAGCAACTCTCAACAGATCACTCAGAGGGCATATCAGTACTCCAACCGATAAGCATGAAAAAGAGAAGGCAAGGCGTACATAGCGTAATTCCGTAATAAAAATCGATATTTATTATAAAAAGAGAAAAACTCACATTTTGCAATGGTCAATAGCGCTTATAGAAAAAGGGTAGCAGGAACAACAGTAGTCCATCCCGACATGTTTCGTTAAAAAAAGAACATCATCTTTCACAATCCACAATGTCCTTGTCTCTCTCTATCTCTCAGACTGATAGACACTCTGTAAATTCCATTCTCGTCGCCACTGTGATATCCTGTGTCTTGTGGGAGACACAAGACTCTGGTCTGGAGCAATGGATGTTTATTTCAGTACAGGCTGTACACTGCAACATGCATCTCAGGACAGTACATCTTATCTGCTTCCTACATGAGCACACTCTCCAAGATGGCCATGTGATGGATGGGAATATGGAAAAATGTATATTTTTGTGTTATGAATAAGAGCCACTTAGATTGCCTTGTAAAAATTACCATTTGAAATGAAGTATATATGTTCCCTGATAAGATTGTTTTAAAGTTTGAAAATATGAAATTAAGTTTCAGAAGTTACCATTTAAACTGAAAATACAAAGGAGAGCTGTTTGTCCAGAATCCATTTCCTCTCCATTTTTTACCCCCATGTTACAGATATGGAACTCTGATGTTTCTGTGTGCACATGAGAAGGATTTTTTTCCAAAAGGAAGCTACCTAACCCATCCCCCACATCCTGTGTTAAAGGAATTTGCTTTGTGATGTTGACTTTTTGGAGAAAGCTGACCGAAGGAGCTGACAATTGACTTTTTCTTATGCCTGTGTGAACTGGCCAATGAGAGTTACATGCTGAATCCAAGGGGGTGGGAGACCTGGGGAGATGTGTTACATGTATGGGTTGGCCAACCAATGCATTTTGTGAATTGTATGATGTGAACAAATGAGAAGATTTTGTGTGTTTAATAAAACTGCAAAGCTGGGGCCTCCCCGGTCTCTTTTTGCTGATCATGATGAAAGGTGAGGATGTGACTCTGTGTAATTTGGAATCAGACCGGTAGAAAGGCAACCCTGAGAGATCATGTCAGGAGATTAATTAATTAATAAGAGTCTTAGTATCGCTCACAATTGGCACCCAACGTTTGCTTTGCTCTAATGGAAAGATATGGCACGCCGAGATGCCATGAGGTGCATCTGTGTGGATTGAGGCTGATCACCTCCATGGATGCGCTTCTTGCCGCAGTCCACTTCCGTGCAGGCACCCTCCATTCTCTTGGTCTTTGTGCTGTGCCTTAGACCATTCAAAGATGGGAAATTTTCTTTAGCAAACTTTTCAACCCATAGCATTTTTCTACCAGTTTGATGGTCTGTGTGTTGCTTTGAATGGGGCTGTTTCAGTGATTATCTGTATGAAAAGGCGGTGGCACAGTTTCCTTGTCTGGAAGCAGAGTGCGGTAGTGAGGGTGGCCCGGTTGTACCGCACATGCCCTACCACTCTGTGTGTGACGAAAAAATTAAATAAAAAATCATATTAATTCACACCCAGATTTAGAGAAGGTGCACTAAATATTGTATATGCAAATATGTAATACAGAGATCAGATGTGATCTATGCATGCTTGTGTGTATAATATTTACCCCCATACAGACGACAGGGGCACGTAAGGATTAAACAGGGTGATATAATCACGGTTGCCCTATCAGCTTTGTGTTCCATATCGCTGAAAACGTCATATTCTGTGTTTTGTTTTGTGTTTGCAGTCTATGTTTTCTGTTTTGACATTTGAGGTTATGTGTTCCGTCTGTTTGAATGTGATGGTTTGAATGGGTCTGTCTGTCGGAGGTAGGTTTTTAAGGGTTTTCTGTTTTATTTTATTTTATTTATTTATTTTTTCCTGGCTAAGGGAGTTCAGGTGGGCTTTAGCTAAGAGGAGCTGAGCGTTTTTTTTTTGGGGAGTTTTGGGTGTTTCCTTGACTAGGGCAGTTTGAGGAGTTTAATTAAGGGATTTGGGTTTTTATTTTTCTTTGACTAAGACAGTTCAAAGCCCTCGACTAGAAAGAGTTTGCGGCGGGGTTCTCAATTGTGTGATGGTCACTAAGGCAGTTGACCTGGGGGTACAGGGTGAAGTAAGGGGTACTTATGTTTTTTTTTTTTAGTTATAGTTATATTCGGGGGTTAGGGATTATATACGCTCTATAACAGGGCTAAAACAGCCATATTCTGTGTCTTTTGTGTTTTGTTTTGTTTGTTTGTCTGTATTATAAAGTGCTGTGCATTTTTTTTTATATATATACACATGCCTTTTTGTATGGGAGACAAGCACACCTTTGCAGCCAGTTTTTTTTTCTTTCTTTTTCACTCTCATCCACCCCCTCCCTTTAGGCTTGGCAGTTACCCTCCCACCCTTCCCCCCCTCTTAGACTATCAGATTTCTTCAGCTGGTTAACAGAGGCAGAGATAGCTCCCCCCCACTTCACTTTTTATATGCTGGGAAGAAATTTTCTCTCATCCTCTCTCGCCTTCTTGTTAACCCTTTCGCTGCCAAACCCACTCTTTTCTTTTGTTGTATGTCTGTTCATCCGCTCCTGGCTGTCGGAACATAGGGAGATGGGTATATCTGTCAAGGTTTGGCTGTTTAAAATCTCAGCACATGCTAATGTATCTTTTTGATTTCACAGTAATTTGAGGTTTTGGGACAGCCCAGGTTATTTGTATGTTCGAATCTAGGTGTAAAGTGGGGCTTATTATTGTTTTTTTTTTTTTAATAGTCCTAGGATGACTTCCTGATCACAGGATGAAGTCCTGCCCCTCCCTGGTGGGGGGATAATACTGGGTGTGTGAGGAATGTGGGAGGTCCGGACCCCCACATCCTGACCACCCTGGGCTTTGCCACGCTTGCAGATGTAAGTTGGAGGACCTCCCCCAGAAGTCCTCCCCCTTGCAAACAGCCCCCCTCTTTCAACCCCCCCAAGGGAAAAAAAAACACAACCTAGAAGACAGTTTTCTTTTTTTTTAAACAAAAGGTTGAATTGGGATATTGCAACTGTTTCTTTAGTATTGATGTGTGAGATGGGTTTCTGGTACCTCGTAATGCTGGGCTTAGTTCAGCGGTTACATGGTGACCAGCCCGTCCTGTTTTTATCCTTTTATCGGGTAGATTGTGTGTTCTGTGGGGACCTGTCTCTCTGGGTTGCCTCTATACACACCCTGACGATGGTATGCATTGCATGACCTGATACATAGAGGGCTTTTTGCCAATTTAGCTGTTCTTGTCCCTTCCTTCCCCTCATGTTCTGCCCAAATGTTTGTTGAACGATGCCCAGCTGGAAGAAGCATGGGCATGCCCAGATGCTCTTCCCGGCTCGAGGTCTTGCCCTGTCTTGCCCCTATCCCTGAACACAGTTGGTGTCGCCCGCTACCTGCCTGGAGGTGCATGGGCCTGTCCCGGATACCCCCGGCGCGCTGTCATACTGGCTTCTGTGCTCTGCGGCCTACCGGCCCTTTTTCTCTCCTTGTGTTTGTACAAGGGGGAGTAAGATACTGCAATTCTATTGTACAAACACGGAAAAAAGAGGATTCATACAGGGCCACAGGCCTCGCCTGGTGGATGGCCGAGATGGTAGAATAAGGGTGAATAAATCCTTGCGTTCATTGCTACTGTTCTGGTGCTCACAGTCACAAATGAAGGATGCAGGCCTCTGGGTATTACATCAGAACAGTTTTACATATAACGTTTAAACGGTTTTATTCCACATGCCATGACCTGCCACCCTCAGGGTTAGTGGGTAGGTGGCCCCAAGGGGGGAGTATTCATTATCCCCTTTTGAAGTCTTGTTTGAAGACAGTCTCTAAAATAGGTTGCTATGGGCGATGACAGTTGCAATTACAGTCTGGTACTTTGAAAATTATGTGACCGCTTTTGAAAAGTAATTAACTAATATCTGTGTACGAGTTTTTTGCATTTATGTAGGTACCGATAATTATTGATATCACCCGGGGTGATGATTAAAAGGTTCCTTCACAAAAACATTCTCTGGAGATATGATGGACTGTACCACCCACGTCTGAATGAAACTATGGGGCTGATTTACTAATGAATCTGCGCTGCGCCGGTACATGCCTTAATTAGTGCGCTGGATGAAGCCCTAATTAGGCGCATGAACCGGCGGCAGCAGCAGCGCGATGTGATTGATAACTAAAGCCGCCGCCGAACTCCCTGTTAAAGTCTATGGGGGAAATCTTAATAGTGAATTTTAAAGGCTAATCTGCAAGTTTTGTCCTAAAAAGTGTTTGGGGACCTCAGTCCTGCCCCAGGGGACATGTACCAATGCTTTTTTTATTTTTTAAAACGGCCGTTTTTTCGGGAGCAGTGATTTTAATAATGCTAAAAGTGCAATAATAAAAGTGTAATTTTCCTTTAAATTTCGTACTATGGGGGTCTCTAATGTCAGCATGTGAAAAAGCGCATGTTTCCCGTGGTTAGAACTGTCTCTGCACAAAATGTCATTTTTCAAAGGAAAAAAGCCATTTAAAACTGACTCGCGGCAATAATGAATTGTCGGCTCCCGGCAATTGCAGGAGAATTCATTCATTAAAAAAAGGGAAAAAAAAAAAAGCGTGGGGGTCCCCCCAAATTCAATAACCAGACCCTTTAGGTCTGGTATGGATATTAAGGGGAACCCCGCCGTCAATTTAAAAAAAAAATGACGTGGGGTTCCCCCCAAATATCCATAACCAGACCCTTCGGGTCTGGTGTGGAATTTAAGGGGAACTCCACTCCAAATTAATAAAAAAATGGCGTGGAGTCCCCCCTAAAATCCACACCAGACCCCTTATCCGAGCACGTTGACCTGGCCGGCCGCAGAAAAGAGGGGGGGACAGAGCGCGGCCCCCCCCCTCTCCTGAACCGCACCAGGCCACATGCCCTCAACATTGGGAGGGTGTTTTGGGGTGCCCCCCAAAACACCTTGTCCCCATGTTGATGAGGACAAGGGTCTCTTCCCCACAACCCTTGCCCGGTGGTTGTGGGGGTCTGCGGGCAGGAGGCTTATCGAAATCTGGAAGACCCCTTTAACAAAGGGGCCCCCCAGATCCCGGCCCCCCCCCTGTGTGAAATGGTAATGGGGTACCTTGTACCTCTACCATTTCACGAGAAAAAAAAATGTAAAGGGTTAAAAAAGACAAGAGCCGGTTTTTGACAAGTCCTTTATTATCTTCTTTCTTCTTTCCTTCGGGTTTCTTCTTCCTCCTCCTTCTTCTTCCTCTGCTTCTGTCTTGGGTCTTCTATTCCCGCATCTTGCCCGGCGTGTTCTTCCATCTTCTGTTCCTCCCGCTGTCCTTCTCGTCCGCATCTTCTTCTTCTCCTTCTTCTTCTTCGCCGGAGGCGCCGCTTCCAATTGAAATCCCCGCTGTCTGCCGGACCACGCCCCCCCTCTGACGCCACGGGCAAGCTCTTAGGAGTCCCCGTGTGGCTGCCAAGTGCGTCAGAGGGGGGCGTGGTCACATGTTCAGAGGCGGGCAATTCAATTTGAAGCTCGTGCGCGGCTTTTTCTTTGCCAGAGTCGCCGCTTCCAATTGAATTGCCCGCTTTCTGGAACATGTGACCACGCCCCCCTCTGACGCACTGGCACCACACGGGGACTCCTAAGAGCTTGCCCGTGGCGTCAGAGGGGGGGGCGTGGTCCGGCAGACAGCGGGGATTTCAATTGGAAGCGGCCGCTCCGGCGAAGAAGAAGAAGGAGAAGATGCGGACGAGAAGGACAGCGGAAGAAGATGGAAGAACACGCCGGGCAAGATGCGGGAATAGAAGACCCAAGACAGAAGCAGAGGAAGAAGAAGGAGGAGGAAGAAGAAACCCTGAAGGAAAGAAGAAAGAAGATAATAAAGGACTTGTCAAAATCCGGCTCTTGTCTTTTTTAACACTTGACACTTTTTTTTACTCGTGAAATGGTAGAGGTACAAGGTACCCCATTACCATTTCACACAGGGGGGGGGCCGGGATCTGGGGGGCCCCTTTGTTAAAGGGGTCTTCCAGATTTCGATAAGCCTCCTGCCCGCAGACCCCCACAACCACCGGGCAAGGGTTGTGGGGAAGAGACCCTTGTCCTCATCAACATGGGGACAAGGTGTTTTGGGGGGCACCCCAAAACACCCTCCCAATGTTGAGGGCATGTGGCCTGGTGCGGTTCAGGAGAGGGGGGGGGCCGCGCTCTGTCCCCCCCTCTTTTCTGCGGCCGGCCAGGTCAACGTGCTCGGATAAGGGGTCTGGTGTGGATTTTAGGGGGGACTCCACGCCATTTTTTTTTTATTTGGAGTGGAGTTCCCCTTAAATTCCACACCAGACCTGAAGGGTCTGGTTATGGATATTTGGGGGGAACCCCACGTCATTTTTTTTAAAAATTGATGGCGGGGTTCCCCTTAATATCCATACCAGACCTAAAGGGTCTGGTTATTGAATTTGGGGGGACCCCCACGCTTTTTTTTTGGTGTTTTTAATGAATGAATTCTCCTGCAAATTCCAAGAGCTGACAATTCATTATAGCCGCGAGTCAGTTTTAAATGGCTTTTTTCCTTCAGAATGTCATTTTTCACATGCTGACATTACACCCAGGGCCGCCATCAGGGGGGTACAGGCAGTACACCTGCAGGGCCGCCATTAGGGGGGTACAGGCATTACACCGCCCGGGGGTCCCCAGGGGCCCCCAGGGGCCCGGATGGGAACCACCCTAAAACAAAAAAAACTATTTTTTTTTTTTTTTTTTTTAAGGGCTCCGAAGGTCCCCAGGGGCCCGGAGGCCACTAAGGGCCCCAGATGGCAAGCCCTTTTTTTTAAATAAAATATATATATTTAAAAAAAAATATATATTTTTTTAAATATATTTGTTTTATTTTTTTTTTAAGGAAAGGGCCCAGAGGTCCCCAGGGCCCTGGAAGGCTACCCCCTTGTTTTTTAACTTTTTTTCGATAAATGTTATATTTAAAAAATATATATATATGTATTTTCTCTCTTTTGTATTTTTATTTGATAAAGAGCACAGAGGTCCCCAGGGCCCCGGATGGCTACCCCCCTTTTTTATATATATTTTTCTTTATTTCTTATTTCTGTCAAAATTTTTGTAAAGGGCCCCCCCGCTCCTCAATTTGCGGCACCACCCCCCCCCCCCCGCTTCTCAATTTCATACGGCAGCACCCCCCCCCCCGGTTCTCTGCTCCAGGGGGCCCATGCCTGAAGCTGTGTAAGGGGCCCCAAAATTCATGATGGCGGCCCTGTACACCTGTAAGGGGCCCGGGGGTCCGGAGGTGCCCAGATGCCTGGAGGCCCCCCAGCGCCCCAGATGGTAACCCCCCTCTTTTTTTTTTTGTATATATATTTGTTAGTTGGTTTTTGTAGGATTTTTTATTAAAGGGCCAATTTTTGGAATTTAATATTTTTTTGCAGTCTGGAGGTCCCCAGGGCCCCGGGTGGCAACCCCCCAAATTTTGTTGTTATTAAAGGGCCAATGTTTTGGTTTAGGGGTCTGGAGGTCCCCAGTGGCCTGGTCCCCAGTGGCCCGGAGATCCCAGGGCTCCAGATGACAACCCCCCACCTTTACAAAAAAAAAAAAAAAAAAAAAATATGATATATTTTTTGGTTATTTTTTAAACATATATATATATAATATAATTTTGAAAGCTCCCAGAGGGCCCCAGATGACAACCTTTTTGCTTCTAAAAATGTTATAAACATTTTCCCCAGGTTTGTTACTTTTTACTTTAATTTCTTTTTTAAAGTGTATTTTGTGCGTGAAGTCGAGAGAGAGGAGCTGGACTTGCAATCGCCATCCTTCTCCATGGCCCCGGTGGCAATGGTGGGTGTGAGGGGGGCCTCCCACTCACCCCACCTGCTACACTTGGGAGCCCGATGGGACAGAGGGACTCCCCCTATGAAGGAGTGTAGCCCACCCAGCCAGCCCTGTAGGTCCTTCGCCTCCCTTTATTTTAGGAGACCTCATGGCCAAAGTGTGTGCAAGTGTGGTGTTTTTTTTGGGGGGGGGGGGGTGGGCATACTAAGCACAGGCGTACCTTGCATAGCACACCCACCGGGAGCCGGGCTGACACCACCAAACTCAATTCATATGTAGCCGAGACCGGGATCCGAACCCTTGGCTGCAGAGGTGAACGGCTTGTCAGCGCAGTGCCATTCACGTTGAGCCACCACAGCTCCCACCCAATGTTATTTTTTTGTTAGATTTTTGGTAGTTATTTTTTATTAAAGGGCCCAGAGCTCCCAAGGCAACCCCCTTTTTTATTATTTTATATATGTAGATATTGTAATTTATTTTTCATTAAAGAGCCCAGAAGTTTCTTTTTATTAAAGGGCCCAGTGGTCCCCAGGGCCCCCGGATGGCTACCACCCTTTTTAATATATATTTTTCTATATGTATTTTTTAGTAAAGGAACCCCCCGCTTATCAAATTGCGGCAGCCCCCCCCCCTTCTTAATATCAGGCGGCACCCCCCCCCCCCTATTCTCTGCTCCAGGGGGCCCATGCCTGAAGCTGTGTAAGGGGCCCCATAATTCCTGATGGCGCCCCTAATTGCCTCCCCCCCCCCATGGTACGAAATTTCAAGGAATTTTTCACTTTTATTGGTGCACTTTAACCACTTCCATACCGCGCCTATTCTGGCACTTCTCTCCTTCATGTAACAATTATATTTTCTTCCTTGAAACTTACTCAGGACCCCCAAACATTATATATATTTTATTAACAAACACCCTAGGGAATAAAGTGGCGGCCATTTTTTCGGACACATTTCCAACAGTATTTGTGCCAAAAATGTTCTAACGTTTTTTTTTTTTTTGGCTTTCCAAAAAAAAACCTGTTTCATGAATGACAAAATAAGAAAGCAGTAAAGCTAGGCCAATTTTTAGGGATAAGGTAAAAGATGATGTTACACCGAGTAAATAGATACCTAACTTGTCACGCTTTCATATTGCGCACACTCATGGAATGGCGCTAAACTTCGTTATTAAAAAATCTCCATAGGCAACGCTTGACTTTTTTTCTCAGGTTACCACTTTTGAGTTACAGAGGAGGTCTAGTGCTAACATTATTGCTCTCGCTCTAACGCACGCTATGATACCTCACATGTGGGGTTTGAAGGATGTTTACATATGTGGTGTGGGACTTGCATGCGTGTTCGCTTCTGAGTGCGAGCTACTAGGGACAGGAGCATTTAAATTCCTTTGTTATTTTATTTTTTTACTTAATATTTTAATTTTTTGCACTTGTTTGTCCCTTTGTTTGTATTATTTTTCACTTTTCTTCCTATTACAAGGAATGTAAACATCCCTTGTAATAGGACTAGTGTGTGACAGGTCCTCTTTATAGAGAAAGGCGGGGTCAATTAGACCCCACATCTGTCCTCCAGGCTGGAAAGCATGGAATTGGTAAAAAAAAAAACATCTCATGCTTTCAGCTGCAATCATGTTCGTTCAGCACAGTAGCGTAGTGTGTAGCATGTTCACCTAGCAGCAAAAGGGTTGCTGGTTCGAATCCCACCCGTGACACTATCTGCCTGGAGTTTGCATGTTCTCCCTGTGCGGGTTTCCTCCCACAATCTAAAAACATGCTGTAAATTGGATCCTGTCTAAATAAGCCCTAATATGCAGTAGGATATTTAGGTTTTGTGCTGCCCTAGGCCTGACCAAATTTTGGCACCC
This sequence comes from Rana kukunoris, assembly GCA_029574335.1. Classification (NCBI taxonomy): domain Eukaryota; kingdom Metazoa; phylum Chordata; class Amphibia; order Anura; family Ranidae; genus Rana; species Rana kukunoris. The sequence continues at coordinate 2,599,347 of CM056052.1, read as the reverse complement.
CCCTAATAGAAAAATGACCCACCCTTCCTGTCAAGGCCACACCCTGTTTTTTTATGACCCACCCAGGAATTTTCAGGGGACACACACAAGTTCTGTGGGGGGGGACTTGGGGGGGCCCTTAATTTGCCTACTTTTTCGATCACTTCCTGTTTGGCTATGGGGCAGGAAGTGAAGGCCAATCTCCCCAAACGGACAGGGATAATACAAAATAAACTGACAGAGCTTCTAACCCCCCCCCCACCAACTCTATCCAAAATGAAAGAAATCCAAAAAATAAAAGTGATGATTATTGTTCCAGTTTAACCCCAAATTTCAGATCATTTTATTGAGAGGCTTAAGAAAATATAACCATGCCAATAGGCCACGATCCAGCGTTGCTAATATGTATGAATGTGTGTTAGGGACCCCCACAAACACCACCCAATGTTAAATCAACTATTTTCATGTTTGTTTTGGGGATGCCTGCACCCCTGATAGGGTAAAGACACCTCACAAATGTTGTCACTTTCTACTTAATTCATTCACTTCCTGCCACACAGCCAAACAGGAAGTGAGGGAAACACCTGAGTAATGTTTTGTTGGGGACACACAGATCAATATAAATAGTTTCCCATTTTGGAAATGGCATTTTGCTGTGTACACCCCAAATTAGTAGGAATCTTGGACTTTGGGGTCCATTTACTAAAGGCAAATCCACTTTGCACTACAAGTGGACAAGCAAGGAAGAAAACTCAAAACTTGGCGGGATTGGAAGTAAAAACCATCAGTGCTTCCCTTCTGATTTTCATTGCCTACGCTTCTACTGCAGAGCGGCTTTGCCTTTACTAAACCCCAAAGTAACTAATCATTTGGGGTGTACACTGCAGTGCAATTTGCTTAATGGTGACACTAGTTAGATTGACCTGTGCCCCGAAGAAAAGACCATTGGTAGGGTTTTAACCTCACTTCCTGTTCAGCTGTGTGACAGGAAGTGAAGCCAATTTTAGGAAAAGGGACACAAAGCCCAACCTAAAAACACTAGCAGGGGTTCTAACACTCAATTGGCTTCCCTCAAACAACCCACAATTAGAATAGGATTGTCTTGTGCTAGTTTCAAGCACAGCGCTGTAAATCAGCACTTCAAGCCTGTCCAAAAAAAAAACACCACCCCCCCCCCCCCCTCCAACAGGCCCTGTTTGCAGCTTTTCCTACATCTTGCACATGTGCTTTAAAAAGTCAGTCTGGACATCAGTTCTAGGAAACAATACTTACCGCTTTGTCCTTCCTTTTCTGGTGACTAAACATTTCATGCATACACACCAGGAAAGAGCTTAGAGACAAATCACACTTGATGGTTTAGGCCCAAACTAGTTCAGCTGCAGCGGTTGAAATCCATAGCATGAAAAAAATATCACAAAACAAACTTCAAAATTTGAAAGTAATTTTATTGGTCCACAAAACAAGGAAAGCAAAAAAAAAATTACAAATAAACACACCAAAAATATATACAAACACCTAAAAACAAAAAAGACCAACGTTTATTTCACAGTCATTGGAAAATAAATCATGCTTTTGAAATAACAGGATAGACCCACAGGATTAAAACATTAGTCATTAACATCTTGAGAAACATTTAGCAAAATTATGTAGCAGAGAAAACATCAAAAAATACAAAACTTGCTCCAAAACATCTCTGTTTCACTCCGCCATTCCTTCCAGCCAGCAAATCTGCCCCCTCTGAGGGGCAGCTGACACGTGCAGTATCCACGCTTTTTATAACATGTGTGCTAATGAACCAATTGGAAACACATGAAGAAATGTCAGCCTCTAGTTTGTGTGCACTTGGAACTGCTTACACCTGTTAAGGATGTCCTTAAATTACTAAGCCAAAAAAAGAGCTTTCTGAGCATGCTCAGAAAGATGCAAGTCATTTTCAGGATGAAACTTCCAACTTCTTTTTCTAACTGTTCGAGCATGCCCAGTTCACTCGAAATGCAGTACCAGAATCAAATCTGCAATGGCGGATGAAAGCATTAGAGGTGTTAAATTTTTTTTTGGTCCCCATGAAGTGATGCTTTACAAGCTGAACGGGAGGTCTTATAGAATTTTTACGTAACAAACCTAAATAGTAATAATTTAAACGCCCCTGTCCCTAGTAGCTCGCAGTCAGAAGGGAACAAGCAGCATTTTTATTGTTTCCGGTTACCAGTTTAGATTTACAGATGAGGTCTAGTGCTATAAATATTCCTCTTGCTGTTACGCACGCTATGATACCTCACATGTGTGGTTTGAAGAATGTTTCCATATATGGGGGCGGGCCTTAAATGTGTAAGCCCCGCCCACATATTGAACCCCCGTTCAAACCCCACATGTGAGGTATCATAGCGTACGTTAGAGCGAGAGCAATACTTGTAGCACTAGACCTCCTCTGTAAATCTAAACTGGTAACCTGAAACACATAAAAAAGCGTTGCCTATGGGTATTTTCAAGTACTGAAGTTTGGCGCCATTCCATGAGTGTGTGCAATATTAAAGTGTAACATGTTGGGTATCTATTTACTCGGTGTAACATCATCTTTCACATTATGGCCATAAATTGGGCTAACTTTAGTGTATTCTTAATTTGTAACCACTTGAGCCCCAGAGCATATTACTGGTCACTGACGGGGCCATTTTTTGCATTTCAACACTGCGTCATTTTGACTGACAATTGCGTGGTTGTGCGACGTGGCCCCCCAAAAAATTGGGCGTCCTCATCCTCCCCCCCCCCCCCTAAAAATTCTTTTTTTTTATTTTTTGTTGGTGGTATTTGATCACCTCTGCGTTTTTTCATATTTTTGCTTGACCCAAAAATATAGCGACAATTTGGTAACTAAAAAAACATCTTTTTTACGGTTTGCTATAATAAATCTCCCCCAAAATATATTCAAAAAATGTTTGCCCTCAGTTTAGGCCGATAAGTATTCTTGGACATCTTTTTGGTTGCAAAAAATCACAATAAGCGTTTGATTGGTTTGGGCAAAAGTTCTAAGTAGGGGTTGGTCTTATGGGTTTTTTTTGAATAATTTTTTGTTTTACTAGTAATGGTGGCTATCATTTGTTTTTTCTGTCTAATGCGACATTGTGGCGGACACATTTTTGTGAGATTTGGCATTTTTGTAGCGAGCAATGGTATATCAATGCATTGCTTACTATAAAAATGACACTGGCAGGGAAGGGGTTAACACTAGGGGCGCGGAAGGGGTTGATTATGTTACCTGGGTGTGTTCTAACTGTAAAGGGGGTGGGACTGTGTAGGGGAAATGACAGATCGCTGTTCATACATTGTAGGGACAGACGAGCAGGCATTCCCCCCCCCCCCCTGACAGGACCGGGATAAAGGGGAACTCCACCCCAAATTACAAAAAAAAACGGCGTGGGGGTCCCCCTTCTGGTGCACAACAGGCTCTTAGATTTGATCTGGAACATAAGGGGTTAAACCCACGCCAAAAAACGGCGTGGGGTTCCCCCTCAGATCCAGACCAAACCCTTCTCCCAGGCACGCAGTCTGGCCGGACAGGAATGGGGGTGGGGACGAGCGAGCGCCCCCCCCCCCTCCTGAGCCGTACCAGACCACATGCCCTCGACATGGGGGAGTGTGTGCTGTGGGGGAGGGGGGCACTGCCCCCCCACCCCAAAGCACTCTTGTCCCCATGTCGAAAGGGACAAGAGCCTCTTCCCGACAACCCTGGCCGTTGGTTGTCGGGGTATGCGGGCGGGGGGCTTATCAGAATCTGAGAGCCCCCTATATTAAGGGGGCCCCCAGATTCTGGCCCCCCACCCTATGTGAATGAGTATGGGGTACATCGTACCCCTACCCATTCACCGGGTGGAAAAGTGTAAACAAAAAAAAAACACACAGAAAAAAATAATTTATTAGTCAGCTCCGGGGGTCTTCTGCCGGGACCCCCCACCACCAGCCCATTGGGCCCCGGGCTTCGCCGTCTTCTGCCGGGGGGGGACACCCACCGATGATCTCCGCCATGTCCAGCCAGGCCCCCACCCCAAAATAAGCTCTTTCAGATCCGGGGGGGGCCGGCCGAAAGAAGCAGAGAACAACGGGGGCGGAGCCCCTCGGTCTTCCAGACGTTTTCTGCCGGGGGGGCTCCAGCCCCGCACCGGTCTTCGCCGCCGCCTTCCGCCGGGGGGGTACACCTACCCCCCCCCCGGTCTTCGCCGCCGCCTTCCGCCGGGGAGAGAGACCCCCACCGATGCTCTCCGCCATGGTCGGCCAGGCCCCCTACCCCAAACAAAGCTCTTTTACATCCGGGGGGGGGCGGCGGGAATGGCGGAGAACAACGGGGGCGTCGCCACTCCTCGGTCTTCTAGCCGTCTTCTGCCGGGGGGGGAAACACCCACCCATGCTCTCCGCCATGCTCGACTGTGCCCCCACCCCAAAATGAAGCTCTTTTACATCCGGGGGGGGCCGGCCGAAAACAGCGGAGAACAACGGGGGTGTCGCCCCACCTCGGGCTCCTCCGCTTCTGCCTGGCTCCTCCCGAGGCCAGGGCTTCTTTCGCCGTCTTCCGCCGGAGGGCGCCACTCTCCGGTCTTCTCGACGTTGTCTTCCGCCGCGGGGGTACACCTACCCCCCCCCGGTCTTCGCCGCCGCCTTCCGCCGGGGAGAGAGACCCCCACCGATGCTCTCCGCCATGTTCGGCCAGGCCCCCTACCCCAAACAAAGCTCTTTTACATCCGGGGGGGGCCGGCGGGAATGGCGGAGAACAACGGGGGCGTCGCCACTCCTCGGTCTTCTAGCCGTCTTCTGCCGGGGGGGGGAAACACCCACCCATGCTCTCCGCCATGCTCGACTGTGCCCCCACCCCAAAATGAAGCTCTTTTACATCCGGGGGGGGCCGGCCGAAAACAGCGGAGAACAACGGGGGTGTCGCCCCACCTCGGGCTCCTCCGCTTCTGCCTGGCTCCTCCCGAGGCCAGGGCTTCTTTTGCCGTCTTCCGCCGGAGGGCGCCACTCTCCGGGCTTCTCGACGTTGTCTTCCGCCGCGGGGGCCAGGCCTTCTTCTTTGCCGCCCCCTTCGATTTTTTCGGCCTGGACGGGGGTCGCACATCCCATCCAGGACTTGGACGTGGCGGGCTTCTCGTCGCTCTCTTCTGCCGCTGCCCCCTTCACCACGAAGCTCCGTGCTTGTTTGATGAGGGCAGCGGGCTTCCGTCGTCTTCTCCGGGGCGAGGGTCGTACATCCCACCCCGGATTTCGTCGCCGTCTTCTGCCGCTGCCCCCTTCACCACGAAGCTCCGTGCTTGTTTGATGAGGGCAGCGGGCTTCCGTCGCAGTCTTCCGCCGCGGGGTGACACTCGCGGGCTTCTTCTTCCATTTGATGTTGACACGGCGAGGTCCGGCGCTGAAATGCCTTCTGAGCGGCGGGCAAGGACTTATATTGGCATTGGGCGTGGGCGTGGTTATGCCAACATGTGACCTCAACCCATGTGACAGTGATGTGACGTGACATCACTGTCACATGGGTTAAGGTCACATGTTGGCATAACCACGCCCACGCCCAATGCCAATATAAGTCCTTGCCCGCCGCTCAGAAGGCATTTCAGCGCCGGACCTCGCCGTGTCAACATCGAATGGAAGAAGAAGCCCGCGAGTGTCACCCCGCGGCGGAAGACTGCGACGGAAGCCCGCTGCCCTCATCAAACAAGCACGGAGCTTCGTGGTGAAGGGGGCAGCGGCAGAAGACGGCGACGAAATCCGGGGTGGGATGTACGACCCTCGCCCCGGAGAAGACGACGGAAGCCCGCTGCCCTCATCAAACAAGCACGGAGCTTCGTGGTGAAGGGGGCAGCGGCAGAAGACGGCGACGAGAAGCCCGCCACGTCCAAGTCCTGGATGGGATGTACGACCCCCGTCCAGGCCGAAAAAATCGAGGGGGGCGGCAAAGAAGAAGGCCTGGCCCCCGCGGCGGAAGACAACGTCGAGAAGCCCGGAGAGTGGCGCCCTCCGGCGGAAGACGGCGAAAGAAGCCCTGGCCCCTAGTAGGAGCCAGGCAGAAGCCGGCGACGAAATCCGGGGTGGGATGTACGACCCTCGCCCCGGAGAAGACGACGGAAGCCCGCTGCCCTCATCAAACAAGCACGGAGCTTCGTGGTGAAGGGGGCAGCGGCAGAAGACAGCGACGAGAAGCCCGCCACGTCCAAGTCCTGGATGGGATGTACGACCCCCGTCCAGGCAGAAGAATTTGAAGGGGGCGGCGGAAGACCCTCAAAAGTGAAAACGTTCACCAGGTGAATGGGTAGGGGTACGATGTACCCCATACTCATTCACATAGGGTGGGGGCCCGAAATCTGGGGGCCACCTTATTAAACGGGGCTCCCAGATTCTGATTGGCTCCCGCCCGCATACCCCGACAACCAATGGCTAGGGTTGTCGGGAAGAGGCTCTTGTCCCGATCGACATGGGGACAAGAGTGCTTTGGGGTGGGGGGGCAGCGCCCCCCTCCCCCAAAGCACACACTCCCCCATGTCGAGGGCATGTGGTCTGGTACGGCTCAGGAGGGGGGGGGCCGCTCGCTCGTCCCCACCCCCATTCCTGTCCGGCCAGACTGCATGCCTGGGATGAGGGCTTGGTACGGATCTGGGGGGGAACCCCACGCCGATTTTGGCGTGGGTTAACCCCTCACGTTCCGGACCAAGCCGGAGAGCCTATTGTACCCCTGGGGGGGAAGCCGCGCCGGTTTCACATTTGAAATTTGGCGCGGAGTTCCCCTTCAGTGTCAGCGCAGCCCGAGAACAGCTCGGAGCTTCACGTGCGTCGCTCCAGGCAGTGCAAACACTGCTACGCCGCCTGGTATTTACCAAGGATTTCCCGGCGTTCTGAAGAGGCGCGCGGTGAGCTCCGATTTTTCCCTCTGCGCATGCCCAGTATGCAAGTGAACCTTCCGAGGTTCTAGCGTACTTTGCAAGCGCCCGGGGATCGGGTCCCAAAAGTCACTTTCCCTTTCAAATCGGCCCGCCACACAAGTTGAAACACATGTCACCACACTTCCCCTGCATCACCCCCCTCCCTCCCCTCATAAACTCCCGCCCGAATCCCCGATGTTTACATTACTAAATGCCGCACGCCAGCTCTGTACTGGCGTGCTGTGCGCCCTCTTCTGGGCGCATTAGGCACTTTAGTAAATGAGGAAACACGCTGCACTAGCAGCGTGTTTCTTTGGTAAATGTCAAAAACAGGTTTACTCCTGCTTGTGCACCATGAGTCTTGGCGCACAGGCTTGGTAAATCAGCCCCAATATATCTTTTTTCAAATACATGTCATTGTGACCACTGGGAATTTGTGGGTTGGAATATAGCTGATATATGTGTGATATATGCCCTGATGTATAGAGGGGCCCCAGACAAGTTTAAATCAAGAGATGAAGTAACTACAGGTTTTGAGTCCCATAATCACTGTGATATATCTCATAGGATAATTAGTTAATTAATGTTAGCGTGTAAAGAGGTTCTATAATGAGAACATTGAGTTTAATATTGTCGGTAAATGTTTATGAATATCTAACCTAAACAACTAAAAAATGTGTTAGGATATGATATGTAAAAGCACAAACATGGGATCAGAACAAAGGTTTAAGAGAGAAATATTGATTAAGGTTGTGTAAAGAATTGTATAAAAACTCAAATGATGGTAAACAGCATGGTATTTGGTATTTAAACAGAAAATCCTACAGATCTGGTTGCAAGCAATGTTTACAACCAATTCTAAAAAAAAAATACATATAAAAATAGTAAAAATATTAAAATATGAAAGTTATGTTCAATCAAAAAATTATATAAAAATAGTAAACATAAAAAATTTGATAAAAATAGTAAAAAATTAAAAAAGTTAGATAAAAATAGAATAAAAATATGCTCAATCAAAAAAATTATATAACAATTGTAGAAATCAAAAAATTATATAAAAATGGGAAAAATTAAAAAATATGGTAAAAATAGAATAAAAATAAACAAATGTTAAAAAGTTTTTATAATGTGACGTTTCCGACAGAGTGGTTGGTTGAAGTAATTGGAGACATTTTCTCAGAGGAAAACGCTGGTCGGTTCATGTGCAGGGACTGATCTGTGGGTTTCGTGAAATTTCTCTTCTAAAAGATCTGTTGTCGCTGCTTTTGTAAGGGATGTTATATTGTACATAATTTTTGCCATATATACAAACTAAATATGTTTAAAAATTTTGAAAAAGCGTTAAAAAATAAGAAAAACGGTACAATTAGATTGTATGGTATATGGGGTATTTTCCTTATAGATTGTGTACATTCTCTCCAAGTAGTGGCGAACAGATGTTTAAGCAAAGGTTTCCCCTTGAAGGCTATGTGATCCTTGCTGTTGGAGATCAGATCAGGTTACACAGTCCCACATGCTGTGTTACCCTGCTGTGTGTTTGCAGAAGGCATAAACTATGTGACTTTCTAGGAATGGGTTGTAAATGACTCAGAGTTTATTGAGAGGTTTTGAAGGCAAAGATATCTGAGTTTATGTTAAGTAGACTTTTAAAGTTTTTATAAATATATGGTAAATCTTTCTTTTAATAAAGGTAATTAGTACACAATCGCTTGGAGATCTGAAAGAAAACCCTTATTTTTTTAACTAAGTTTTTGCCAGAGATAGAAATGCTTCTCTTTTTTTCTTTCTTTCTTTGTCTCTCTCTCTTTCCATTTCTCTTTCTCTCTCTCTTCCTCTTTCTTTTTCTCTCACTTTTTTTCTCTTTCTCTCTCTTTCTTTCTTTCGTTAGTCTCTCTTTCTTTTTTCTCTCTCTCTCTTTCTCTCTCACACGCACTCACACTTTTTCTTTCTCTCTTTTCTCTCTCTCTTTCTTTCTCTCTTTCTTTAGTCACACTTTCTCTTTCATTCTCTTTCTTTTTTTCCTTTCTTTCTTTCTTTCTTTAGTCTCTCTTTCTTTTTCTTTCTCTTTCTCTCAAACTCACACTTTCTCTTTTCTCTCTCTCTCTCTTTCTCGCACACTCATACTCTCTCTCTCTCTCACACACCCACTCACGCGCACACACACACACACACACACTCACTCTCTCTCTCTCTCTCTCTCTTTCTCTCATATTTCACTAAACGGTGGGGTTTTTACACCATTTGTTTTGAAGAATATCTTACTTTAAGGGTGTCATTTCAAAGAGAATGAAACATGGTGTCAATCTGCATAGGTTAAGAAAGGTCAGATGTAATGTAATGAATAAGTTCCTTTAGGGAGTAAAATATTTAGGAAAGAGCCCAATATAAAATTAATGTTCTTCTGCAAAATTAAAATGTTTATGATTGGAAATATAGTAAGAAGACAAATACAGGAATTTGGTGAAACTGATGTTTCTATGAAATTTAAGTTAGTAATGCGAATGAGGATGGAGGTTTAATGAAGCAGATGGCCCTAATGAACAAGGGGGGTGCCTTTAGAATGTCACCTGAGGACAGTATTTTGGGTGATAACACATTTGTACTCAGGTATAGCAATTTTTGTTTCTGCTTATATGGGTTTACGATAATGTTTTGTTGTATTGACCGTGTCCTCTGTTACAGTCCTTGCCTGTTAACCACTTAAGGACCTCCTACTGCACATTTACGTCGGCAGAATGGCACGGCTGGGCACATCAACGTATGTATACGTTGGTTTTAGTACCCAGCCGTGGGTCGCGGGCGCGCGCCCGCGACCCGGTCCGAAGCTCCAGGACCGGGACCGCGGGATTCGCGGACCCGATCGCCGCTGCAGTGCGGCGATCAGTCCCTGGAGCGGAAGAACGGGGAGAGCCGTGTGTACACACGGCTTCCCCGTGCTTCTCTGTGGCTGTAGCTTCAATCGCGTCATCCCTGTAATAGGGGGACGCGATCGATGATGTCACACCTACAGTCACACCCCCCTACAGTTGTAAACACAACACATAGGTCACGCATCCCCTACAGCGCCACCTGTGGTTAACTCCCAAACTGCAACTGTCATTTCCACAGTAAACAATGCAATTTAAATGCATTTTTTGCTGTGAAAATGACAATTGTCCCAAAAATGTGTCAAAATTGTCCGAAGTGTTCGCCATATTGTCGCAGTCACGAAAAAAATCGCTGATCGCCGCTATTAGTAGTAAAAAAATTTTTTTTTATAAAAATGCAATAAAACTATCCCTTATTTTGTAAACGCTATACATTTTGCGAAAACCAACCGATAAACGCTTATTGCGATTTTTTTTACCAAAAATACGTAGAAGAATACGTATCAGCCTAAACTGAGGAAAAAAAAGTTTTTTTTATATATTTTTGGGGGATATTTATTATAGCAAAAAGTAAAAAATATGGCATTTTTTTTTAAATTGTCACTCTATTTTTGTTTATAGCGCAAAAAATAAAAACCGCAGAGGTGATCAAATACCTCCAAAAGAAAGCTCTATTTGTGGGGAAAAAAGGACGCCAATTTTGTTTGGGAGCCACGTCGCAGGACCGCGCAATTGTCAGTTAAAACAACGCAGTGCCGAATCGCAAAAAGAGGCAAGGTCTTTTACCTGCATTTTGGTCCGGGTCTTAAGTGGTTAAGAAAACACATACCACATTTAAAAATATTAATTTAGGGGGGCCTGTGATGGATGGGAATATAGAAAAATTTATATTTTTGTGTTATGAATAAGAGCCACTTAGATTGCCTTGTAAAAATTACCATTTGAAATAAAGTATATATGTTCCCTGATAAGATTGTTTTAAAGTTTGAAAATATGAAATTAAAGCGGAGTTCCACCCTTAACCACTTCAGGCCCGCGCTACCGTTGGATGACGGCGTCAGCATGCTGTTTTTTTTTTTTTTTTTTTAATGCATGTACTTACTTTATAATAAATCATTTCATTTCGGGCGCACCGCGGTATGTCGCCGCTATAAGGCGTCACGCCTTCCGGAAACAGCCGATTAGCATTTAGCTCTTCTCGGCGCCTGCGCACAGACCCAGAAGCTGACTGCGCAGGCGCCGTATATAGCCGCGTCACGCCCTCCGAAAAAAAGCCGAACTAGGACCGGCTATTTACGGCGCCTGCGCAGTCACCTCCTGGGTCTGTGCGCAGGCGCCAAGAAGAGCCGAATGCTAATCGGCTGTTTCCGAAGGCGTGACGCCTTATAGCGGCGACATACCGCGGTGCGCCCAAAATGAAATGATTTATTATAAAGTAAGTACATGCATTAAAAAAAAAAAACAGCATACTGGCGCTGACGCCAGTATGCTGGATGGGATGAAACAAAGTGGTTTTAAGGGTGGAACTCCGCTTTAAGTTTCAGAAGTTACCATTTAAACTGAAAATACAAAAGAGAGCTGTTTGTCCAGAATCCATTTCCTCTCCATTTTTTACCCCCATGTTACAGATATGGAACTCTGATGTTTCTGTGTGCACATGAGAAGGATTTTTTTCCAAAAGAAAGCTACCTAACCCATCCCCCACATCTTGTGTTAAAGGAACTTGCTTTGTGATGTTGACTTTTTGGAGAAAGCTGACCGAAGGAGCTGACAATTGACTTTATCTTATGCCTGTGTGAACTGGCCAATGAGAATTTTGTGAATTGTATGATGTGAACCAATGAGAAGATTTTGTGTGTTTAATAAAAAGGGATTTTTAATAACAGCTTACCTGTAAAATCCTTTTCTTGGAGTACATCACGGGACACAGAGCGCATAGTCATTACATATGGGTTATATGGGTACCTTCAGGTGTGGACACTGGTGTAATCAACTTCACAGGAAGTTCCTCCCTATATAACCCCCTCCCACTGAGAGTGCTTTAGTTTTGTAGCAAGCAATTTCTCTGAGGTTACACAATGTTCCCCAAAAAGAGGGGTGGGAGCTCTGTGTCCCGTGATGTACTCCAAGAAAAGGATTTTACAGGTAAGCTGTTATTAAAAATCCCTTTTTCTTGATCGTACATCACGGGACACAGAGCGCATAGTCATTACATATGGGATGTCCCAAAGCAATGCTCCATGAAGGGAGGGAGACCGTAAGGCCAAAAATAGCCAAACAGAAATATATCAGGAGGTAAAATAGCTCCACCAACAGAAAGAAAGGGGGCGTGAACCGGGCCAGAGGATTCTATACTGCTGCCCGTAGGACCGCCTGCCCAAATGCTGCGTCCGCAGCCCTTGTGACGTCCAACTTATAAAATTTAGTAAACGTATGTACTGAAGACCAGGTTGCCGCTTTGCAAACCTGTGCCATAGAGATCTGATGGTGTGCCGCCCAAGAGGCACTCATGGCCCTCGTAGAATGGGCCTTAACTGATAAGGGCGGTGGAACGCGCTTCAGACCATAGGCCTGAAAAATCAGCTGCTTAATCCACCTAGCCAAGGAAGACTTGGCAGCCGGCTGACCCTTCTTGGGGCCATCCGGGAGAACGAAAAGCACATCTGTTTTCCGAATCTTTTCTGTAGCCTTGAGATAGACCCTCATGGCTCGGACCACGTCCAAAGTATGAAGCAGTCTTTCCTCTCTGGACTGGGGAGTAGGAAAGAAGGATGGTAGGACTAGGTCCTGATTCAAGTGAAAACTGGATATGACCTTAGGAAGGAAGGAAGGCTGAGGCCGCAGAACCACTCTGTCCTTATGCAGAATCAGGTACGGTTCCCTGCAAGACAAGGCTGCCAGCTCGGAGACCCTTCTGGCCGAAGCCATAGCCACCAAGAAAACCAACTTTCGGGTTAGCAGCACAAGAGGGATTTCTGTCAGAGGTTCAAACGGCTGCTTTTGTAAAGCTGACAAGACCAGATTTAAATTCCAGGGGCAGAGGGGAGCTCTAATAGGGGGATTTACATGCAAGACCCCCTGCAAAAAGGTTTTCACAAGCGAATGTGTGGCCAAAGGCCTTTGAAACCATATCGCTAAGGCAGACACCTGCCCCTTTAGAGTACTAAGAGCCAACCCCTTGTCAACGCCAACCTGGAGGAATCGCAAGATCCTGTCAATAAAAAACTTGCGAGGATGCCCTCCTTGAGACTCGCACCACTCCACATAGGTTCTCCAGACTCTGTAATAGATATTTCTAGAGACTGGCTTTCTAGCTTGAATTAACGTAGATATGACTTGGGCTGAGAGGCCTCTGCCCTTAAGAATTAGGGATTCAGCCGCCAAGCCATCAAATTTAGCTGCTGTGAAGCAGGGTGGTAGATCGGGCCCTGAGACAGCAGATCTGGGCGCAGGGGGAGTGGCCACGGTGCCCCTACTGACATCCTCACGATGAGTGCGTACCAAGCCCTTCTGGGCCAGGCTGGGGCCACCAGGATCACCGGCCTGCGCTCCACCCTGATCCTTCGTAGAAGGCGGGGAATCATCTGTAGTGGAGGGAACGCATACAGGAGAGAAAACTGGTGCCAGGGGCAAACCAACGCATCGGTCCCGTAGGCCGAGGGGTCCCTGGCTCGGGATACGAACTTGTCCAATTTCTTGTTGAATCTTGTTGCCATGATGTCCACATCGGGAACTCCGAATCTTTGGCAAATCTCTTGGAATACCTGGGGGTGAAGAGACCACTCTCCCGGGAGTAACTGTTGACGACTCAAAAAATCTGCTTGAGAATTGTCTATCCCTGGGATGAACACTGCTGAGATGCAGGGTACATGGGCTTCGGCCCATGAAAAAATCAGGTTTACTTCTCTTTGAGCCGCTAGGCTCCTTGTGCCCCCTGGTGGTTTATGTATGCCACCGCCGTGGCATTGTCGGACTGTATCCTTACTGGCAGACCCTGCAGGGGGAGAGTCCAGGCGACCAGGGCCAACCGAGCAGCTCTGATCTCTAGGACATTGATGGGAAGCAGACTTTCTGCCTCTGACCACTGTCCCTGCTGGGTCCGTTTTCCTAAGATTGCCCCCCAACCTGATAGGCTGGCATCTGTGGTTACTATTTTCCACGAGATGGGGCAAAAGGTTTTCCCTTTTGATAATTTTTGAGGGATCAGCCACCAGTACTGACTCCTGGGGAAAGAACTAATGGACGGTCTAATGCCTGTATGGACTTGTTCCAAGCAGAGAGAATAGCTGCCTGCAGAATTCTGGTATGGATCTGGGCATAGGGCGCTGCTTCGAAGGCGGCCACCATCTTTCCCAGCAGTCGCATGCATAGGCGAATAGTCGGCTTCTTCTTGCCTAAGACTATTTGAATCGTTTGAATCAACGACCTGATCTTCCCTTGAGGTAAAAATACCCTCTGGCATACTGTATCTAACCGAAAGCCTAGATATTCCAACTGTCTTGTGGGTTGTAACCTTGATTTTTCTTGGTTCACGATCCACCCGAACTCTTCTAGATGCCGCACTGTGCGGACTACTGCATGATTGAGGTTGGAAGCTGATCTGTCGATAACCAGGAGATCGTCCAGGTATGCCAGGACCAAGATGCCTTCTGTCCTTAGGACGGCTAGCACCGGGGCTAACACCTTTGTGAATACCCGTGGAGCTGTTGCCAACCCGAAAGGGAGGGCTACGAACTGGTAATGACTTTGATTTATCGTAAAACGAAGAAACTTGTGATGTGCTGGGTAAATCGGCACATGCAGATATGCATCCTTTATGTCTATAGATGCTAGAAAGTCGCCCTGATGCAGGCTGGCTGTCACTGAACGTATGGAGTCCATACGAAAGGTCTGAATCCTTAGAAAGCGATTTAGGCGTTTGAGGTCTAATATAGGCCTGACGTCGCCATTGGGTTTTGGTATAACAAAAAGGTTGGAGTAGAATCCCAGACCCCTTTCTTGGGTTGGTACTTCTACAATTACTCCTTGGAGCAAGAGGCGATCCAACGCCTTTACGAGAGAGGCCCTCTTTAACGGGTCGCTTGGAAGACTTGACCCCTGAAAATGAGGAGGGGGATTTCTCGAAACTCTAGTTTGTAGCCTGTGGCTACCACGGACCGAACCCAAGAGTCGGGAATTCTGGCCTTCCAGACTTCGGAGAAAAACTGAAGTCTTCCCCCCACCCAAGAGAGTGGGGGCGCCCCTTCATGAATCTGACTTGCTGACTGGTTTAGCCGGCTTGCGAGACCAGGGCCTCTTGTTTGCCGCGGCATGTCCCTGTGGGCGGCTATTAACTGCTGAACGCCCGGGAGGCCGTCGATACTGACGGGAAGTCGAAGGGGCTGAGCCAGCAATGGCCTGTCGTTTAAACGTGGGCCCAGCGGTCTTTTCTTGACCGGTAAGGAAGTACTTTTTCCACTTGATATGGTGTGGATATATTTATCTAGGTCTTCCCCGAATAGTCTTTCCCCATGAAAGGGAAACCCTGCTAAAAGCTTTTTGCAGGGTGCCTCTGCTGACCAGTTCTTTAGCCACAAAAGGCGACGCATGTGAACCATCAGTAGAGATGAACGGGATGCCTGTTGGATGGAGTCCTTAATAGCATCTATTGCAAAGCAGAGAGCCCTAGGGAATTCTGCTAATTCATGAGTATGCTGAGCCGGCATGTCCTTTAATATATGTTTTGCCTGATCCTTCAGGGCCTGACAAACACCAATGGCTGCTACTGCTGGCTGAACCATGGCACCTACTGAGGTGAAAGCTGCTTTCAGTAGGGTCTCGAATTTCTTGTCGACCGGATCCTTGAACATATGGACATTTTCAACCGGACAAGTCAGGGATTTATTCACGCAGGAAATGGCTGCGTCCACTGTAGGGAGAGCCCATTTCTTTACATATTCCTCTTCTATAGGGTAGAGAATAGAGAATCTTTTAGGAGGGACAAAGATTCTATCAGGTCGAGCCCAATCCTGGTAAATCACGTTCCGCAGAAGGGGGTGCATTGGAAAAGATGCACAAGTTAATGGAGCCTTTAAAGAACCCAATGAGGATACCTCCGGGGCTACTAGTTCTGGCACTGGAAGTTTAAAGGCAGTGCGAACCATATCTGTCAAAGACTGGATCCACAGGCCCTCCGCTTGAGAGGCCGAAAAATATTCATCTATAGTGGAATCTTCCCTGTCTGAACCGTCGGGACTTGGGTCTGCCTGATCCCCTTGTGGGTCCCGTTCCTCTGAAGAGGAGACCTCCGCATCTGAAAACCCCACACTGGGTGAGGGGGATCTGGCCCGCTTGCTACTTGGGCAAGGACGGGAAAGCAACGCAGTTAACCTTTTCTCTAGCCCACTGATGGTGGCTGCTAGCATTTCTTCCGTCACGTAAACGGGAATGGGTGGATCGGGGGGCGCCTCTGCCCCCAGCACCCCCAATGGCTCTTGTACTATGCCACTCGGTGTCCTGACTGGCGAGGGTGGGGCCGTAGAAGCCTGGCCCAAATCCTCTGACCCCGATGGAGACCCCTTTTGCTTTTTGGCACCTTTAGCAGCCTTGGCTGGTCCAGATCCCTTTGGAGCCATTGTACAACCTTGGGTCACCCCTATAGCCAACACCTGACTGTTGCAGCTAGGAGTAACCAATATGAGGGCAGGTATGAGGAAAATGAAAAAGAACTAATTTCTCTCTTTTTCTCTTTTTTTTTTTTTTTTTTTTTCAAAAATTTTTTTTTTTTTTTTACCCGCCTGGGAGGTGGCAATACTGAGGAAACCTGTGAGTATTGACACACCAATGCCCGTTAGCCGGAGTCCAAGGTAGACTCAGATACTGCTGGATCTAAGGCTGAGTCCCTTTAAGCCAAAAAAAACTTTTTTTTTTTTTTTTTTTTTTCTGGTCAATAGTGGACCTAAGTCCTAGACCTGAAGATCCACAAAACCGCCACTAGGTGTCCCTGTGTGGCCAAAAGACCCAGCTGCACGCTCTGTATCCTTTCTTCCTCTGCCTCCAGGAGGGAAAGACCAGCCAAAGAGAAGTTTTCCCTTTATACAGACCCTGACGCTGCTGGCCCGCCCCCCCGACGCACGCCGACGCTATAAAAGGCGGCGTGCGCGCGCACACACGCGCGTACACCACCACGCTGAAACCACATGGAGGAAGCAGAGCAGAGGAACAACATGGACCAGCGTTATGCAGCACCAACAGACACCAGGTAAGCACTAATCTTATTGTAGTGCACACACAGCGAGGAAGCTGTCCCCTTGGGCTTCCTAAGAAACAGGAGTTTTTACCAGCAATTTCCTCTTTAAAAAACATGTGGGGTTGCAGTATCAGTGTTAACAGGCAGACCTGGGGTGAGTAGCAAATATATAACTTACACAAGTATACATATATCTACATGTTATCTGGGTAAACATTAGAATCCCATCCTGCCTCAACAGACATAGTGGAGATAGTGGCTGATGCACCAGCATACTGTTAGCCAACCCAGAACCCCCAGGGGGATACCTACTGTCGAACCAAGTCCCGCAGGTTCCCTCTTACCTGCTCCACGCCGCAGGGTATTGCAAAATGCAAGAGGCCCAACCTTCCCCCATCTCCGTGGGTATTGTCTTGGACCTTCAGGGACCGGGGTCCTGTGTTAAGGAACCCACACCCCTGGACCTATATAGCATCCTGGCATCAGTAGCGTTTAGTTCTTGGAAGAGACTAAGGCACTGGAGCCCAGAATCCAGCCCTCCAAGGAGAGGCATTATAGGCAAAACCCCACTCCAGCAGGACCCGGGTACCGTACATCTTGGCTCTGAAGCACTTCGGATGGATCCGGCTAGCTATCCTGGGTCCCGAGACCTCCGAGGGACAGCTAGACGTGACCAACACCTAAGACACTGGCGAAAAAACTAAAGCACTCTCAGTGGGAGGGGGTTATATAGGGAGGAACTTCCTGTGAAGTTGATTACACCAGTGTCCACACCTGAAGGTACCCATATAACCCATATGTAATGACTATGCGCTCTGTGTCCCGTGATGTACGATCAAGAAAACTGCAAAGCTGGGGCCTCCCCGGTCTCTTTTTGCTGATAATGATGAAAGGTGAGGATGTGACTCTGTGTATGTGTCTCTAACTTTGCATGCTTTCTTGTAATTTGGAATCAGACCGGTAGAAATGGCAACCCTGAGAGATCATGTCAGGAGATTAATTAATTAATAAGAGTCTTAGTATCGCTCACAGCCACTGTACCCCTTGACCCTTGTCATCACTGCTGGGTGGAGCCAGCTTTAAAGTGCCAGTACATGTGGAACCCTTCAGGTATAACACATACCATGAGCAGGTCTTGAGAAGCAGGTCAGCGCTGGGACTTGTAGTTCACCGCAGATGTGGATGTTGGTGGTGTTGCTGGTGCTAGTAGTGCACCGCTGCAATGGAGGTTGCTTACAGGAATCAGGCAAAGCGTGGTTTGGTAAGCCGGATAGATCAGAGTTCGAAAGGTACCAAATCGGAAGCAACAAGCAGGGTCAAACCAGCCGGGTCATACACAAAGTTTACAGATCAACAGGTCAGGCTGGATCACACAAGGCAAGCAAGAGTAACTCTATCACAAGCACTGATTGGTTGAAGACACAGGTGTTTTAAAGGAGAGCTGGCCAATCAGTGTTTCCTAGCCAAGGCTGTGTCAGGTGAGTGCGCTGGGTCCTAGAGGGATCCAGTACTGACAACAACTTATTATATAGAATACAACAGTTAGGATTGTATAGTATCAGAATGATGTAATGTACAACATAGAGCAGGGGTGTCACACTCAATTTCACCGTGGGCCGCATCAGCATTATGGTTGTTATCAAAAGGGCAGTTGTATCAATAAGATTAGATGTCCAGCACATCCCCTTCCCTTTATATTAGATGTCAAGAGCCTCCCCACCATCAGAAGTTGAGTCCCCCACTCTCCCTTACATCACAATGCAACCCCCTTTTCCTTATGCTGCTGCTGGGAAGAAGCTGGATGCATTGTTGGAAAGCAGAAAGTACAGGGTCTGGAGGAGGACCATAGGAGGGCTGGAGAGGTTTGAGGGGCCACATGAAATGGCCTGGAGGGCCGGATTCAGCCCGTGAGCCTTGTGTTTGTCATCTGTGACATAGAGTATATAGTGCAGGGGTCAGGAGTATATAATGTACAACATAGAGTATATAGTGCAGGGGTCAGGAGTATGTAGTGTACAATATAAATTATACAGTGTAAGGGTCAGGACTAGGGTTGAGCGAACCTGAATTTTGGATTTTTTGTACCCAAACCATTTACTGTAAGTTCGGGTTCGGTGTTGGGCAATGTAATGGCGCGCTGCAGGGCAGCCAATCACCATTTGTTTTACTTGTGTGACCTAGAAGCCATCACAGCCATGCCTACTAAGGGCATGGCTGTGATTGGCCAGTGCAGCATGTGACCCAGCCTCTATATAAGCTAGAGGCACACAGCACAGCTTGTCACTCTGCTTTAGATAGGGTAGGGAAAGGCTGCTGCTCTTCTGAGGGAGAGAATTAGATAGGAGTCAGACTGTCCTGCTTCAGAAATCACATTACTCAGCGATCTACATCGCACAGCAAGTCACTCTGCTTTAGATAATTACTTTAGGGAAAGGTTCCTGCCTGCTTTTTATTTTAGGGAGAGAAATAGGAGTCAGTCCTGCTTCCGAAATCAAATTATACCAGCACTGTATATGTTTCTGTGAGATACACACTTTATATACTTTTCTTCTATTGTGCTATTCAAAAAACACCCATTTAGGGCAAAAAAAATATTTTGCAGTGTTTCCTCCAGTGTTTGCAGAGTTTCCTCCATATCTGTACATGTGAGATAAACACTTTAGCTAGTGTTCTTCTATTGTGCTATTCAAAAAACACCCATTTAGGGCAAAAAACCTTAGTTAGACTTACCGGTAACGGTACTTGTATGAGTCTTTCAGGACCCACTTCCCAGGAAACACTGCAGTTCATCCTTTAAATCCTGGACACTTCCACCATGGCCTCAGTTGTTACCGAGTACCTCCGGCCATGCTGAAATTAGATAAGCAGAACATAGCAACTATACACATTAGCATTTATAATACAAAGGGAGGGTTATCAGTGCTGTCCTGAAAGACCGTTACCGGTAAGTCTAATTAAGGTTTTCTCACCTCGTCTTTCAGGACAGCACCTGGAGATGATAACCGAGTACTTACTCTAGGGTGGGACCACCGCTTGCAAAACTTTCCTGCCAAAAGTTTGCGAGCAAATCCATCCTGTAATGGCGCGTGAAGGTGGAGTAACTCATCCACGTGGCTGCTTTACAGATATGCTCCGGAGAAGCTCACGTTCGTTCGGCCCAGGACATTGCTACTGCCCTTGTTGAATGGGCCACTACTCCTGTGGGAGGTTCTATTTCCACAGCCCTGTAAGCTTTGTGAATAGCTATCCGAAGCCACCTAATAATGGTGTTTTTAGAAGCTCCGTAGCCTTTACGAGACCCAGAGAATACCACAAAAAGTGAATTGGATTTTCTAAAGTCTTTTGTGATCTCTAGATCTCACATCCAAACTGTGGAAATCCCTTTCTTTTGGACAAGTAGGGTGTAACGGTCACCACCGTTTACGACCTTTCATCCACCCACGACAAGCTTATCAGACACACTGCGACAATCCTGCATACACGATCCATTCCATTTCCCATAATCAAGACGAGACACAAGCTCTGTACTTGTTTACAAATGAATGAACACTTTATTAGCTTCTTAGCTTGCTTATATATATCTAGTACAGAATGTTACAGTTAATCACAGAACAATGTAATCTCCACCCCCCTATTCACACACTATGGCTAATTCTCTAGCAGACATTTCGACACCAATACTGACGATATCTATCACATTCCAAAATACAATTACACAATGCCTTGACCTCAATCCACATATCTAGACAGACGTACTGTCTCTAAAGTGTCTTGACACCTGGGCATCAATAGGCCTTAAACCGTGTTATCAGACAATTGAAAGGTCTAGCAGCAAACCTGAATTAACACCTTTATATAATAGACAATGTAATGTCTAGGAGTAGATGCAATTAACACCTTTCAAAAGCATGTGTGCCCACATTGAATAGCCAACAGCTTGTGATATCTCAAGACATCCTGCAAACATGAATTATTATTAATGTCTCATGGAATACATGAATTATGATCCTATTAGCCACCCTACACCCAAAAGGGCACAGGGTGGACTTAGACCCAGGAGTTATTAGTGCCGCCGGCACAGGAGTATCTCTCATCCTTCCAAAGTCTTTGGTTGTCACGGGTCATTCCGTTACATAGGGGATGGACAGAAAGTAGGTAGGACTATCTCTTGTGTTCTATGGAATGTTGACGCCATCTTCGGCAGGAAACCCGGGTCTGTCCTTAAAACAATTCGATCTGGGAAGATTGTCAAAAAAGGCTCTAAAATGGATAACGCTTGGAGCTCACTGACCCACCTAGCTGAGGTGACTGCTACCAGTAAAGACAGTTTCAAGGTCCAAAACTAGATAGAAATAGAAATAGAAGCTCATTCTGATGGTTCAAAAGGTCTTTTTGCCAGACCTCTCAGAACCACAGATAAATCCCATTTGTGAAAAAACTTAAATGGTAATGCCCTAGCCCTGGCTAGTGCCTTGAAAGACCTAATTATGTAAGGGTCTAGAGATAGCCTTCTCTCCAGAAAAACTGAAAATGCCGCTACCTGAGCTTTTAAGGTGCTGGCTGCTAGACCTTTATCCATCCCGTCCTGCAAAAATTCTAGGACAGAGAGATTGACCTGTGGGGAGCATTTAGAATCACACCAGGAATTAAAAACCTTCCAGGTCTTAAAATAAATAGCTCTGGTAACTTATTTTCTGCTACTTAGCAGAGTATCAACTAAACGAACGGACAAACCTTTATTTTTCAGGATTTGCTCCTCAGTAACCAGGCCGCAAGCTTTAGACGACCTATGTCTGGATGTAGAAGGGGACCCTGAGACAGTAGGTCCCTTCTGATTGGTAGTAGCCAGTGAGCCTCTACTGCTAGCTTCAACAGGCCTGAGAACCAGGGCCTCTTGGGCCAATATGGGGCTACTAGAATTAAAGTTGTCCTTTCTCCCTGTAACTTCTTGAGTACCAACGGGATCATTTGTACCGGGGGGAGGGCGTAGCACAAGGGGAAGGACCAGTGCTGAGCCGGTGCATCTTGGCCCTCCGCTTGGTCCATTCTGTTGAGGGAGAAAAAAAGTGGAACCTTTGCATTTGTTTGGGATGCAAACAGGTCTATTTGGGGAGTTCCCCACCTGCCTATTATTTCCTGAAAAACCTGCGTATTTAGGCTCCACTTGGACTCCAGCACTCTCCTTCTGCTTGGAAAGTCCGCTAGGTGATTCAGGGTGCCCTTCAGGTGTACTGCATTCAGAGATGCAACATTGTCCTCTGCCCAGGACAGAGTTTGCAAGGCTAGGCTCAGGAGACACCTGCTTCTTGTGTCCCCTTGCTTTGAGACATATGCAGATGCCGTGGCAGTGACCGACAATACTTGGATGTGTTGGTCCCGGATTATCTGACTGAAGGCCCACAGTCCCAAAAAAAATGGCTCTTAGTTCCCTCCAATTGGAGGACTTCCTGGACTCCTCCCTTGACCAGGATCATTGGGCCATCTGGCCTTTGAGATGTGCGCCCCACCCCCAGGAGCTTGCATCCGTCGTTAGGATCTTTCTCGTGGGGAAGGTCCACAAAAGACCTACACTCAGGTTTGCCTGTGTCCTTCACCACCACAGCTTTCTTTTTACTGGAGATGGGATTCTGAACTATTTCTCCAGCGACTCTCCGTAGGTCCAATTTTGTAAAATCGCCTATTGGAGGTCTCTTGCATGGAGGCGGGCCCACTGAACTGCTTGGATAGAGGCTGTGAGAAGTCCCAGTGTGGACATGGCTGCCCGAACAGACACCAATAGATTTGTCTGTAATCCGTTTAGCGCCGCTTGTACCTTTACTATCTTTTCTTCTGGAAGGAAGATTTTTTCCTGTACAGAATCTATGACGTAGCCCAGGAAAAGTACTACTTGAGAGGGAATTAGGTTTGATTTCTCCTTGTTTAGAATCCAACCCAAACCCTCTAAATGGCTCTGAGTCCTCCTCAAATCCCTGTATAATAGGTCTTTTGAACTGGAGAATAACAGGAGGTCGTCCAAATAAGGTATCACAGACACTCCCTCCAGACTGAGTGGGCCTCCGCCACGACCTCTGTAAAGATCCTGGGGGAGGAGGAAAGACCGAAGGGGAGGGCCCCGAACTGAAAATGTTTCTCAACCTTCCCTGTTCTAATTGCCAAGCGTTGAGATGAAGTCTTTATTGGCACATGCAGGTATGCGTCCCTCAGATCTATGGAGGCAAGGAAGCATCCTGCAGGAAGAAGCTTTCTCACCGAATAAATGGTTTCCACTCGAAATTTCTTGTATCAAATGGACCGGTTTAGTGTCTTTAGGTTCAGTATCAATCAGAATCTTCCCGACGACTTCATTACCAAAACACGTGGGAATAACACCCTAGACCTTGCTCTTGCTGAGGTACCGAGGTGATTACCTTTTGTATGAGAAAATCCTGTATCAGTGACATTATTGCCAGAGACTTTTCTTGATCTCTGGGCAACTGTGTCACATAAAACCGGGACGGGGTTTTTTCTGAAAACTCCAGTGCATAGCCCTCAGAAATTCTTGAGTACGAACGCACTGGATGTGGCCTCCTCCCACTGTGGAAGAAACGACTGGAGACGTCCTCCCACAGCCGGGAGACTGTCACTGGGTCTTCTTTTTAGTTTGAGGCACCGCTTTTTTAAAAGGAAACACTTTCTTGCTGTCTGCCGTTCTATCTAGAACTGCGTCAAGACCAGGACCGAAAACTAGGTCCCTTTTAAAGGGTAAACCACACAACCTAGCCTTTGAGGCTGAATCACCTGACCATGTTGTAATGGCTACCCAAGTAGGGAGAGGGTATCAACCGTTGGAGACGTCCTTTCCCCTGGCAAGTTGCTATTCAAGTAAGTCCAGTATAAACTCATCCACGAGAGCCAGAGGGAGAGTCAGGTCCAGTGGACAGAATAAATATCCCATCGCATGCCATTTCAAAAACGAGACAGGCTACGTTTTGAAGGGTCAAGTAGACTGACTTTAATGGTACATTTCTTGGTTTATATCTAGTTACAAACTTGTGAGTACTCAAGGAACAATGGAACTCTCCGCCCCCTCCCTCCACAGGGGGGCCCCCAAGGTAGACACTCTGGCATCAGGCCAAAGAAGCCACATTCCTTTCTTAATAGAATTCAATCAACCCCCAGAACAATACTCAATCACTTAAGGATAAACACAGGTCTTTCACACACACAATAGATCAATTAACCTTTGGCATAGACAGGTGCATTAGCATACCCAATCTACATCTAGACAGACAGAGGATATTTACACCTCATAATATCCCACTGCATGATTATTATAGATGTACAGGCAAAATACATAGTTCCGTTACACATGTTTTTACCCATAGTGCTCTTCTGGCTGAATTAATCAACGCCGAAGATCTGGCGGACATCCTTACTGACTCGGCTGAGGCGTCTGCCATGTAGCCTTCTGCTCTCTGTATGACTGGCAGAGATTCTAGTAGATCTTTGCGAGAGGTTCCTGCCTCAATATGGTCTTTTAGTTGTTCTAGCCAATGTTCCAGATTTCTGGCGACTACCGTAGAAGCCATTGCTGGTTAGAGATTAGCCCGTGTAGAATCCCAGGCTTTTTTTCAATAATGAGTCGGCTCTCTTGTCCATGGTATCCTTTAATGTCCCCATGTCCTCAAAAGCCAAGTCAGTGTTACGTGATACTTTAGAAAATGAGGCATCAAGTTTGGGCTTCTTGTTCCAGACTTGTGCCTGATCTTCATCAAACGGCAATCTCCTTTTTAGAGATCTAGAAAAAAAGGGGGCCCTCTCAGAATCCTTCAATTCCCTTTCAATGGATTCCGTCAACACCTTATGTATCGGGAATACTCAACGTTTGACTTCATCCATACCCCGGTACATTTTGTTGTGCAGGGACAAATGGGCCTTATCCTCCTTAATATTGAGGGTAGTATCCACCTCATCTAAAGACAGCTTATAGCGTGAGGACGACGACTCTTTCTCTTCAACTTCTTCCTCATCTGACCCCATAGCTACACTTTTCTGTTCCTCCTGCTCAGACTCACTAACCGTCCCCCTCACTGAGGGAGTGTGTGTACTGGGGGGGGGGGGGGGGCGCTAGACATTGTCTGTGTTACCGGACAACTATCCAGATAGGAACGGAAGGATTAAAAAATGTCTTGTAATTCCTTCCGGAAAGAAACCAGCGTTTCGTTAGTTTGGCTAGAGGGTGTACTAGTACCAGCCTCCTCTCTAACCAAATCTGCAATGCAAGTCCTGCATAGCGGTTTGTGCCAAGATCCAAGGGACGTTTTACAAGATGCACACCGCTTTTTAGGGGGAGGGATAGGACCTTTAAATTTCTCCTTGGATTTCTGAAAAACACCAACCAACAAACACTTTGCTAATATTTGTGCCTCGGACCCCCTGGATCTTCAAACAACAACAGTGAACAACATCAAACCATTTCCCATCACTGCTGCCAACAAACAAAACACTCTCTCAGCGATGTCACCTGTGAGAGTGAAAACAGGCTCCCTTCTCCCTTAAGAGAGAAAGGGAGGGACATAGATAACCCAGGCATAGCATTTTAGAGACCACTGTCTCTTCTATCTGGGCCAGGCTGGTGCTTGTGGCTCCTGTCCCCGCCACCTCGGCGTTCTCCATCTCTCAGCGTTGCAGAAGCGTCCGGATGTTTTTGAGTTCAAATTTTCCCGGTCTTTTCGTTGTTGCGATGACCGGGTAATGCACCGTGAGGCCGCCTCCTCCACCTGTGTTCCAGCGGCCGGAACGGGAAGTCCCGCCCCGTCAGGCAGTGACGTCACCCGCCACTCGGCCCGGACCAGCTAAGGGGGAAAGGCTTGTCCAGATAACCTCTCAACCATGCCGCCCGGCCTATCGGAGCAGGACCCCCGCCGGCCTCTACCCTCACCGGGCTAGAAGAGGAAGAGGCACCGAATCATCCTCCACCCATCAGGGGGGATGTTGGGCTAACCTATAGAAAAAAACAAAACCGACTACAGGTATGCCTATTCCACCTCTACCTGGAGGGAGTGCAGCACACCCCTGGTTCCCTGCTTGGAGGGTCGGAGGAAACACTACAACTGAGGCCATGGTGGAAGTGTCCAGGATTTAAAGGATCAACTGCAGTGTTTCCTGGGAAGTGGGTGGAGCTGCGTTCTCTCCAGGTGCTGTCCTGAAAGACAAGGTGAGAAAAATATATTTTGCAGTTTTTTCTCCAGTGTTTCAACCTCCTACTCCATATGGACCTCGTCCTCCTAGGTCAAGATTTTATTTTTTTATGTATTTACTGTTATTTTAAGTTATTTCCCTATCCACATTTGTTTGCAGAGTACTTGCCATGCTCTTACCAACATTTTGCTGCCATTTGCAGCCCTCTAGCCCTTTCCATTAGATTTTTTAGAGACATTTTAGTACTGAAATGTTTGGGTCCCCATTGACTTCAATGAGGTTCGGGGTCAAGTTCGGGTCCCGAACCCGGACTTTTATCCGAAGTTTGGCCGAACCCGAACATCCAGGTGTCCGCTCAACTCTAGTCAGGGCTCATAATATTGGTATTCAGTAACCAGTGGAAGATGAAATGATTACTGGAGACAAGTTGCAGAGATCCCACACCGCTGCCTCCCATCTCCTGAGACTGCACTCAGTGACTTGGGTCTGAGACTATACAGACATATCCCTCCACCCGGCACAGACAGCAGACAACAGAGCAAGTAATCCTGGGGGAATTGTTCTGTCAGAGATCATGCTAGACCCGGGCATGGGGCAGAAGACCCAAAGCACATACCCCAGGTGCCTAGGTCTAGTAGCGACTATGCTGAAAAGGAACATTTTTCTGCCGGCTGATCCCCAGAATCTCCATAAATCCAGTCTAGAGACATAAATTGTGTCTGCAGCACAGAGAAGGAAGATTATCCGAGAGAAATACAGGAATACAGGATGGGGAACACAGCTCAGGAAAGTGACCAGGGGATTACAGGCTGATATCACCCAGTCCCTGCCCTACTTTGGACCAATCAGTGAGCAGTATGGGTGGAGGAATGGATTTAGTGTTAATGACCCACCTGTGCTGATCTCTGTAAGAGTGCCATCCTCTAGAATTAGCCTCATTATTCCATCCTCCTGATCATCGCTCACATAAGTCTCCTCTTCTTTTTTCACCTCAACTTTAGGATCTCTCAGGTCTCCACTCTGAATATAGAATAAAAATGACATCAATGGTAACAATGCAGATAATGTACAGATCCTAATGATACGATCAGTGATTGTTCCTCATCTACCTGATGATGGTGGGGGATGGTGTGACCTTCCTGTGTGGAATCCCGGGAATACAGAGGACGGGGACATCTCTCTGGTGGGTTCCTGGTATTAGGTGGCTCCATCATATCCTTGTGTCCTTCTGATAACTCCTCCATCACTCCATACTCCTCATCCTCCTCTTTATACTCTTCTTTAATAACAATATTATCATCCCCGAGGTTTCCACTCTGAATATATAATAAAACATTAATTGTAACACACATGCTGTGTATAAATCAGAACTACCAATAATTGTCCCTCATCTACCTGATGATGGTGAGGGATGGTGTGACCTTCCTGTGTGGAATCCCGGGAATACAGAGGACGGGGACATCTCTCTGGTGGGTTCCCATTACTGGATCCATCTGTAGGAAACACACACACTGACTGAATCCATTGTTTCTATGTGTTTATCAGATGATGGGGGATCTAGGTGGAGCCTCCGTACTGCTCTCTCCTTTACAATAAAGTCTCCTCTTACCCGGTGATGTGAGGGGCGGCTGATTGTCCATCATGACGTCCTTGTAGAGATCCTTGTGTCCTTCTAAATACTCCCACTCCTCCATGGAGAAATAGACAGTGACATCCTGACACCTTATAGGAACCTGACACACACAATGATACAGTCACCATCCAGACACACCCCTTGTCTGTTACTGGATAATGTCCCAGAATCCTCCTCACCTCTCCTGTCAGCAGCTCCATCATCTTCTTAGTGACTTCTAGAATCTTCTCCATGTTGTGTCTCTCAGGTTTTAGGGAGTCACATTGAGGCACTGTGATGGTAATGTGATCACCTGACTTCACAAGAGGAAATCTCTGTATTGGAGAACCAATAGGAATATCATGTTAGATTCCCAGAATCCCCCTCACCTCTCCGGTCAGGTCTGTATTATTAATAGAGATAAGAGTGATGTCATGTGACCTCCCAGAATCCCCCTCACTTCTCCGGTCAGGTCTGTATTATTAATAGAGATAAGAGTGATGTCATGTGACCTCCCAGAATCCCCCTCACCTCTCCGGTCAGGTCTGTATTATTAATAGAGATAAGAGTGATGTCATGTGACCTCCCAGAATCATCCTCACCTCTCCGGTCAGGTCTGGGTATTATTAATAGAGATAAGAGTGATGTCATGTGACCTCCCAGAATCCTCCTCACCTCTCCGGTCAGGTCTGTATTATTAATAGAGATAAGAGTGATGTCATGTGACCTCCCAGAATCCCCCTCACCTCTCCGGTCTGTGTATTATTAATAGAGATAAGAGTGATGTCATGTGACCTCCCAGAATCCTCCTCACCTCTCCGGTCAGCAGGTAGATGATCTCCAGGGTGAGGTTTAGTATCCTCTCAGTCATGTGACTCCGGTCCTCCTCCATCCTAATTGGTCATGTGATGTATACAGGTTACCTGTGAACCAAGAATTGAAAAGAGAGAATGAGGACTGTACTGGTTGTACAATATTAGGATGGGGGATAATATGAGGGTTTCTATCATGTAACAACAGCCCTCCCCCAGTGGAATTACACATAAAGGATAATTACTTTTAGCATTTGTAATGGTTTTAGTGTCCAGGTACATCTAACCCTTTATGTCTATAGAAACCCCCCATCCCCAATAAAAGTGGTGTAATCTGTTAGTATAGACTGAGGAGGTGAGAAGGTGATTGGTGGGAAAGGTGACACATCTCCAATATGAGGAGAATGTTCCAGCCCCACAAGTGGGGAAATGTTCCCAAAACTGAAGGGGTTAATCTAGGTCTCCACACTATATATGTGTGTATCATCATCTGCTGGAGATAAAAGACGTCACAGTGACTATGGAGGAAGAGGACGGACATGACGGGGTTATTGGGTGTAAATAGAAGATAAGATCTTATTACCTCCTCTGCTGCCTCTTCCAGCAATGTCTTCTCTCTACTTCTTCCCGACTCACCTCTCACCCGGAACTTCCTGTCTGTACCTGACATCACTTCCTGTCTTCCATAGAGACTTCCTGTCTGCCACCTTGTGGAGCTCAGAGGAACTGCAGAAACATCTGGTAGTGTGAACACGGCCTTGTGCTGTGTGTGTATGTACTGTATATCCTTATAGATGGGTCATCTCCACTCCCACCAAGGGGGATAGAAATATATTACTGCTCGGGGGAGGGGAGGGGGGAGACATTTTGTCCCCTTTGATTTTGCAGTAAAATTGATGTGAGATTTAGTCATGTAGAACATCTGTTATATGGATACAAAGAACCCCAGCCGAGAGTAAAGGGTGGAAATGGCTCCTGATCCCCAGATTTGGGCAATTATGTCACCAATATAAATAGAAAAAAACCTGCGCTATGTGTAACAACTCAAATACCTCCAGAAATAACTTATACCGGACTGCTGCTGTAACAAAGGTAAGTGTTCCCTTTATCACCTAGAAGAGCATTATGTGTCACAGCGCTGTCCTATTGTGTGTGCACATCAATTATCACACATACACTAATATATGTGGAGACATTCATATATAAAGTGCTAGGGGCTCCAATCATATTCTCTGCACATCTACTGCGCACACTTTACACCTACTTCATTCATCGCATGGGGTTTATCAATAAATGAAGTAATCTGATCCATCTGCAAATTCATATACAACATAAAGTGCTTTGTGCTCAGGATGCTGTTCTTTGCAGATCCACTGCTTCCACTTCACACCTACTTCTTTAGCAATCCTTATAATATTTGTTTCTATATTAAATAAACTAAAAATCTGTGTAAATTCCTGTAATCATACAATATTTTGTGCTCAATATCGTGTTCTCTGCAAATCCACTCTTCTAGGTGATAAAGGGAATACTTACCTTTGTTACAGCAGCAGTCCGGTATAAGTTATTTCTGGAGGTATTTGAGTTGTTACACATAGCGCAGGTTTTTTTCTATTTATATTGGTGACATAATTGCCCAAATCTGGGGATCAGGAGCCATTTCCACCCTTTACTCTCGGCTGGGGTTCTTTGTATCCATATAACAGATGTTCTACATGACTAAATCTCACATCAAGCTAGGACCCTTCACTTCTGAACAACGCACATTATCGTGCGGGGTCCCTCAAGGATCCCCCCTGTCGCCGATGTTATTCAACATCTATGTGCGTCCCCTTTTCGAAATCATCAGCAGCCAAAAACTGCTATATCACTCATATGCAGACAACACGCAACTGTACTTCCGCATTTACAATAAAAAGGATCACCACCTCAATCTAGATACTTGTCTCTCTTTGATAGAGGACTGGATGACAAAGAGTTATCTCAAACTCAACGGAGTGAAAACAGAACTTCTTCTGTTTCACGCCAAGCGTAGGAATCAATCAACAACAACCTGGATCCCCCCGCCCATTCTGGGCAAAATCATCACCCCTAGCGCCAAAGTCAAAAGTCTTGGGGTCATCTTTGACTCCGACATGACAATGAACGCACAAATAGGGTCAGTAGTCAGCGGATCTCACCATCTACTGCGCCTACTACGCAGACTCACGCCTTTTATTCCCAAGAAAGACATAGCGGTTGTGGTGGGAGCGATTGTAAACTCCAGACTGGACTATGCAAATGCCCTTTACCTCGGACTCCCCAAGTACCAAATCGCTCGTCTTCAAGTCGTTCAAAATATGGCCGCCAGACTTGTGACTGGGAAAAAACCCTGAGAATCCATCTCACCTTCACTGGCTACCAGTTAAAGACAGAATCACCTTTAAAGCTCTCTGTCTAGCGCATAGATGTATCCATGGGAATGCTCCCCATTATCTATGCGAAAAATTAAAAATTCACAATCCCAATCGTATTCTACGATCCACCAATCAAAATCGGCTTCAGATACCGAAAGCTAGATACAAGTCCAAAGGAGACAGGAGATTCGCTGTCCAAGGTCCCAGACTATGGAACGCCTTACCAGCCTGCATTCGGCTGCAGGAGAACTACTTAGTCTTCAGGAGAAAGATTAAGGCCGCGTACACACGAGGGGATATGTCCGATGGACCGTTTCAGCAGACATCTCCGCTCGTGTGTATGGGCTAGCGGACAGATTTCTCCACCCGACAGATTTCAAAGCATGCTTTGAAATCTATCCGGTGGGAATCTGTCCGCCCGACATGTCTGCTGGTTAGTACACTTACCAGCAGACATGTCGGCCCCCACCGCCGCCGCGCCGCTGCCGAATGGATTTGGCGCATGCGCGGAAGTGTTTTACTTCCTGGTGCGGTGACGTGGCGGTGACGCGGCAGCGTCAACGTCACCGCCACGTCACCGCGCCGTCCGGCGGCAGGGAATTTGATCCGATGGTGTGTACACGCCATCGGATCAAACTCCCGATCGGACATATCCGATGGAAATGGTCCGCGGACCGTTTTCATCGGATATGTCCGATCGTGTGTACGCGGCCTAAGACTCATCTCTTTTGATCTCAAAGGAGACAGGAACAACAAGTGCCCAGAGGCGATTTACTTTGCATGTGCCGCGCTATATAAGTTTTCATTCATTCATCAATTTTACTGCAAAATCAAAGGGGCCAAAATGTCTCCCGCCCCTCCCCCGAGCAGTAATATATTTCTATCCCCCTTGGTGGGAGTGGAGATGACCCATCTATAAGGATATACAGTACATACACACACAGCACAAGGCCGTGTTCACACTACCAGATGTTTCTGCAGTTCCTCTGAGCTCCACAAGGTGGCAGACAGGAAGTCTCTATGGAAGACAGGAAGTGATGTCAGATAAAGAGAACAAAGCACATTCCTTAGGACATAGTGAGGAGACACGTTGCTGGATCTGGCGGCAGAGGAGGTAATATGAAGATTAACCCCTACAGGGGGATCAGTTGATGAATAATATATCTTGTTTCTAGAGCTGGTCATACATGGTTCAGTTTTATCGCTCAGCCAGCAGGGTGAGAGGAAAAAACTGAAGCGATTCCTCCATCCACACATTGGAGGGGGATGGGGGAATCCTCTGCAATCCCGCTGCACTATTGTATTCTGACAATGTCGGGGGCTCCTCCGCTCTCAGAATACACAGATCAGTGATGAGGCTATTGGCTGCAGCTGCTGATCAAGTGACTTTTATCCAGCAGTGACCACACATGGATGGAAATGTGACCGATCCCTGCTGAACCAGCTGAATTTCCATGTATCTATGGTCACCTGAAGTGAGGGCACAAATCCCAGGTCACCATGGTGACTAGAAATGGCACCCTGGCCTCTTGTCGGCCCATTCTCACTGTTGGTCTGAATAATGTTTCTGCCTGAAACCCGGACACATTATTCAGACAGGAATGTGGCTCGGAGCGGTACCAGGCGGGAGGGTGAGGGGGAGGAGGAGGCACCCGACCTGTGAAGTCAGGGGAGGACTGGGCAGGACGGCGGCATGAGAGTGCATTCTGCACCCTACACTACATGTCATGCACTCCATGTCTTTTACCCTTCTTCACCTTACTCCCCATGTCCTGCAGTCTGCACAATGTACCTTTCCCCTGCACTCCATGGCCTGAATTCTGCACACTGTACCTGTCAAGACCCTTCAGTAATACTTTCATGACCTGTCTGTCTCTTACCTGTCTGTGTATCAGCCTTAGGGCTTGCTCCCTCACACCTGCATGGTTAAGTAATCTTCTCTCAGTGTGGCTCCACCCTCTCCTCAACAGGAACCACTATTTAACACCGTGTTCTCCAAGCCTGCCTTGCCGTGCAATATTGTGTGCTTGGTTTCTTGTTTCCTGCTTGCCGTGCGATCTATGGTTTGTCTCTGTTACCGATCTTGGTGTGTTCCTGACCATCCCCACTTGCTTGTGACCCTTGATCTTTGGCTTGTTCACCGTTTAACCTTGTCTGCTTGTTGTCCCGACCTTTAGCTTATCCTCCTATAGCCTACCGTGAGCGTGAGCTGGGAGACCTTAGGGACCATGATCTGGAGTCAGCTGCAGCAAAGTCCATCCTCACCATTGGAGGCTCTGGTAAACACCAGCTGGCTCTTAGACTATGCCCTGGGGATCTCACATTTTAGCTCCCTGTGGGATCTGTGTTGGCACCCCAGTGCACCTGCCTTCCTGCACCACCCAGGGTTCCAACCACAGCAGTCAGCCGTAGGGTCCACTATCATAGTGGTGCACTCCTGACCCAATGGTGTGCGTCTGTCACCTGGCCTCAGGTGACCTAGCACTACCCTTCCCCTGCGCCCCATGTCCTGTGCCACATAGTTACATAGTAGGTGAGGTTGAAAAAAGACAGAAGTCCATCAAGTCCAACCTATCTGTGTGATTATACATCAGTATTACATTGTATACCCATGTGGTCATTCAGGTACTTATCTAATAGTTTTTTTTTATACTATCAATGCCCCCCCTGAGACCACCAAATTCCACATCCTTAGCACTCTTGCAGTAAAGAACACTCTACGTAGTTTAAGGTTAAACCTTTTTTCTTCAAATTTTAATGCGTGGTCCTGTGTCTTGTTAAACTCCCTTCAGTTGAAAAGTTTTATCCCTATTGTGGGGTCACCAGTATGGTATTTGTACATTGAAATCATCTCCCCTCATCGTCTCTTCTCCAGAGAGAATAAGTTCAGTGCTCGTAACCTTTCCTCATAACTAGGGATGAGCTTTATGTTTGGGTCGAACATCGGGGGTTTGCCCGTTCGTCAAAAAAACTAACATTATGGGGCATTCACTAAAAATTGGAGCGCCACGGAATGCCCCAGATCACAGTGCATTGCTGTATGATGATTGGCCAAAGCATGCACCATGACCTGCATGCTTTGGCCAATCCCAGTGCCCTCAACAAAGAGAACCATAATTGGCCAATCATGGCTCAGGGGGACTAAGTCCACGCCCAACACTATATAAGGCTGCCTACATGTCAGACCTGTGTAGTGGTGTTGGTGTAGATGGAGAGATAGTTCCACAAAATCCAGGCAATTGCAGGCACTACTCACGTATGCGTTTGTTTCTGCGCGCAAGCTCAGCGGGATGGGGCGCGTTTTCTGGCTCCTAACTTTTTTATCTGGCTCTTAGATTCCAAGCAAATTTGTCAAACCCTGCTTTAGATTGAGCAGGCAGGTTATTCAGTTAGTTGAAGTGTATTTCATATATACAGAGCCTTGCAAAAGTATTCGGCAACTTGAACTTTGCAACCTTTTGCCACATTTCAGGCTTCAAACATAAAGATATAAAACTGTATTTTTTTGTGAAGAATCAACAATAAGTGGCACACAATCGTGAAGTGAAACGAAATTTATTGCATATTTTGAACTTTTTTAACAAATAAAAAACTGAAAAATTGGGCGTTCAAAATTATTCAGCCCCTTTACTTTCAGTGCAGCAAACTCTCTCCAGAAGTTCAGTGAGGATCTCTGAATGATCCAATGTTGACCTAAATGACTAATGATGATAAATAGAATCCACAAGAGCAAGTGTCCAGACGTCAACTTGAGTTTTCAATGCTTTATTCCAAGGCCCAACATGACACACGATAGAGAAAAGGTTGATAGTAAGGAGAGAACTGTAGTTTCCTGACTGGCTCCATGGCAGCATACGTGTGGGTAGGCTCCGCCTCCATGACTACCCATTAGGACCCCTCCCTATAAATTTCAGCTGTGGGCTCTCAGCCGTGTTCCTTTTTTGTCCTCCTCCGTAGGACCATGTGTTTGGTTCTCCTACCTGAAGACGATTGTTCCTACGATCAAGATCGGCCGATGATGATGATGATGATGATGATGATAATGATAATGATGGTGTCTCATCCCTCCGATAAGCCTTGACTGTTAAGCAGGGTATGGAGTGTATTGCAGAGTAGCGCTGAAGAGCTGGATTATGTCTTCCACTGGAGAGACGAGCGCGCACAGGCTTGAATACCTAGCAATGTGCAGGTGGCCATTATCTGCTGAAAGCCCGGTGTGTATGGATGCGGTGTCCCTGGCCGAATCGATCATAGGTGGTGGTAAGCAGTATCGCCTTCATGGCAGCAGTGTTTATGTTTGTTGTTTGTTTCTCTGTTTTCCATATGCTGTGTTTTTCATGATTGCATGCCCAGTGAGCGTCTGGTTCCTGTGGGTTCCAGCCGCCGCTCCCTCTTACTTCCGGGACTCCCGTCTGCGTTCTACGATCAGACGGACCCGGGAATGACAGCGAGGCTTGGTTCGCGCATGCGCGCGAGTATCCCCGTCTTTTAAAAAAAAAAAAAAAAAAAAAAAGTCGGGAAATCTGTGAAGCTCGGGATCGATCGTTCAAAACGACGGTTTCCTGGTACATTTACAGAGACTACCTTAGGTATGTGCTCGTTCAGAACAGTCGTTTGTATCTGGTGTTTGATTTTCCCACCTGCAATGTGTTTCTACTATAATGGATGCTTTGCTGCCCCCTAGTGGTCAGCCCTCTCTCAGCAGATAAAAAAAATTGGAAAACTATGTTTTTCTTTTTCTGTTGGGGGGGAAGAGAGTGGAGTGTAGGGCATTGCCATGACTATGCTTGTCTCTCTCTCGCTCTATTCTTTTTTTTTTCCAGCCCTTCTAGGTCTGACCAACATCACAGCGAGTCCCGCAGATGCAGCGGGTCCTCCAAATCGCACCACCGGCACTCATCTTCTAGACACCATAATTTGTTTAAAATCCGGACATCCCAGTAGGGATACTCCTCACACCTCCTCATCTCACAGCACGAGTTCAGAGAGATTTTGTTGGGGATGCAAGGCTCCGGTTCCTGCTAGCAAGCCCCTTTGCGACTGTTGTTTTTCAAAGGCAGCCAATGAAAGGGAAGGTGCAGACAAACACCTAGAAGCATTGGTTAAGCGGGTCGTGGACACGTCGCTACAGGAGAGAGATGCCAGAGTGCAGCATGATTCTCCTCCAGACCCAATGATTCCCTTGTTGGATCAGGGACAAATGCATGAGACTTTTTGAAGTCGCTCAAACCAACCATCCCTCAGAGAGTGGGTCAGAAGTGGATGATCCAGGAATAGGCTCTGATTATGCCCTAGTTCCTGCTTTAGTGAAAGCAGTCAAGGAAGTTTTAAAATTGAAAGATCCAATTATCTCTCCTCTCAGACAAAGAAAACTTTTAAACAGCTCAATAAGGAGCGACATTATTTTCCATTTGTCACAAAAATAGGTGCAATTATCTCAGGAGAATGGGGTAAACCTGATAAAAAAAGCTCTATGCATTCAAAAATTGCAAAATTATATCCTTTTAAGAGGAAGACGTGAAACATCTTGACTCTGCTCCATTAGTTGATGCAGCTTTGATGCGTTTGGTGCGATACGTAACCCTTCACCCTGGGTGATATCGTTTCTTTTAAAGATCCTCTAGAGAGACGGATTGATTCAGACCTGAAGAGAATCTACCTGACAGCAGGATCAGTCTGTAAACCATTTCTGGCTTTAGCAGCCATCTCAAAAGCCTTAGAGGCATGGTCAGACAATGTGAATGATTCCCTCAGAAGTATCTCTGAAGAAATGGCCAAGAGCTCTCCTATCTAGCAAATCAGTCTAGCATCGGCCTTTCTTGGGGAGGCCTCTATTAATGTTATTCACCTAGTGGCTCAAGTAATGTTGTCAGCAGTCACTACCTGTTGTGCCATATGGCTTCATCCCTGGTCGGCGGATCCAGCTTCAAAGCAAGCTTGGTGCCTCATTCCCTTTAAGGGCTCTTCTCTCTTTGGCAATAAACTCGATAGTGCCATTTCCTTAGCCACAGGTGGTAAGTCGGGGTTCCTCCTTCAGGATAGGTGTTTACAAAATCAAAAACGCACTTCTTTTTTTCAGAGCACTAAATACAGTCCGTGCAAGGGAAGCACGCAGGTACAGGCCTGGTCATGAATCTTCAAGGCCCTGGAAATCCAGACAGTCTTCTTTCTAGAAGCAAACTAAGAGTACTCCTTCTAGTAATCAGGAGTCTACTGAAAAGTCTCTCTGAAATTGGGTGGCCTCAATTTGAGATTTTTGGACCGTCAAGACGGTCTCTTCAGGCCACACCTGGGTCTTCAACAGCAACCCCAGGTTCAGATTGAAGCCTACAAATCTCGTATGAACAGAAGAAAAGAAACAAGTCCTATTGGCTTATGCAAGCTCTTTAGTAACTCAAGGCGCAGCCATTACTGTTCCAGAAGGCGAACGAGGCGAAAGACATGTACTCCTCTTTGTTTATGGTACAGAAAAAGAACAGTACCTGGAGACCAGTAATAGACTTTTCTCATCTCAACCGATTATTCGGAAAGAAATTCAAAATGGAGTCACTATTGACAATCCAGCAGTCAGTCCATCCAGGAGATTGGTTAGTGTCAATGGACCTGTAAGACTCATACTTCCACGTTCCAGTGGCAGGCAGACTATCAAATGTATCTGCGCTTTGCGGTAGGCAATCAACACTTACAGTTCACCTGCCTACCATTTGGTCTCACAACGTCACCTCAGGTGTTCTCCCAAGTTCTGTTAGCCGTGGTGGCTCTCCTCCAAGTGAAGGGAGTTTGTCTTCTTTACTGGACGATCTCTTACTTCTACCTCAAGACAGATGTTAACTCCTGGAACACAGGGACATAGTAGTTGCCACTCCCCAAGAATTCGAATGGCTATTGAATTTGGTAAAGTCATCTTGTTCCAGCACAATCTCTGGTGTTTCTAGGTACTCTCTTCAACACAGTAGAAGGCACCATTTCCTTGCCCAAAGAAAAGGTTACTATAGTTGGGGACAGGATCCGCAAAACACTCGCTGCTCCTCACCTATCTGCTCTTCAATGTTTGAAGGTAATTGACACCAAGGCAGCCACCATTCCTATGGTGAAGTGGGATCAGTGGCACACTCGCCCATTCCAAAAAGGGTTTCTCCAGCAATGGGACTCTCCCTGAAAGAGTCAACGCATCATGCTCACTCAACTCATGAGAGAATCTCTTCTGTGGTGGCTTCAGGGGAAGAATCTCCGCAACTGTCATTCGATCCGTCCTATCATTTGGATTACAATAACCTCAGATGCCAGCAATCAGGGCTGGGGCGCTCATTGCTTGACAGAAATAGCCCAAGGCAGGTGGAACATACCTTCACAAGGAACTGTTTCCAATATTCTGGAGCTGCGAGCTGCCTTCCAGGCACTCAAGTCCTTTCGTCATCTATTGTCAGACTCCTCTGTGATGCCCAGACTGGACAACACAACTGCTGTTGCTTACATAAGGTAGCAGGGTGCAACCCACAGCTGGTCCTTACTCCAATCATGAATTGGGTTTAGAAGAACCTAGCCAACATCTCGGCAGTGTACATTCCGGGGGTCCAGAAGGTTCAAGCAGACTTTCTATCACGTGTCCAATTAAACAACACCGAATGGTCTCTACACATAGAAGTGTTCAATTGGCTTCTGACTCTGGGAGTGTCCCCAGAGGTGGATCTGTTTGCATCCCCATGCAACCACAAGTTGACAAAGTACTATGCTAGGTTCCGAGATCCCCAAGCCTATGGGATAGATGCTCTCACAGATCGATGGAAATTCAGCAAAGCATATGCCTTTCCACCAGTGCCTGTGATCCTTCAATTTCTTTGCCGTCTCAGATCAGAGGATGCAGAAATCCTGGCAGTGATCCCATTTTGGCCCAACAGGCCATGGTTTTCACTACTAACGCTTCTCAGTTACCGGGACTCGATCCCTCTTCCCCCTCAGACCGGATCTCCTCTTTCAGGGCTCAATGTTGCACCCATGTCCAGCTCATCTGCATCTCAGGGTGTGGTGCTTGAGAGGGGAAGGCTTAAAGCGTTAGAATGTCCAGAAGAAGCCATTTCAACTCTTCTTAACACTAGAAGAAATAGTACCAACAAAGTCTGAGTGTATCTGGTAAAAATTTACAGATCACATGTCTTCCTGAGGAAAAACCTTGCAGTTCCCCAGAGGTCCAAGACTTACTCAGTTTTTTTTTACAAACGGGTTTGGACTTACTGTTAGCAGTCAGTTCTCTCTGAGTACAAATCTCAGCCATCTCTGCATTTTTCTGGAATCTCTTGGGCCAATCATCCTTTGGTCTGCCAGTTCTTCAAGGGCGCCATCCGGCTTAGACCCCGGAGAATGCCGAGGTTCCCTAAATGGGATCTACCTCTTGTCCTGGACTATCTTACCACGATCAGCTCTGATCCGGATAAACCACCATCAGCTAAAGATCTTACTCTCAAAACTGCCTTTTTAGTAGCGGTCACTTCAGCTAAAAGAGTCTCTGACATCAGAAATCTGGGTTCAAAGGAACCATTCTTGACCTTCTTTCCAGATAGAGCAGTATTAATTCCTATGCTGGGCTCAAATCCTAAAGTTACATCCATTTTCCATGAAAATCATGAAATTGTGCTGCCCACTTTTTGGATTGTCTGAAGATCAAACTGTTCATCCCCTTGATGTAGGTCACACATTATGTCAATATCTGGAAACGACAGAATCTTTTAGGAAAACAGACTTTCTTTTCATTCTTCATGTAAAGAACAAAGGGAAACGGGCTTCAATCAGATCCATTGCAGCATGGATAGTTCAGACCATCCAGAGGGCATACAAAGCCAAGGGCATGGCTCCTCCAGAGGCAGTGTCTGCACACTCAACTCGAAGCATTTCGACTTCCTGGGCAGCCTCACATCATGTCGCACCTGATGTTATATGTAGAATGGCTTTGTGGTCGTCAATCAATACTTTTGTTTCTCACTATTGTGTTGAGCCGGCTGCTTTATCTTCTCTAAATTGTGGTTTACAAGTGCTGTCAGTCGACAGTGTTAAATACAATTTTCTTGCCTCAGCATTTTGCCCACCCGGGTGTTTTTTGGCTAGTTATTTCCCACACGTATGCTGCCATGGAGCCAGTCAGGAAAAAGGAAAATTTATTATCAAATACTTACCGTAATTTTCCTTTCCTGATAGGCTCCATGGCAGCAGGAGTCCCTCCCAATGCTTGGAGTCGGCTAGTTACGGAACACGGCTGAGAGCCCACAGCTGAAATTTATAGGGAGGGGTCCTAATGGGTAGTCATGGAGGCGGAGCCTACCCACACGTATGCTGCCATGGAGCCTATCAGGAAAGGAAAATTACGGTAAGTATTTGATAATAAATTTTCCTTTATCAGGCTTTGGATATCACAGAGAAAGCAAACCTGCTCTCGGCACAGTCAAGTTCAAATGTCGCCACCCTCACCAGAGTGGGTAAAGTTCCCCGAACAGGCGATTTACTTGAGCCTGGCAGCCGAAGGGCCACTTTCAAACAAAGTCACTGAGAGGAAACGGGGGCCTCTGCCTCAGGCCTGGTGAATTTTTCTTAGATTTGTCAAAGGTTAGAACCAACGAATCCTCCCAGTAAGTCCAATTTCAAGGTCACCAATTGACAGCTGTAGTGTACCTGTCATGTGGCGTAGTGACTGGATCCCCGGTGGTTCGTCCAGGCCTCGCAGACAACCTCTGTCTCTGGGTTCTCCCAAGCCGATCCCCCCACCGTTCAGCTCCCGCTTAGGATCTGGGACCCAGCAAGCCACTGGGGCCCCTCTCTGCATCAGAATGAGGTTCCGCTTGGTACGCAACCTCGGCCAGGTGGGCCTCGATGGTGGGGCGCATGGATGTGCGCACCCTGAAGGTGAATGCCACATCTGGAACGCGGGCCCCACATAGCACAACTCTCAAAGGAGACTGCCCCAGATATACCCCCCGCCAGCATATCCAGAGAAAGAACCGCTCCTCTGGCTGCTGGGAGAAGGTGGGTCTATCGGAACCCCTTCTAGCGATGACTGTCACCCAGGGGTAATAACACCCCCCTAGCATGCAGACTGACCTACAAGGCAGTTCCAGTTAAATTGTGTCTAGCAGAAAATAATGATTTTTTTACTTGTATGCAACAAGTTTGGTCTTGAAATGGTTAAACTTCCTTCATTTACACGCCCCTTTCCTTATATATATATATATATATATATATATATATATATATATATATATATATATATATATATAAAATTAGGGCTGTCAAATTTAATCGGTGCATTGCGATTTCGGGTGTCCCTGGTGCGGCACCGATGCATGCGAGTGTATTGATCAATGTTTGGCCCCACCCCTCCCGGGAGAGCGCTCCGTCGTTCAGACATTGCCTTATGTTTGTATAAGGCACGCTCATGTAACTGCCTAGCCCGCCTATCTACTCTTACGTCTCACGTCTCTCCTGGTGGCAGCCCCGCCCACCGACTGTAACGATCAGATCAGTAGAATGGCGGGAGGGGCTGACGCCAGGAGAGACATGAGAGCATGGTGGAAACTGGAAAGCTGCGCTCCGCCTCCCGTCCTCAACTCCTCATGTGCAGACTGCCGAGACGAGGCAACAGGCAAGTCTGTGGCTGACAAGGGAACCCGGGCACCGTGGCTGCAGAGCACACAGTGAGTGGAGCACAGAGGATAGAATCCTCACTGTGTATTGCTTACACACAGCATGGCATGTTACAGTATGTTTATTTCGAATTATGATACTTACACAGGCAGCATAGTCAGCATGTGCTCTGTAATGGTCTGTCACAGTGTCATATTGCTGTTGGGTGCTTACTTTGTTATGGCTGTACTGGGTTAAAGTTTGTAACGCACAGTACAGCCAAAGTCAGAACCCAAAAGCCATTTGACACTGACAGATCCATGACGAACACATGCTGTCTGTGCTGCCTGTGTGGTTTTCATAATGCTGGTGAAGATGCTGTGAGATGTTGCTTTGCATTTGTGGGGGCAGTACCCCCCAACCACTTCCCTTTAACCACTTCCTGTCCAGCAACTTACTGGTACATTGCTGGATTGTAAGGGTGATATCTTGATCATCGCTGCAGCGATGATCAAATCCACTTCTGTACTGTGCCCACAGTCTCTGATCATCTCCTGTACTGTGCCCACAGTGTCTGATCATCTCCTGTACTGTGCCCACAGTCTCTGATCATCTCCTGTACTGTGCCCACAGTCTCTGATCATCTCCTGTACTGTGCCCACAGTCTCTGATCATCTCCTGTACTGTGCCCACAGTCTCTGATCATCTCCTGTACTGTGCCCACAGTCTCTGATCATCTCCTGTACTGTGCCCACAGTGTCTGATCATCTCCTGTACTGTGCCCACAGTCTCTGATCATCTCCTGTACTGTGCCCACAGTCTCTGATCATCTCCTGTACCATGTCTACAGTCTCTGATCATAGTTACATAGTTAGTCAGGTTGAAAAAAGACAGAAGTCCATCCAGTTCAACCATAAAAAAATAAACAAAACGAAAAAAAAAAAAACATAGTACAATCCCATACACCCAACTCCATACCCACAGTTGATCCAGAGGAAGGCAAAAAACCCCAGCAGAGCATGATCCAATTTGGTACAGTAGGGAAAAAAATTCCTTCCTGATCCCCCCCGAGGGGCAATTGGATTTACCCTGGATTAACTTACCTACACATCTTAGTACTCGGTTATATTATGTGCATTTTGTATGTGGAAAATGAATCCAATGAGAGTATGGAAATTAATGTTACTGCACAAATAATGAAACACATTGCACGGTTGCATGGCACAAAAATTGAGTTTGAAATTTGTATAGAAATAATTTTTGATGATATATACATTCCTCCTTTAGGGGGCTGAGTCACGATGAGTTATGTATTTGTGTTTTTTTTTTGTATTGGCTCTGGTGTTTGGCTCAGCTTCTTGGACCGGGTATCCCTGATCTGTTTACGATATACTCCACATTTTTGAATGCAGAATAGGATATTAAAGATAGGCTCATGGAACGTTGGAGGCCTGGGGACAGTAGCTAAAAGAGCAGCAGTACTCTCTACAATGGAAAAATATGGGGTGGAGCTGATCTGCCTGCAGGAAACGCACCTAACAAGGGACACAATCCAACACCTCCAAAGTAAAACATTCCCAATTCAGTTTCACTCAGTGCACTCTTCCTATTCGAGAGGGGTGGGAGTCATGGTGAGAGCTGGGGTGGGGTTTTCCTGCATGCAGACCAGCATAGATGAAAACGGACGTTACAGGCGCAGACAGAAAAAGAAGGATATCATCGGCAAAGGCCGCCACTTTATAGTTGTGGCGGTCTATGTCTACCCCTTTTATGTCTGGGTTGGATCTAAGGTCGTCGCAAAAGTGGTTCTAGCGTAAGGATAAATATAAGTGGGGGAAGCGGACAGCCCTGGCGGGTGCCGTTCGTTATAGAGAAGGCATTCGATAGGTGGCCGTTAACACAGACTTTGGCGGTGGGATTAGTGTAGAGCGCAAGGATGAAATTAAGCATATGCTGAGGGAGACCCGTTGTGGGAAGAGTTGGGGAATGGGAAAGGTGCGGCATTAAAAGGTTGATACACTTGTATAAGGGAGATACCTATAGGAAATTTCAGGATCTAAGGGAGGAATTTAATATCCCGCAACACTCATTCTTTACCTATCTCCAGGTAGGACATGCACTTGAGGTCCAGTTCAGGACACAAAAGTTAGTGTGGAACAAAATGCTCCTATTTCAAAATCTAGTTAAAGGTGGCCCAACTAAGGGCCTCATATTCGAAGTATATATGCAGATAACCAAAAAGATCAACACAGGGGCACATCTTCTTAAAGTAAGAGAAAGTTGGAAGGAAGATATAGGGGAAATAACACAAGAACAGTGGAAGAGAATACTAGAGATGGGATCAAAGGTCACAGTTTCACCTCCTCAGAAAATCTCTCATTTGATGTTGATAAACAGAACTTATTATACGCCTTAGCGCCTGTTTAAATTTAGCAAGAGACCAGATAAGTGTCCTAGATGTCAGGGGCAGGGAGACCTATCGCACATGATGTGGCGCTGCCCAAAGCTGGTCCGCTACTGGGAGGGGGTGCTGGACACCCTAAAAGATACATTTGGAATCCTGCTGGAGATGGAGGCCAAACTGTGTA
This sequence comes from Rana kukunoris, assembly GCA_029574335.1. Taxonomy (NCBI): domain Eukaryota; kingdom Metazoa; phylum Chordata; class Amphibia; order Anura; family Ranidae; genus Rana; species Rana kukunoris. The sequence goes on along the minus strand of CM056052.1, from coordinate 2,555,175 downwards.
TACTGGGTTATAGGCAGGAATAGTTGCAATAGTTGCAATATTAAGATGTCTATTCCAAGCTAGAAAACGAATAGCTATGAAATGACAAGCAATTCTACCACCAGCAGTAAGTGAATGGACTAGAATAATAAAGTAGACCATCTGTAAAGAAAGAGCAGTCTATATACAGTGCCTTGCGAAAGTATTCGGCCCCCTTGAACTTTGCGACCTTTTGCCACATTTCAGGCTTCAAACATAAAGATTTAAAACTGTCATTTTTTTGTGAAGAATCAACAACAAGTGGGACACAATCATGAAGTGGAACAACATTTATTGGATATTTCAAACTTTTTTAACAAATAAAAAACTGGAAAATTGGGCGTGCAAAATTATTCAGCCCCCTTAAGTTAATACTTTGTAGCGCCACCTTTTGCTGCGATTACAGCTGTAAGTCGCTTGGGGTGTCTCTATCAGTTTTGCACATCGAGAGACTGAATTTTTTGCCCATTCCTCCTTGCAAAACAGCTGGAGCTCAGTGAGGTTGGATGGAGAGTGTTTGTGAGCAGCAGTTTTCAGTTCTTTCCACAGATTCTCGTTTGGATTCAGGTCTGGGCGTTGACTTGGCCATTCTAACACCTGGATATGTTTATTTTGTGAACCATTCCATTGTAGATTTTGCTTTATGTTTTGGATCATTGTCTTTTCGGAAGACAAATCTCCGTCCCATTCTTAGGTCTTTTGCAGACTCCATTAGGTTTTTTCCAGAATGGTCCTGTATTTGGCTCCATCCATCTTCCCATCAATTTTAACTATCTTCCCTGTCCCTGCTGAAGAAAAGCAGGCCCAAACCATGATGCTGCCACCACCATGTTTCACAGTGGGGATGGTGTGTTCAGGGTGATGAGCTGTGTTGCTTTTACGCCAAACATAACGTTTTGCATTGTTGCCAAATAGTTCGATTTTGGTTTCATCTGACCAGAGCACCTTCTTCCACATGTTTGGTGTGTCTCCCAGGTGGCAGCAGAGCACCTTCTTCCACATGTTTGGTGTGTCTCCCAGATGGCTTGTGGCAAACTTTAAACGACACTTTTTATGGTTATCTTTAAGTAATGACTTTCTTCTTGCCACTCTTCCATAAAGGCCAGATTTGTGCAGTATACAGGGACTGAGTTTATCCAGAGTGATCATGGGCCTCTTGGCTGCATCTCTGATCTCTTGGCTGCATCTCTGATCAGTCTTCTCCTTGTATGAGCTGAAAGTTTAGAGGGACGGCCAGGTCTTCGTAGATTTGCAGTGGTCTGATACTGCTTCCATTTCAATATTATCGCTTGCACAGTGCTCCTTGGGATGTTTAAAGCTTGGGAAATCTTTTTGTATCCAAATCCGGCTTTAAACTTCTCCATAACAGTATCTCAGACCTGCCTGGTGTGTTCCTTGTTCTTCATGATGCTCTCTGCGCTTTAAACGGACCTCTGAGACTATCACAGTGCAGGTGCATTTATACGGAGACTTGATTACACACAGGTGGATTCTATTTATCATCATTAGTCATTTAGGTCAACATTGGATCATTTAGAGATCCTCACTGAACTTCTGGAGAGAGTTTGCTGCACTGAAAGTAAAGGGGCTCAATAATTTTGCACGCCCAATTTTTCAGTTTTTTATTTGTTAACAAAGTTTGAAATATCCAATACATTTCGTTCCACTTCATGATTGTGTCCCACTTGTTGTTGATTCTTCACAAAAAATTACAGTTTTATATCTTTATGTTTGAAGCCTGAAATGTGGCAAAAGGTCGCAAAGTTCAAGGGGGCCAAATACTTTCGCAAGGCACTGTATATATGAAAAGAGGAAACCTTCGGGACTTTGAGGAAATGTGGAAACCATGGCTGGAAAAAAGAGCGATTCCCCCGAGGAGATAGGATAGTGGAGAATAACTAAAGGGTGGGTGGTCAAGGAGCACAAATGATAATATTAAGATAGAACCAACAGTCCGGGTGACTCCTTAATTAAGAGATTATTTACCTTTCAGTGTACTAAATTAAGACTCATTATATTATATTGCATCTCAGTGTTTAAGATCTGACTGTTATATTTATAAGGAACGTTTTTTTTCTTGTTTTTAAATGAACAATTGAAGACTTGTATACTATGGAAAAACAATAAATAAAGAATGAATATATATTATGTGCATTTAGAAAAGAATCCAGTCCCTTCTTAAAGCAATCTACTGAGCTGTCCAGAACCACCTCTGGAGGGAGTCTGTTCCACATTTTCACAGCTCTTACTGTGAAGAAGCCCTTCCGTATTTGGAGGTGAAGTCTCTTTTCCTCCAGATGTAAAGAGTGCCCCCTTGTCCTCAGTGATGACCTTAAAGTGAATAACTCAACACCAAGTTCACTATATGGACCTCTTATATCTTTGTACATGTTGATCATATCCCCCCTTATTCTCCTCTTCTCAAGAGTGAATAAATTCAGTTTTTCTAATCTTTCCTCGTAGCTGAGCTCCTCCATGCCTCTTATCAGTTTGGTTGCCCTTCTCTGCACTTTCTTTAGTTCCCCGATATCCTTTTTGAGAACTGGTGCCCAAAACTAAACTGCATATTCCAGATGAGGTCTTACTAATGATTTGTACAGGGGGAGGGGGGCAAAATGATATCTCTATCTCTGGAGTCCATACCTCTCTATACAAGAAAGGACTTTGCTCGCTTTGGAAACCGCAGCTTGGCATTGCATGCCATTATTGAGGTTATGATCAACTAAAACCCCCAGATCCTTCTCCACTACAGATCCCCCCAGTTGTACTCCCCCTAGTATGTATGATGCATGCATATTCTTAGCCCCCAAGTGCATAACTTTACATTTATCAACATTAAACCTCATCTGCCACTTAGTCGCCCAATCAGACAGAGCATTGAGGTCGGCTTGTAAATTGGAGACATCCTGTAAGGACATTATTCCACTGCATAGCTTGGTGTCATCTGCAAAGACAGAAATGTACTTGGTAAAGACTTTGTTCCCTTTTTAAATATGGGCACCACATTGACTCTACGCCAATCCAGTGGTACTATTCCTGTCATTAATGAGTCCCTAAATATTAGATACAGTGGCTTTGAAATTAAGAGCTCAATTCTTTTAGGATCCGTGGGTGGATGCTTTATCTACCTTTGTTCTGTCCAAATATTTCTGGACCATATCACTTTTGAGCCATTGTGGATTTGGGGCTGTGTCACTCCCACCCCCATTATGGACATGAGCTCCTCCCCCATGCTCCATTGTATACACAGAGCTGAAGAAAGCATTTAATACATTTGCCTTCTCTTTGTGTTTAGTCACCCACTCTAGATTATTTTGTAAAGGGCCTACATGCTCAGACTTAACCTTTTTCTTATTAACCACTTAAGACCCGGACACATACGCTGCTAAATGACCCAAGGTGTTTTTACAATTCGGCACTGCGTCGCTTTAACAGACAATTGCGCGGTCGTGCAACGTGGCTCCCAAACAAAATTTGCGTCCTTTTCTTCCCACAAATAGAGCTTTCTTTCGGTGGTATTTGATCGCCTCTGCGATTTTTTTATTTTTTGCGCTATAAACTAAAATAGAGCCACAATTTTGAAAAAAAACAAAATTTTTTTACTTTTTGTTATAAAAAAAATCAAATAAACTAAATTTTAGTCAAACATTTAGGCCAAAATTAATTCAGCCACATGTCTTTAGTAAAAAAAAAAATCGCAATAAAAAAAAATAGCTACCTAGCGGGAACAGCGACACTAATACAGCGATCAGAAAAATGATCGCTTAGTGACGCTGGCAATAGGGAGTGAAAGGGTTAACTAGGGCGGTGATCAGGGGGTTAAAACTTTATTAGGGGGGATGGGGGGGCTATCCTGAACCTAACACTAACTGTTTTTTACACTACCTGTCACACTGACACTTAATGCAGTGATTAGATCACTGCATTCAGTGACACTGTGACAGGGGGGTGGGGGGGCGATCACAAGGGGTTAATGTGCCTATGTGAGTGTGTGTCAGTGTTGTGTTGGTGCACACTTACTTGTCATGTCTTCTCTCATCAGCAGCGCTGGGAAACAGCGCTGCGATGAGAGATTACATCATTTCCTCCTTCCTGTGTAAACACAGGAGGAGGAACTGACAGGATGGGAGCGCGCTCCCATTGGCTGGGAGCGATCGCGGGGGGGGCGGAAATCACGGACATCCGCCCGCTCGTCGGCGATCGCTCCCAGAGGCAGGGGGACCCCCGCACGCCGCGGAGGGGGTCCCGATGGGACCCCCGAACCGCACGAAGGCGGGGACGGAAATTTACGCCCTTGTGCCTGTACGAGCCATTCTGTGGCCGTATATGTGCGTGCGGGGGTCCTTAAGTGGTTAATATATTTGAAGAATTTTTTGGGGGTTTGTCCTATCTTTTGCAATCTGTCATTCATTTCGAATTTTTGCATCCTTGATTTCCTTTTTACATATTCTATTATATTCTTTGTAACATTTAAACGACACTAGTGTTCCAGTGGAACAGAATCATCTCCTGTACCACGACTTCAGTGTCTGATCATCTCCTGTACCACGTCTGCAGTCTCTGATCATCTCCTGTACTATGTCTGCAGTCTCTTTTATTTATTTTTTATTTATATATTCTTTATTAATTTTCTTCATCTTATAACAAAAACCAATTACATTCATATAAAATCTTAATATCAGCTTTTCTTATTATTCATATAACATAATCTTTTCGGTGTTTAAAACATTTGTTCATTTGCTTTCCCACTCCCCCCTCCCTCTTTTTTTGTTTCAACAGATTTTATTGAAAAGTAATAACAGAACAAAGGATAAAATGCATTGCCATTTGTCAGTGAAATGCATATTCGCGGGTGCAGCCGCTGCAGAGAGAGTATAATAGAAACAAAACAAATGATCATAAAAGCATAGAGTCATAATAATTTTTTTTTTTTTTAACAAAATCTATTATAACTAGGGTTGTCCCGATACCACTTTTTTAGGACCGAGTACAAGTACCGATACTTTTTTTCATGTACTCGCCGATACCGAATACCAATACTTTTTAAATGCAGCCACGTGTCCCCAAATGCAGCCATGTCCCTCCGAGTTCAGCCATGGTCCCTCCGAGTTCAGCCATGGTCCCTCCGAGTTCAGCCATGGTCCCTCCGAGTTCAGCCATGGTCCCTCTGAGTTCAGCCATGGTCCCTCTGAGTTCAGCCATGGTCCCTCTGAGTTCAGCCATGGTCCCTCTGAGTGCTCCGCACTCCACCCCGCACTCAAAAAATCGGTATCGGGACAACCCTAATTATAACAAAAGGTGCATACATGTCATTACATACAACTACAGTGTTTCTTATAACATGAGGGTATGTAGTAATAAAAATACATACAGTTCACATCTGGGGTGATGAGTAAGAAACCTATGAAAACCAGAATAACAAAATAACGGGAGAAAAAATAGCAGTATCTGGAGCCAAACGTGGGGGTCGCTTTGACCTGTACCAGTGCACCCAACACTGACAGGTCCCATGCGATCGCCTGTCCAATCAGTGGCGGGCCGTGCCGTTCGCGCATGCGCAGTGGGTGCCCAGCCGTGAAGCCAAAGGCTGTCACGGTTGGGTGCCCACACTTAGGATGAAGACACCGGCCGGGGAGGGGGGGAGAGGAGCGGACCCCCCGGCCGGAGCGCCGCTGGATCGTGGATTAGGTGAGTGTGTGTTTATTAAAAGCCAGCAGCTACATTGTTTGTAGCTGCTGACTTTTAATAAACACAAAATTTGGCTGCAACTCCCCTTTAAGGTCATTTATATATATATATATATATATCTATATATATATATATATATATATATATATATATCTATATATATATATATATTAGGGTTGTCCAGATACCGATACTAGTATCGGTATCGGGACCGATACCAAGTATTTGCGGGAGTACTTGTACTCGCGCAAATGCTCCCGATACCTAAATAGAATACTTTTTTTGTATTTATCAACATGTTCTGTGAAAATTCTTTGAGTTTTTTACTACTGCGTGACAAGAAAATAAAACATTTTTATTCATTTTTACTCATTTTTATTCTTTTATAATGTCTTGAGTTAGAGTTCTTCATAATTCCAAAGAAAATATCCTTAGTCTGTATTGTGGTTAGAAAACTGTCACATGACATTTAAAAAAAGTATCGGTATTCGGTATCGGTGAGTACATGAAAAAAAGTATCGGTACTTGTACTCGGTCCTAAAAAAGTGGTATCGGGACAACCCTAATATATATATATATATATATATATTCCTAAGTATTTGATTCTCCCCACTATCTCTAACTGTGGGATTTCTACCAATGTCTGGGTCCTCATTGGGTCTATCGGCATTAGTGCTGATTTTTCCCAATTTATGACCAATCCAAAAGTCTTCCAAACTTTCTGAAAATAGTCATTGCCTGTTTAATGGAGTGATCCATGTCGCCAAGGAAGAGGAGGAGGACATCGTCCGCATATAGAGCAATCCTCTTCTCCCCAATCGGTCTCACGAATCCCCTCATTTTTATATCTGTTCTTATTGCCGTGGCCAACGGTTCCATTGCTAAGGCAAATAGCAGGGGTGACAATGGACACCCCTGCCTTGTGCCCCTCTCCAACAGAACCTTAGTTGAGTAGTCATTATTGACTCTGATTCTCGCACTAGGACCGCTGTACATTAACTTAACCCATTTAATACATTTTGGCCCAAACCCAAAGACTTCAAAGACATGCCAGATATACCCCCATTTTAGGCTGTCAAAAGCTTTGACTACATCTAGGGACATTACTGCTCTTGTGCCTCCATTCTCAATTGATGTTTGTAGGTTAAGAAATACCCTCCTGATAATCATACTAGTTGATCTACTTGGTATGAATCCGGTTTGGTCCTGCTATATAAGTCTTGTAACAATTTTATTCAACCTACCCGCCAATATTTTAGCCAATATTTTAGCATCTGAACAAAGAAGGGAAATAGGCCGATATGATGCTGTATCAAGCGGATCTTTCCCCTCTTTGTGCAGTACTATTATTGTAGCTTCAGTCATAGAAATTGGGAGCTTCCCCCCTTCCATTGCCCAGTTAAATACTTTAAGGATTTCTGGAAGTAACACTTTCCCATAATATTTGTAGATTTCCACCGGAAGTCCATCCGGTCCAGGGGACTTCTGGTTGGCCATCTCAGTGACAGCTGCTTGAACCTTCTCCAGGGTTATTGGGGCCTCCATTAGCTCTTTTTCTGATTCCATGAGAGTCGGTAATTCCAAGTTCTTAAAAAAATTATTTAATTTCCTGTCGTCCCTTGTGATCTATATAACTTCTCATAATATTCTCTAAATGTATCTGTGATCACAGAAACCTGTGTAGAAATGTCTCCATTAGGTTTATTTATCGCGGGTACCGCAGAGGGGGAGAGATTGGTTCTTACTAAATGAGCCAGCATTCTCCCAACACTTTCCCCCTCCCCAAAGGCCAGTTGCTTTTGGAATAATCTCTTATTTTCAGATTTTCCTATCATTTTGACCCTGTACTCTTGCCTACCTGTATGCTGAGCTTGCCTCCCGCCCCCCAGGCTAAACATTTCCGGCCCTCCAGTGCTGTCTAGACTGACATTTGGTGACGGTATTGTAGAGTGAAGGAAGTGGATGGTAAAGGGTCACAGATTTTACACCATGTTGGGAAATGTCTGTGTGCAATCATGACGGATCTCATACTAGCAGATTTGTATATATATATTTTTTTCTTAAGTGGTTGTAAAGCCAACCACACAACTTGCACCTACAGTAATACAGCGAAGGGGTACTACAAGACATAGAGATGACTGAATAGCTCCTGGTGTCGTCCACTATCATTGAATTTACCCAGAGGATTTGTTTGGAGGCTTTTGTTGATCTATTGAGAGGTGAGAGGCCTGTGAGGCTGTGTGTTTGGAGTGGCACGGGCTAGTTTGACCCATTATCACGGCATTTATATATGCCACCAAGGTGAGAGGCCTGAGAGGCTGAATGCACGGAGGAGCACTAGCACTTTATTGTCAGCTTTACAGCTTCACTGAGAGCAACTTTTTGTGCACTGCACGTTTGCACTATATGGACTTTTCCAACACATATGGACTTTTATTTCTATTTTAATTTATTTATCTACTTTTCACTTATTACTTATTACATATTTATCACATATGTTTTATATTGATTGATGTGGTTTTTTTTTTGCGCAAATTCACTTTTATATTTATGCTTCACTTGTGTATGGTAAACACTATTAGTTTTTGCTGCAATCTGAGCATTATTATTGTCATATTGATTGTTTTAGCGCGAAGGATTTCACAATTTTAATTTCATCAATGAGTACCTATGTGCAGGGCCGCCATCAGGAATTATGGGGCCCCTTACACAGCTTCAGGCATGGGCCCCCTGGAGAACCGGGAGGGGGGGTGCTGCTGCCTGAAATTGAGAAGCGGGGGGGCCTTTACAAAGAAAGAAGAAATAAAGAAAAATGTATATAAAAAAAGGGGGTAGCCATCCACGGCCCTGGGGACTTCTGGGCCCTTTAATAAAAAGAAAAAAGAGAGAAAATATATATATATATATATATATATATATATATATATATATTTTTTTTAAGGGGTGGTTAATATCTGGGGCCCTGGGGACCTCTGGCCCTTTAATAAAAAAATAAAATAAAAATATATTAAAAAATATTTTTTTTATCAAAAATAAATTTAAAAAAGAGGAGGTTGCCATATGGGGCCCTGTGGGCCTCCGGGCCCTTGGGGACCTCCAGACCTCTAAAAAATATTAAAAGAAAAATAATTGGCCCTTTAATAAAAAATGTTATAAAAATATATTAAATATATATTTTTATAAAAAATAAATAAAAAAAGAGGGGGTTGCAATCTGGGGGCCTCCGGGCCCTTGGGGACCTCCGGACCTCTAAAAAAAAGAAAAGAAAAAAAATTGTTCCTTTAATAAGAAATAAAATAAAAATATCTTAAAAATATATATTTTTATAAAAAATAAATAAAAAAAGAGGGGGTTGCCACCTGGGGGCCTCCAGGCCCCTGGGGACCTCCGGACCCCTAAAAAATAATAAAAGAAAAAAATTGTCCCAAAAAAAAAAAATATATATATTTTTTTTAGGGGGTTCCCATCTGGGCCCCTGGGGACCCCCGAGCCCCTTACAGGTGTAATGCCTGTACCCCCCTGATGGCGGCCCTGCCTATGTGAGTATGGCACCAGGACAGCGTCAGGGGATCTTGGCTACTGATCAAGGATGCATGCACTGTCCTGTTACCATTTGAGGTGGCCACGAGGATGGTGAGCAGTGACAATGCTACTGTCCCTCTTGTCTTCCTGTTGGAGCACACGCTTTGTGGATTAATGGACAGGGCATTTGATTCAGAACAGTGGGCCTGCCAAACACACAGGAAGAAGAGGGGGAGGATTGTGTCAGCATGGACATGGAGGAGAACACTCAGCAGCAGTCTTCAAGGGATAATTTTCAGTCCCCAGAAACCCATGGAGTTGTACGAGTGTGGGGGAGGGAGTTGCAGATCATGTGATCCTTAGTGACCCAGAGGACTCAGGATCGAATGCCTCTGCAAACTTGGGCTGCATGGCCTCCCTGATTCCTCAAAGCCTGCGAAAGGACCCTTGTATTCGTGGTATCAAGGAAAGGGATCATTACTGACTGGCAACCCTTCTTGATCCACGTTACAAGGGTAAGGTTGCAGAACCTTTCCAGCCTTCGCAGAGGGAGCAGAGGAAGAAACATCTTCAGGAGACCTTAAAGAAAGGTTTGTGCAATACGTTTCCAGAGCTTGGGAGGTTACAATTTCCTGGTGCTGGACAATGTGTTGCTAAGGGTCTGTTCAGTCACAAAGAGCGGTGGAGAAGGTGGCCCGGCTGGCCGATGCCTTCAGACAATTCTTCAGTCGGCAGCGCCAAGGTCTGATCAGTTCAAGAACCATCCCCAGCGTCTGCATTACATGGTGCAGGAATATATAGGGGCAAGATCAGCCTTAGATACCTTTCCAACAGAACATCCACTGGGTTACTGAGAATGGACCACTGGCCAGAACTTGCTCAATATGCAATTGAGATAATGGCCTGTCCTGCATCCAGAGTTCTTTCTGAACGCACATTCAGTGCTGCTGTAGGATTTGTAACTGATCACAGAGTGCACCTGTCCATAGACTCCATTGATAGGCTCACATTCATAAAAATGAATCGGTCATGGATCACCAGCTACCAAGCACTTGATGCTGATGTAACCAATTGCCTTTTCTGTAGATGTGGGATCCCTTGAAGGCTGCCTGTGCTGAGTGACTAACCTATTATGCTAAGTGACTATCCTATTCCTCCTCAATCTTGATGATGCTAGTTTCTAAGAATATTTTTGGTTTAGGGCACCACTGCCTAAGTTTTGGTTTAGGGCACCACTGCCCAATTTTTCTGCCCCTGTTTAACAGGGGCATGTAATTACACCTTTTGCTCCAATATTTCACAGCAGGACTTGTTCCTGCACTCAAGAGTATCTGTGAGGGGATTACAGTGTTCTGGTACCACCAATACCTAAGGCCCAATTTTCTGCACAGTATATAGGGCAGGCTGTATAGTGTATATATACTGCTATTCAGAGTATTTAGGGCCTGGGGGACCCCCATGCCTTTTTTTTTTATTTCGGTGCGGGGTTCCCCTCAATATACCAGACCCAAAGGGCCTGGTAATGGACTGAGGAGGGGGGGTGGAGGAACCCATGCAGTTTTTCTCAATGATTTTGATCTATATTGTTGGGACCGACAATACATTACAGCCACTAGCAGTTTTAAATTACTTTTTTTTTCCTTTAAAAATATCATTTTGAGTGAGTGAGTGAAAAACTTATAGAGCGCAACACTTGCGAACTGAATCGCCTCTGGGCGCTATTTCCATTCCTTGGATAAAGGAAAGGCTCTGCCTTCAGAAGAGATGAGGTTTATTCATTCTCCTGAAGGTCTCAGGTGGTCGGACTCGAGTCGGATGGTGGTTGGTAGTGCATTCCACAGTCGTGGTCCTTGACAGCAAATCTCCGATCTCCTTTGGATTTGTATCTTGCCTTTGGGATGTACAGTAGGTTCTGATTTGTGGATCGCAGAGTGCGATTGGGGTTGTGTGCTTTTATTTTTTCGCATAGATATTGGGGAGCGATTCCTTGAACACACTTATGTGTAAGGCAAAGTGCCTTAAAAGTGATTCTGTCTTTCACTGGTAGCCAGTGAAGAGATCTTAACGAATGGGAGATTGACTCCTATGGTTTTTTACCAGTCACTAATCGAGCAGCCGTATTTTGAACGACTTGCAGACGAGTGATTTGGTATTTGGGAAGTCCTAGATAGAGGGCATTTGCATAGTCGAGTCTGGAATTAATAATTGTTCCCACTACGACTGCAATGTCCTCTTTAGGAATAAAAGGGGTGAGTCGGTGTAACTGACGCAGCAGATAGTGAGATCCGCTGACTACCGCCCCTATTTGTGCATCCATTGTCAGGTGGGAGTCAAAAATGACTCCGAGACTTTTGACTTTGGTGCTCGGGGTGATAATTTTTCCCAGGATGGGCGGGGGGGCCCAAGTTGAGGTGGGGAGACTTTTCCTGTTTGCGTGAAACAGGAGAAGCTCTGTTTTTGAACCATTGAGTTTTAGATAACTGGATGTCATCCAGTTATCTATCAGAGTGAGGGATCTCTCTAATCCCAACGAATGATCCTTTCCGTTGCTAACACGGAGATACAGTTGTGTGTCATCTGCGTAGGCATGGTAAAGTAGCTCCTGGTTGCTGATGATCTCAAAGAGGGGACGGAGATAGATATTGAACAGTACCGGTGACAAGGGAGACGTGAAACAGCTGACGTGAAAAATCCCAATTTAACTGTTTGTGATCTGTTTTCCAAGAAGGAGGAGAACCAGGGTAGATCCGCTTCCGTGACTTTGGCCACTTCAGCTAGCCTAGCGAGTAGTAGTCCGTGGTCTACCGTGTCAAACGCCGCACTTACGTCCAACAGGATCAGGAGAGAAGATTCTCCCTCATCTGCAGCCTCTAGGACAGGGGTGTCAAACTGGCGGCCCTCCAGCTGTTCCGAAACTACAAGTCCCATCATGCCTCTGCCTTTGGGAGTCATGCTTGTAACTGTTAGCCTTGCAATGCCTCATGGGACTTGTAGTTTCGGAACACCTGGAGGGCCGCCAGTTTGACACCCCTGCTCTAGGACATCATCCCATATTTTTACCAGAGCTGTTTCCGTTCCGTGCCCGGGCTGGAAACCTGATTGAAACGTATCTAGTAATTTTTGGGTTTCTAAATGCTGTTGTAACTGTTGTACAACTTCTTTCTCCATTATTTTGGAGAAAACATTTAGACCCGTTATGGGTCTCCTATTGTTTGGGTCTTTTGGGTCAAGGGAGTTTTTTTTCAGGATCGGTTTTATGGTGCCTTGTTTCAACAAGGAGGGGACCATGCCCTCCGTGAACGATTGGTTTATAAGCTGCGTGATAGCTGGTGCCAGTATATCGGCACTTTCTTTCAGCAGTTTAGTGGGGATAATGTCATTGGGTGCTGTGCTGTTGCGCAGAGTCCCAATGATATTTTTAGTGGCAGCGATTGAGATGGGTTTTAAGGTGAATTTCTGTGCTTGAGGCGGGTATAAAATGGTATCAGGGTTGGGATTCGGGACGGGATTCATGCAGATTCCATTTTGCTTAATACTTTCCCGGATTCCTTCAATTTTATTAATGAAATAATCCGATAGTTCGTTGCAAAATTCTTGTGAATCAGCATTAGGGGGCTCTAAGCAGGCTGGATTCATTGATTGCGAAACCAGCTTGAAGAGTTCGCGGGGGCGGTTTAGGGCCTTGGCGATGATGTTGGCGAAATGATATTTTTTCGCCATAAAGATTTTTTTGTGATATTTCTTTGTTATTGTCTTATAGATAGTGTGGTTTTTATCTGAAGAGCTCCTTTTCCAGGCAGCTTCTGCTCTTCTACGCTCTTGCTTTAGCAGTGTCAGCTGGTCATTAAACCAGCCGGCGTTGTTTTTCCGAAAGCTAGTTTTGGTGCCACCCAGTCGGCGGACTGAAGCAGCGCCTTGTTGATGGTGTCAAGTGTTTCTACGGCTGTTTGTTGTTGTTGTATTGTGTTTATTTGTGTTTGTGTTTAGCTTCTTCTGGGACCTTGTCCAGTGAGTTATCACCAGTTTTCTTGTTTTATTTGGCCTGAGGTGATTGGCGATTTTAAATTTAATGGCATGGTGATCGGTCCATGGTAGCGGCTCATTTTCTCCGATCTCGATTTCCAAATCCTGTTTGAAAATGAGATCGAGGGTATGGCCTGAGGCATGAGTGGAGCCTCGTATTAATTGCTGCAGACCTAATCCTTCTAGATGGTCGATGCAAGCGTCAGCGACTGGGTCCAACGAGGAGTTGGCCCAGGGGTTGAAGTCTCCCAGCACCAAAAGTGTTTGATGCTTGGGGTGTAAGAGGTGATTTTGCAGCAGGACTGTTCTAAACACGGGAAAACTACGCCACTTTACAGGCATACTATAGACACCCTCCAGGCACGATATTTAAAGGAATATTTAATTTTTATTGTTTCACTTTAAGCATTATTAAAATTGCTGCTCCTGAAAAAATGGCTGTTTATTTAAAACTTTGTTTGCATTGATATCCCCTGGGGCAGGTCCCCGGGTCCCCAGGCACTTCTTATGGCAATAACTTGCATATAACCCTTTTAAAATTAACACTTTTGATTTTTCGCATTTGTGTCCCATAGACTAACAGTGTTTGCACAAACTTTTTGCCTGTTCGCATGCTCTGCTGCGAGCTGAACCGGGGGGGGGTGTTCGGCTCATCCCTACTCATAAATAATATCCTCCAGACCCTTTATTAGCTTTGTTGCCCTTCTTTGTACTTGCTCCATTTCCAGTACATCCTTCCTGAGGACTGGTACCCAGAACTGGACAGCCTACAGGTGCGACCAGGCCAGCGTCTCGTAAATCCATGCAACACTGCAATCAATGGTAGAAATTGGACATAGGGGACAAAATAGCTAACATGTTTCACATCATGGATAGGTGCTTAGTCATAGCTGATGGATGTCATACAGCTTTGGATTTTATCATTTGTTCATTTTGTTTCAATAAATCGCCTATCAGAGTGCGGCAGTCCAGGATCATTTCTTTTTTCTACGGACCATCGCAGAGTCTACACCTGTCGTTTTTTTTTAGCTGTCTCTTAGATTCTGGGGGGTGGAAACTTGGCACCAGCACTCAGCAAAATCCATCCCCACCATTAGGAGGTCTGGAGAAAATTGTCTGGTGTGTACACTCAGTTCCTCCGCACATCATCTGCTCACACATGAGAACTTACTTTCACAGATTCCTGACAGATTTCTATATGGTAAAGGTTAAAGTTCACTCTTCAGTTTAGGAGAGGTGGGATGCACCCAGGAACAATGATTTGATTTGCATGGGAGCCTCATATAGATGACCCCTCAAATCTCCCCATCCAAATGTCCCTCCATCCAGAGTCTATATGTCCTATGACATCACACTGACCTCACAGCTCCTCCTCCCAATGTCCCTCCATTCAGAGTCAGAATCCTATGACATCACACTGACCTCACAGCCCCTCCTCCCAATGTCCCTTCATCCAGAGTCAGAATCCTATGACATCATAGCTCCTCCTCCCAATGTCCCTTCGTCCAGAGTCAGAATCCTATGACCTCACACTGACCTCACAGCTCCTCCTCCTAATGTCCCTTCATCCAGAGTCAGAATCCTATGACCTCACAGCTCCTCCTCGTAATGTCCATCTATCTGGCTTTTTTTTCCTGATGATCATATGATATGGGCGGACCCTTGGCATCCTCACTAGCAAAGTGGAACTGTTGGTCCTGCATTGTATGTAATAGCATCAAAATACCTGCTACAAACTTTATCCTGCATAGTGTGGGGGTCCTGTGTGGGTAAATTATATCTTATCTTATCTTAGACCATCACGTTGCCTCCACCTCCCTCCCTGATAGAATAGATAAATACAAAGAAGATTCTAGAAGTCACCAGAGAGATGATGGTGGAGAGGTGAGCGGTGCCGGGAATTCTGGGACATTATCCGGTAACAGACAAGGGGTGTGTCTGGATGGTGACTGTATCATTGTGTGTGTCAGGTTCCTATAAGGTGTCAGGATGTCACTGTCTATTTCTCCATGCAGGAGTGGGAGTATTTAGAAGGACACAAGGATCTCTACAAGGACGTCATGATGGACAATCAGCCGCCCCTCACATCACCGGGTAAGAGGAGACTTTATTGTAAAGGAGAGAGCAGTACGGAGGCTCCACCTAGATCCCCCATCATCTGATAAACACATAGAAACAATGGATTCAGTCAGTGTGTGTGTTTCCTACAGATGGATCCAGTAATGGGAACCCACCAGAGAGATGTCCCCGTCCTCTGTATTCCCGGGATTCCACACAGGAAGGTCACACCATCCCCCACTGTTACAAGGTTGGTGGGGCGGAGCATCTAGAACATGGACTGGTGGAGATGATGTGTGGATTCTGTATGTAAGCTTATATCTTACAGATGATATTCTCTCTCATTCTCTTGGTTTAGAGTGGAGATCCAATCGATATAGAATTTGAGGTGAAATCAGAAGAAGAGAGGTATGTGAGGGATGATCAGCAGTCTATGGAGGAGGATGGAATAACGTGGACATTTATAGAGGAGGACACTCCTACAGAGATCAGCACAGGTGGGTCATTATTAGAGGTCGACCGATATGGGTTTTTCTCTGGCCGATGCCGATATTTGGAAATCGGGGCGGCCGATGGCCGATATGTGTTGCCGATATTTTAGGCTGATTTTTTTATTTTTTTTCCTCATCTCAAAAAACCTAGGGTATAGAGGTGGGGAGGAGATAATTGTTTAGGGTGGAGAGGTGGGGTGCAGCCTGTCAGTGCCACATCAGTGCCCACCAGTGCAGCCTATCAGTGTCCACCAGTGCCACCTCATCAATGCCCATCAGTGCCACCTTATCAATGCATCCCATCATTGCCCACTAGTGCATCACCCCAGTGCCATCCACCTCTGTGCCAACCACCTCAGTCTGTAACAGCCAATCGGCTTCTGCCGCTGCCGACATTCTACACTGTAAAAAAAGTCCCCTGATGTGCTGCGCGCCCGGCCTCTGCCTACAAACCCCAGAATGCAGAGCGGGCCAGTAACATTCTGGGGTTTGTAGGCAGAGGCTGGGCGCGCAGCACGTCAAGGGATGTTTTTCTTTACAGTGTAGAATGTCGGCAGCGGCGGCCTACGATTGGCTGTTACAGGCGTCGGCATATAGCAGCGAGCAGGCCCCTCCTCTCTGTTTACACCCACAGAGGAGGAGGGGCCCGCTCGCTGCTATCTGCCGACGCCTGTAACAGCCAATCGGCGGCCACCGCTACCGACAACGCTGGGTGTACCAAGATGGCTGCGGCTCCGGAGCTAGGCCGAAGCCGCGGCCTTTCCTGATGCTGTGACCGCGACGGCAATCCGCGGATTGCCGATGCGGCCACAGCATCAGGAAAGGCTGTGGCTTCGGCCTAGCTCCAGATCCGTGGCACCGCTAGCGCCATGTTAAATATCGGCCTAATTTGCAGAAAAATCGGCCGATGCCGATTTCTACAAAATGGCCAAATATCAGCCGATATATCGGCCTGCCGCTATATCGGTCGACCTCTAGTCATTAACACTAAATCCATTCCTCCACCCATACTGCTCACTGATTGGTCCAGAGTAGGGCGGGGACTGGGTGATAATCTTCCTTTTCTGTGCTTCAGATACAATTTATGTATCTAGACTGGATTTATGGAAATTCTGGGGATTAGATGGCAGCGGAAGGTTGCTTTTTAACTATAGATGTTGCTTTACCTAGGCACCTTGGGCATGTGCTTTGGGTCTTCTGCCCCATACCCGGGTCTAGCATGATCTCTGACACAACAATTCTCCTCCTGTTGTCTGCTGTCTGTGCCGGGTGGAGGGATATGTCTGTATAGTCTCAGACCCAAGTCACTGAGTGCAGTCTCAGGAGATGGGAGGCAGCGGTGTGGGATCTCTGCAACTTGTCTCCAGTAAACATTTCATCTTCCACTGATTACTGAATACCAATATTATAAGTCCTGACCCTTACACTGTATAATTTATATGGTACCTCATATATTCCTGCACTATACATCCTCTGTTGTACATTACATACTCCTGACCCCTGCACTATATACTCTATGTTGTACTTTACATCATTCTAGTACTATATAGTCATATCTGTTGTATATTATACAATAAGTTGTACATTACATAGTCCTGACTTCTTTTGCTCCCATTTCCTACCAGCTGGACATTTTATATCTGATGATGTGATTGGAGCACAAACTTTTACATGTTGATAATAATGTGATAACATCCTCAGACTTTGGAACCTTAAACAGAATGTGATAATGAGGGAGGAGTCAATAACCCAATGATGGTGGTCTTCAGAATCAGTCCAGTCTTCATCTTGGTTTTTCTCCCCCCATCCTCACTCTCTGACCTCTGGTGGGGCTCAGCCCTGCTGTTTTTCATGACTAAATCATGGACTAAATATGTTGGGAAGGTGGCAATGGTGGGGGAGGGGGGGTATTGGACACTCGTCCTATAATCCCCTCATCACTGTCACTCCTATAAAAGACAGTTCTCGTTGTTTCCTCACTCTCTGACTAAGGTCCATGAATAAAGAAATGATCTGGTAGGAGATCAGAGGATCCATTTACTAGTTACCTTGAGGGGGGAATTGTAAGATCCTCAGAGACAAAGCTGCCTGATGTGGGTGGAGTCCTGGTTTAGGGGAACCAATCAGCTCATGTCTAGTAATAATCTTTGTATTTCTATTTTAGTAGATGGACGGGAGATGAGGAAAACCTCAGAGGATTGTCTCACTTTGTCTCCAGACTGTAAAGTAGAAGATGAGGACATCACACAGTATAGTCCAGGAGAAAACCCGACTACCTTAAATGTCCATGCGGCACCACACAGTGTAGATGGGCCATCGTATTCCTCTTATCCTGAGGAACCTCAGACTGTGCGGGATGGTGCCGTCCTTCCAACAGAGAAAAGGTTTTCCTGTACTGAGTGCGGGAAGGGATTCCATTTTGAATCCAGACTTAATGTGCATATAAGATCTCACACGGGGGAGAAGCCGTATTCCTGTCCTGAGTGCGGGAAATGTTTTTCACGGCAGTCCGATATTTACACACATCAGAGATCTCACACAGGGGAGAAGCCGTTTTCCTGTCCCAAGTGCGGGAAATGTTTTTCACAGATGTCCAGTCTTTCCATACATCAGAGATGTCACACGGGGGAGAAGCCGTATTCCTGTCCTGAGTGCGGGAAATGTTATTCACGGAAGACTGGTCTTGACACACATCAGAGATCTCACACAGGGGAGAAGCCATATTCCTGTCCTGAGTGCGGGAAATGTTATTCACGGAAGACCGGTCTTGACACACATCAGAGATCTCACACAGGGGAGAAGCCATATTCCTGCCCTGAGTGCGGGAAATGTTATACACAGAAGTGCAATCTTGACACACATCAGAAATGTCACACGGGGGAGAAGCTATATTCTTGTTCTGAGTGCGGGAAATGTTTTTCAGAGAAGTCCAGTCTTGACATACATCAGAGATCTCACACAGGAGAGAAGCCGTATTCCTGTTCTGAGTGTGGGATATGTTTTTCACAGAAGTCCAGTCTTGACGCACATCAGAGATCTCACACAGGAGAGAAGCCGTATTCCTGTTCTGAGTGTGGGAAATGTTTCTCAGTGAAGGCCAGTCTTTCCCAACATCAGAGATTTCACACGGGGGAGAAGCTGCATTCCTGTCCTGAGTGCGGTAAAAGTTTTTCAATGAAGTCCCATCTTTCCACACATCTGAGATTTCACACGGGGGAGAAGCCGTATTCCTGTCCTGAGTGCGGGAAATGTTTTTCACTGAAGTCCCATCTTTCCACACATCTGAGATTTCACACGGGGGAGAAGCCGTATTCCTGTCCTGAGTGTGGGAAATGTTTTTCACTGAAGTCTGATCTTTCCCAACATCAGAGATCTCACACAGGCGAGAAGCCGTTTTCCTGTTCTGAGTGCGGGAAATGTTTTTCACAGACGTCCAGTCTTTACACACATCAGAGAACTCACACAGGGGAGAAGCCGTATTCCTGTCCTGAGTGCGGAAAATGTTTTTTACAGAAGTCCAGTCTTTCCAGACATCAGAGCTCTCACACGGGGGAGAAGCCGTATTCCTGTCCTGAGTGTGGGAAATGTTTTGCAGACAAGAGCAATCTTTCCAGACATCAGAGATCTCACACAGGAAAGAAGCCGTATTCCTGTCCTGAGTGAGTGTTATATTCTAAAATTTAAAAATTCTATCCGGATAGAATTTTTAAATCATATATTTTCTCTTATTTAACATGAATGAGAGTATGAGACCTTTTGAGCTAATAATCTCCTGATGTGATCCCTTGAACTCGAGTTTTGAGACCCCAGAAGCTGACAGGTTTGATGGATTTTGTAAATATTATATGTTATGTTGAAAAGAGAATTGTACTTGTTTGAAATGTTTAAAGCAAGCATGGATCCCTTGCTCCAGATGTCTTGTTGTAATGTTATCTACTGAATGTTGAGCCTAGCTCAACCCCCATTTCCCTTTTAATTAAGAGCCAAGCCACTTCCTTTGAAGAATATCAGTGATTGATTAGTCTACTTTTCAGGATGAAGTTGATAAATATTGAAACCAGATGTTGTATTCATGATTCATTCTAGATCACTCCCTGTGGGAGTGGTTAGTTTTCAGCGCGAAAGTCAAACAAAAGAGTTTGTTTGATATTTAAAGAAAGTGAGCTTTCTGCTGGGAGCCTTCTTCACTTCAGCTTTCTTCTTCTCACCATCTACCATCAAGAAGGACACACACAGACTTTTCTCTGCATACATTGGCAAGCGGCCATCTTAACAAGCATTCTAAGGACTGTTCAATTATTTTTGAACTCTTATTTGAAGATATTATTACTGTACTGTAAATGTACCTGTAATTCTTTTAGTGTGTATATTAAAACACACGTTTTTATTCACGATAATTCACGAATCTGTCTCACGATCCATCATTCGTCCAGAACGCTAAGTATAGCCTTTTTAAATATAAACCAGTTAAATTACGCGGTTTATTTCATTGGCGAAGCCGCCAGTCGCTCATATTTTCGTCAGTTTCTATACAACTGTCTCAATAAGAGGGAACTAGTCAGTACTGAGAGAAACTTCGGAAAGAGTGAAAAACGAACCTAGAAGACGCAGTTTATTTCATTGACTAGCCATCCACTCGATCAACGTTATTCAAATTTTATACCACTTTCTCAAGTGCTATCGGAGGGCAGAGAAGGGAGAGTATTGAGTAATTTTTGAAACGTTTGACTAAGAACCTAGAAGCAAGATTAAGCAAGAATTTGATCGATGCTTCGTGAATGACCTGAAGATTCGTGCGGAGATTGTCGTAGAACAGAGGACTTCTTTAATCGGTGAGTAAATCATGGATTGTATTAAATGTTCAGCTAATGAATGTAAAGGTTTATCGAAACAGATCTGTTATTCTGTTTTATGGAAGTCGTTATATTTGCAATGTTTAGAATCTAATCTGGCTATTGACACAGAGAGATTCTCATTAGCCAAAACTAAGAGGAAATTATTTAATGTAATGAAACTAGTTACAGGTTTTAATTCAATGATTTCCGAGGGAAATGCAGAAAATATGCAAACACATGAGAATGTATCTAATGCAGCTAGTTGTTCAAACTGTGAAACTGTATGTAATTATGTTGAGCATGTCCAGAATGAAAAAACGCAGTCAGATATTGAATTAACAGAATTTGCTCATTTCTCAGATAATATGGAGGGTAAAAAGCATGCAGACACATTGGATACTAGTGCTGTTTCAGATTTAAGTGAAACTACAGTAACTGTTTTTGAAAGCGATTCAAGATGTGAATCAAGGGGCAATACAGTAACTTCTTCAGATGAGGAATGTGTTACGTTTGTTCAGTTTAAGAAACAATGTGATTATTCATCGCCATATGTTAAGAGAAAGCAAGTTTTCAAATGTTCTTTTTGTCACAGGAAGGGTCACATGGCAACATTTTGTTGGAGTAACAGGAAATCACATAATTTTAAAACGTCCCCAAGGCGTTATGAAGTTTACTCTGTAAGATGGAATAATATGTCTAGGCATAGAAGTTTTAATATTCAATTAAGACAAGAAGAACAATATTATTTAAAGTGTAGCAAGTCACTTGTTCCTTCTAATGTCACGCTGAGAGGAAACAACAGATATATTTCTTAATGAGTGGCTTGGAATTTGTTTTTTTTGGTTATGACTTTAAGGTTTATTGAATAAGGTTTTGATGTAAGTTTTACAGATTTCATGTTGGAAATCAGAAAGTTAAAGTAATAAAGAAATATTTTATTCTTCTGACAGAGTTGCAGACAATTCTGAAAGAAGGGGTTTTAAGTGGAATATATGTAACGTTTAGCTCATGAAAAGTGAAGTGAAATTTTAAGGAATATTGTTTGGAAAGAGACAGCCTTTATTGTTTGTTTACCTGTTTTAGAAGCATACATAGTGTACTGGGTGTGCATTATGCAGTAAAAGTAACAGATCATATTGTAACGTTTTAGACATTAAGGGAATTGATTTTAATGATTTTAAGACAAAAGAAAAGAATAGGGAAGAAATATGTCTATGTATGTAGTGTCATTTGGTTCAAAGATTTAGTACAAGTTATATGATACTTATACCAGTTATTCACATAGTTTGAAGCCTTGTGTTTAAATTTCGCGGGGTTTTGTGTTTTCAGCTTGCCTTTGAAAGAAAAGGTGGGGGTAAGTTAGAGGAGTGTGTTTTTTTAGAAGCTAGGGAGACACTGACAGGCAGAGATTCTGACAGCCTAGGGATCTCTTTCTCAGATACACAGAAGGAAGCTGATTCAGCTTTACATACATACACATATGCATAACATATGTATATATATATATATATATATATATATATATATATATAATCATTATTAGTATTTTGAAGTTTTTATTTAAGAGACTTTAGCAAAGAAAGTAGTTTCACATGATGAAATGGTGATTCAACCTGAATTGATACCAGTTAATGTTGTCAGGAAAACAGACACACAGATGCCCTCATTTGCTGAAGAACAAAGAAGGGATAAGTCACTTCTGAGTTTTTTTATGGGTGATTTAAAACCTCCTTTGGTTCGTGAGAACGAGGTTTTATGTCATGAAACGGATGGGTGTTTGCGTCCTGTTAGGCCTCAACATCTTCAAGTGGAATTCGCTAATTTCAATCATGAATGTTTAGGTTATATGAGTAAAGCAGAAATTGCCTGAAATTCTTAAAGGAAAGTTCTATTGGGACAAACTGGAAAAGACAGACAGTGTAGACCAAAGGGTCAGTAACCTCCTTTACAAAGAATTTCTTCAGCAGATAGACCTTGGTCTACCATACAAATAGATTATATAGGTCCTTTATCATCAAGGAAAAATGGATTCAGATTTGCTTTAGTTTTAGTTGATGCTTTTTACAGGTGGGTTGAAATTCTACCAGTTCGCAAAGATGATGCTTTGACAACTGCTAGAATGGTACTGAATCATGGTTTTTCCAGTGTGGGGAATACCAGCAAATCTCAGCAGTGACAGAGGATCTAATTTTAAAGGCAAAATCATGAAAGCAATGTGAAATATTGTTTGTTTTGATGAAGTGTCAGAAGTACAGCATCTTCTAAAACACTGTGAATTAATTGACAGGAAGGAAAATGTCATTTGTGTTTCCCAATACATTTTTTGTCTACTTGCACAGAGGGGCAATAGAGAAAACATTATGATTAATGGTGTAAGTTCAAAGACCTCTCAATTCAGTGATAAGTGCACGTAGACAATAAAAATATGGGTACACAATAATTGGTGATAATGGTATATTATTATGAGATAATAATGGTATTTTATGAGATAAAAATTAATATTTTGAGATAAATGATACTGCTTTTCTTTTTTCTAGGAATGATTTTTGAAAAAATTGATCAAAGAAGGAAAGATGATTACAAAAGAGAAATATTTTAAAGAGAGAATGTTGATCATCATCATCACAGGATTCATTTTCTCTCTAGTGACATTTTTGTCAGTGGTAAAATATATCACAAACTGTTCCAGTCATGAATGAATGAATGAATGAATGAATGAATGAATGAAAAACTTCTATAGCGCGGCACATGCGAACCAAATCGTCATGCAGAGGTTAACAGGATTGAACATTTTCTAAAAAAGGACATCACAGTTTTAAGAAACAAAAGAGATGTGGACAATGATATTACTGAAAATATCAGCAAACCAGATTCTAATATTAATACGGAAGTCACAAGCGATAAAAATCATGATATTGCTATAAATCAAAAATTGGATAGGTTCAGATATGCCAATATTAATACAGCTGAAGATTTATTTGGGTATATAGCTGTAGGGCAAGGATATGATCATTGTATGGAAATATATTTCATTCACAGTAATGAGGTGGAGATCGAAGTCAAAATAGAGTCGAAAACAAATTTTGTTAAAATGCAAGGATCTTATAAGTTTAATAATGTAACCAAAACTTTTGAATGTAATATACTGATTAGAGCTTTTTGGTCATTATTTATAATAGGTAATGATTCAACAATTTGGTCAGGAGACGTTAATAATGACATGTCACAATCTGGAAAAATGTCTTATCCAGTAGATCAGTATTATTACCTTTTTCAATGTTTTGTTAAAATATTAGATCCAGAACATCTAAATATAATTGGAGATGAAAGAGGAGACATAGTAAGAAAATGGGATTTTAGAGTAATAAGAAAATCTACTCAATTACGAGTCAAAATTACAATTACTGTGGTAGATATTATTGTTCCAGAAATAAAAGTGTCTCCACAGTCTTTAAAAGTCATTGAAGATGAAGATGGATTGAATTTGATGTGTAGTACTCAAATATATTTACCTCAAAATTCATTGTTAACTTGGAAAAGGAATGGTGAATTTTTGGGTAGCTTTCTTCACAGTACCACTAATATGATTCATAAAGGTGTTTTTGGTAGTGTGAATTGGATTAATGATAAATTTATTTATCATCAATCAGGTGTATCTTTAAATGATACTGGTATATATGAGTGCTGCATATTGATAGAAGGTTATCCATTGAAATGTGCTAATGCAAGTATAATTGTTATGTCTCCAAGGAAGACTCCATGTGTTGGTAAAAACAGTGTTCTTGCCAAGCCCTTCCAGATTAACCATTTACAATCCAGAGCTCTATTGAGAGAGGGAAAGTTTGTCATTTTATTATGGAGTTTTAATATTTCAGAATGGAAAATTTCTACAAGGTTTCCACAATGTCAAAGACATTTGGTTAATATGGAATTGGGTATTGAAAGATGGTTTGGAATTAATAGTAGGAATAACAGAAATAAACGCGGTATTATTGAAGGTGCATTAGGTGGAATAGGCATAATCAGTGGCATAGCTAATAGTATGGATATTAACACGTTAAAGTCTGATCTTGAGTCAGCAGGTTTAGTGGGAAGTAAAGGTTTTAAGATCCAAAGAAATTTAAATCAGATATTAGAAGACATGGTTATTAAAACAGCTAATGTAATGGGTCCATCCATATTGCATCTTCAGAATATTACTCTCAATTTAATGACAAGTGAAGGACATTCTCATATTGCCAGGGCATGTTTAGAAATTCAAACAGAATATTCCACCAATTTTAAAATAATTGCACAGGCATTTCAAGGTGGAGTTACCCCTTTTGGCATTTTACAGAATTTGCCCAGAGAATATGCATATGCAAGAAATCATACTGATTTATGGGTAAATAAATGGATAGGATGTAGGCAGGATATATGTTATAGTTCTTCTATGATTCCAATAGCAGGGAGAGAACAAATTTTGGTTCCAATTACTGTTTTGGGATTACCAATTAGTGATACTCAATTATTATATCATAAATTGCAGTATACAGATTTTGCGTTTAACAAGGATAATTTTGAATTAGAACAATTAGATCTGTCATCATGTTTACAATTTCAATCTAAAGTTATTTGTTTACCTAATCAAGATAAAAGCATATTTCATTCTTGTTATCATAATCATACATTATGTTCAGCAAGAATAGAGAAAGTTGAAACTTCTTCCGAATTAATTACTCTTGTAGATAAAAGGAAGGTTTGTTTTCAGATCATGAGAGATACAGAAAGGGTTAACACTTTTTTTTCCTCTTGTACAAACACAGAGAACCTAACTCGGGGTTTGTATTGTGTAGAGGGAGATTTAGTGGCCATAAATGTTAATGGGTTGAGATCAAATTTATCTAATTTATTATTGAGAAATATTAGTGTCAGTTCATCACTATACAATATATCTCAGATAGATGAATTCCCTTGGAGGGAATGGGTTAATGTAATTCAAAAGGATCAAGGTTTAATAATGGCTTTAGCTAAAGAACTTAAGCATGCAGAAATATTGTTCAAACATGAGCAAGGGAATCTACAAGAAGTAGTTCATCAATGGACTACGTTAACAGGCTTAAGTTGGTGGCGGCAATTCAAAAATAGTATTTCTATTTGGGGAAAAACTTCAATTACCTCCGCAGCAGGAAATATTTTATCGCACCCTATAGTTATTATTTTTATTATTATTATGTTATGCATTATATATCAATTATATTTAATGTTTAGAATGAAAAAATTGTATAAGCAAATCAGAAATGAAATCAAGAAAGGTGATGATATGTTGCAAAATAGGCTTAAGAGAAGATTGGGTTCTGGAGTTGCAAATTCGGTTACAGGTGACAATACATTTGGAGTTATTGGATCAAAGTCAGAGTGCGTGTGACATGAATGTTTGTATAAATGATTAGGAAAATATGATCATTATTCATATTTCAGAGGGGAATGTTATATTCTAAAATTTAAAAATTCTAACCGGATAGAATTTTTAAATCATATATTTTCTCTTATTTAACGAATGAGTATGAGACCTTTTGAGCTAATAATCTCCTGATGTGATCCCTTGAACTCGAGTTTTGAAACCCCAGAACCTGACAGGTTTGATGGATTTTGTAAATATTATAGGTATGTTGGAAAGAGAATTGTACTTGTTTGAAATGTTTAAAGCAAGCATGGATCTCTTATTCCAGATGTCTTTTTGTAATGTTATCTACTGAACGTTGAGCCTAGCTCAACATTCATTTCCTGTTTAATTAAGAGCCAAGCCACTTCCTTTGAAGAATATCAGTGATTGATTAGTCTACGGTTCAGGATGAAGTTGATAAATATTGAAACCAGATGTTGTATTCATGATTCATTCTAGATCACTCCCTGTGGGAGTGGTTAGTTTTCAGCGCGAAAGTCAAACAAAAGAGTTGTAGGATATTTAAGGAAAGTGAGCCTCTTTCTCTTCAGCTTTTTCTTCTCACCATCTACCATCAAGAAGGACACACACAGACTTTTCTCTGCACACATTGGCAAGCGGCCATCTTAACAAGCATTCTAAGGACTGTTCTATTATTTCTTGAACTCTTATTTGAAGATATTATTACTGTACTGTAAAAGTACCTGTAATTCTTTTAGTGTGTATATTAAAACACACGGTTTTTATTCACGATAATTCACGAATCTGTCTCACGATCCATCATTCGTCCAGAACGCTAAGTATAGCTTTTTAACAGCAGAAGCTGTGCTTTTTAAACATAAACCAGTTAAATTACGCGGTTTATTTCACTCCTCTAATGAAGGCTCTTTACCACGTGATCAGCTGTCTCCAATCCCGGCTAATCACAGCGTTAAACAGGAAGAGCCGTTTATCGACTTTTCCGCACTTGCATCTGACAGACGAGAGGAGAGACGATCGGCTGCTCTCCTGACAGGGGGGTTTTTGCTGATTGTTTATCAGTGCAAAAAAGGTTTTGTTATTTTTATTAATTCATTACGTTCCATTCATTTAGATGCAGCATTTGTTATTTTGGGTAATTCGTAACTTCGAATAAATTCATTATCATTACGTTCACTAACAGCTAAATTACGAGGAACACCTTAACAATCACCACCATTTTATTCTCCAGGGCTTCTGCTATCAGATAATATATGTTTGGGGGTTTTATCTAATCTTCAGGCCCAAAATAATGCAAAAACATCTGACAGTGAAAGGGTTAATGTGAGCTAGATGGGATCACTTTGCTGTGCTCACACATTAGAGCTCCCCCTAGCTGCAGCCTGGTAATAACATTGCTAGGAGGTCTATTCATTTATCTGCTCCATACTTCCCATCTTTATATAAACGTCTCCTGACATTTAGGGGTCTATTCATAAAATATGTGCATAGCAATTCCCCCGGGGAAAGTCCATGTACATTCCTTCTGTGTGAATGGGGGAAAGATGAATGTTATTAGGAGATTTGCTGTGCTGGTCAAACGGTTTCCATTCATTTAAAATAGAAATGATTGCATTTGGCCACTAGATGGAGATCATTTCTATGGTACTTAGTGCATCTAATGGCCAAATGTGGTGTAACGGAACCCCAAATGGGACAGGAGTTAAAGCCGTTTAAAGGGGTGTTCCAGCCCAAAAATGTGTTTATTAAAAGTCAGCAGCTACAAAAAGTGTAGCTGCTGGCTTTTAATAAACACTCACTTACCTGCTCCTGCGTTCCAGCGACGCGCCGACCGGGGCTCCGCTCCTCTCCCCCCCCCCCCCCCGGCCGGCGTCTCCATCCTGACTGTGGGCACCCAGCCGTGACAGCCTTCGGCTTCACGGCCGGGCACCCACTGCGCATGCGCGAGCCGCACTGCGCATGCGCGCGGCGCGGCTCGCCTCTGATTGGAGAGGCGATCGCATGGGACCTGTCAGTGTCCCATGTGATCGCCTACAGGGAGGGGCTGGTGTAAGCGATTAAGGCTTAATCGCCTAACCAGCCCCTCGGCGGAAGCAGGAAGTGGGACAGGAAGTCCCACTCCTACTGAAGCCCCCACTCCCCCCCAAAAAAATTACATGCCAAATGTGGCATGTAAGGGGGTAAGGAGTGGGATAAGAGGAAGTTCCAAATTTGGGTGGAACTCCTCTTTAAGTTATTCCATTCCGAACCCAAGACAGCTATCGACACTCCACAATCCGGCAAACACGACCCATACAGATTCCCCCAGAAACGAGACACACACAGCTCTGTTCTCTGGTTCCAAACGGATAGATACTTTATTGGGAAAATCAGGCTCTTTATATACAGTCAGTAACAATTACTTACAGCTGGCAAGTCAGACATCTGACGTTTTAGACTGTGCTAATTCACAACACACATTATCATCAATAGAAATTCACACAATGCAGTGTTAATTAGCATCACACAATGAAAAGGTCTTTAGAAGCCAGACTGTCTACCAAGCTCCAATCCACATCACCACAGTAGCAGACTTAATTAGCACAATAGAAAATAGAATGCAATCACAGCAAGCTTTTATCGTACACTACAGCCAGGTAGCTGGAGGTGATGACATCTTTAAATTAACCTGTTGAGTTCAGAATCAACAACCAGTAATAGTTCAAGATATTCTGAATATATTGTGGATTATCATTACTGTCCCATCTCATGTAATCTGAGATATCAGTTCTCAGTCATCCTATGCCCCTAGTGGACACAGGATGACCCTAGACACAAGAGTCATTGGTGAATCTGAAACAGGAGTACCCCACACCCTGCAAGATCCTCTGGATCCCACGGGCCATACCGTTACATTATCCTTTATAGTGTGTATAGTTTTTATTCACAAATTTGTCTCACGATTCGTCATTTACCCAGAACGCAAAGTAAAGCCTTTAAACAGCAGAAACTGTGCAATTTAACCTTAGAAACCCTCGGGTTTTATCACATAGGAACATCTTTTCATTTTATTTTAGACTTGTTTTTTTATTGTATGTATATGGCGATACATCGCGCACTCATGTGGAGATTAGATTGTAACGGGACATCACCACGGAGCTCAGCGGTGTGATCGAGTGAGAGCGCCCTGCTGGTTTGCAGATTCGGGTGACACGCTCTCCAGGTCTATGAAATGTGAGCTCTGTAGTCACAGGAAGAGGGAGTGTCCTCACAGACTGTGGTGATGCCTGAAGGGTTGCCTAGGCAACAACAGGCAGGTTTATAAGGTTTCACCCAATTTGACCCACCCATCTACTGACGAAGGCCAATGAGAGGCTGACACACGTTTAGAAGGAAGAAGCCCTATCCGTGACGCCAGGCGAAGCGCCGTGGGTCTAGATCGGCGGTGAATGAGCTGGTGATTTGATACTTGCTGTTTTTATTGTTATTTCTTGTAAGTGTAACTTTTTAGGGGACTCTCGCTATGACTAAGCACTAGTTTCAGTGCGAAACGTGTCAGCAGTCGGGTTTTATTTTGCTGTGACTTGTAGTGCTGTCCTTCTTTTAATAAAGGCGACAATTTGTTCAGAGTGCGGCTGTCCAGAGACAAGTTTTGTTCCTGCATAACTTTTTAGGGGGGGCTTTTATAATAAATTGAGAAGCAGAGAGCACTATGGTACTTGTGTTTTTTCTTTCATGTCCTTCCCCCCGGGATATAGAAGTGATTATTAATAAGTGAATGGAGGAAGGTGGTGTTTGGAGACAATTTATACGTTGATTCCCCACACAGAGGTGCAGTCTGGAGACTGTAGGAATTACTACCATTGGTAAAGTGGACGGATCGTGATCGGACACGAGGAGTGATCTGTCTATGAGTTTTATACTCACCCTTGAGGTGAGCATGCATTTTAGCAGGTGGGGGTGCGCACTGAATATTGGATCCATTTTTTTTTTTTTTTAAAGTGTATTTTTTGTGCGTGAACTCGAGAGAGAGGAGCCGGACTGCAGGAGTTGGGAGTAGGCAGACCCTCCCCCCGGAGGCAATCGCCATCCTTCTCCATGCCCCTGGTGGCAATGGCGGGTGTGAAGGGGGGCCTCCCACTCACCCCGCCCTACCTGCTCCTCTTGGGAGCCCAACTGGGGCCCAACGGGACCCCAATGGGGCAGAGGGACTCCCCCTATGAGGGAGTGAGGGGGCCTAGCCCACCCAGCCAGCCCCGTAGGTCCTTCGCCTCTCTTTATTTTAGGAGACCGCATGGCCAAAGTGCATGTGTTTTAAACCAATTTCGTGTGCGTGCAAGTGTGGTGGTTTTTGTGGGGGGGGGGGGGGGGGTGGGCGTACTAAGCACAGGCGTACCTTGCATAGCACACCCACCGGGAGCCGGGCTGAGACCACCAAACTCAATTCACATGAAGCCGAGACCGGGATCCGAACCCTTGGCTGCAGAGGTGAATGGCTTGTCAGCGCAGTGCCAATCACGTTGAGCCACCACAGCTCCCTGGATCCATTTAAATAGGATTTTTCACAGCGGTCACAGCTTTGGAAACCTCCATATGAACAGTTTTTTTTATCATTTATTTCTTTTCTTTTTTCATAAATAGTTTTATGGAATGTATAATTATTTGTTTATATAAGATTTATAGATACGCAGCGCTGCACTATTTTCACACAATTAATACGCAGCTTCTACTTTTCAGAGGTGCCATATCCTTCTCTGTACAATCCGTGTTTTATTGATTGCATGGAATATTGGAATTTTCTGAGATTGTGGATTTGGGCTTTTCATGAGCTGGAAGCCACAATCATCACAATGCCTCCTTGGGCGAATCAGCCCCCCCCCCCCCCCTTATGTCCATGAGGTCCCCTTTTGGATTGTTTTTATGGTTTGCTTCATCCCTGATCACACTACTATCCATCCGCGATTTTTACGGTAAATGTTCCTTGTGTTTGGTACATTTATGTTTCACCCAATAATATGTCGAATTCTAAAGCATGAATTTTATATATTTTTTAGAATGCATTATCCCCCTGAAGAGACCTATATAGGTCGAAACGCGTCGGGGAACCCAGATCGTGTTGAATCATTGTAACAATATCATGTACCCTGTTTATATGCATTCATCCATTGTGGAATTTTTTTTGTGTGATCAGCAATGTTGTTCCAACTTCCATTGTATGATTTTAATAACCATGTGACTTTTGTCAACTGTCGATTAAATGATGTTTTACAGTATCACTGTTCCATTTATGTTTTGACCTCTACCATTATGCTGTTAAAAGCCCCATGGGGAAACCCTCTTTCTTTCTAACCTTACACTCTGGGTTCGCAGTGCCAAGGTCCCCCATGCATGTGTCTTTTTCTTTTTCCAATCATCATAATGATGACAAATCACGGCTTGAACCCTCTTGCTTTGCATGTAATGAGTCTCTCTCATATATTAGTCTCACCTTTTAAGTTCCATTAGTGAAATAAATGAACTTTTGCACCATATTCTAATTTTTCGAGTTTCACCCGTATATCAGGGTGTGCTTCTTCCCCACATGTCCAGCAACATTCACATACAAGACATTTCCCGCACTCACTAATACACCTCGAGGGGTTGTGTGGGACCCCTGATGTACAGGAAGACAGGACTTCAGTGAGGAACAATTCCCTCACTCAGGACAGGAATACGGCTTCTCCCCCGTGTGAGATCTTTGATGTCTGTAAAGACTGGACTTCACTGAAAAACATTTCCCACACGCAGGACAGGAATACGGCTTCGCCCCCGTGTGAGATCTCTGATGTTTTGAAAGATGGGACTTTCGTAAAAAACATTTCCCGCACTCAGAACAGGAAAAAGGTTTCTCCCCCGTGTGAGATCTCTGATGTGTGGAAAGATTGGTCTTCTGTGAAAAACATTTCCCGCACTCAGGACATGGAAACCTCTTATGTGTTGGAAAGACAGCACCGTCACTCACAGTCTGAGGTTCCTCAGGATAAGAGGAATACGATGGTCCGGCACCATCCCGCACAGTCTGAGGTTCCTCAGGATAAGAGGAATACGATGGTCCGGCACCGTCCCGCACAGTCTGAGGTTCCTCAGGATAAGAGGAATACGATGGTCCGGCACCGTCCCGCACAGTCTGAGGTTCCTCAGGATAAGAGGAATACGATGGTCCGGCACCGTCCCTCACAGTCTAAGGTTCCCCAGGATAAGAGGAATACGATGGTCCAGCACCGTCCCGCACAGTCTGAGGTTCCTCAGGATAAGAGGAATACGATGGTCCGGCACCATCCCGCACAGTCTGAGGTTCCTCAGGATAAGAGGAATACGATGGTCCGGCACCGTCCCGCACAGTCTGAGGTTCCTCAGGATAAGAGGAATACGATGGTCCGGCACCGTCCCGCACAGTCTGAGGTTCCTCAGGATAAGAGGAATACGATGGTCCGGCACCGTCCCTCACAGTCTGAGGTTCCCCAGGATAAGAGGAATACGAGGGTCCGGCACCGTCCCGCACAGTCTGAGGTTCCTCAGGATAAGAGGAATACGATGGTCCATCTACACTGTGTGGTGCCGGATGGACATTTGAGGTAGTCGGGTTTTCTCCTGGACTATACTGTGTGATGTCCTCATCTTCTACTTTACAGTCTGGAGACAAAGTGAGACAATCCTCTGAGGTTTTCCTCATCTCCCGTCCATCTACTAAAATATAAATACAAAGATTATTACTAGACATGAGCTGATTGGTTCCCCTAAACCAGGACTCCGCCCACATCAGGCAGCTTTGTCTCTGAGGATCTTACAATTCCCCCCTCAAGGTAACTAGTAAATGTCTCCTCTGATCTCCTACCAGATCATTTCTTTATTCATGGACCTTAGTCAGAGAGTGAGGAAACAACGAGAACTGTCTTTTATAGGCGTGACAGTGATCAGGGGATTATAGGACGATGGTCAGGAGGATATAGTGTACAAAATAGAGTATATAGTGCAGGGGTCAAGAGTATGTAGTGTATTTAGTGTTAAATGACCCACCTGTGCTGATCTCTGTAGGAGTGTCCTCCTCTATAAATGTCCCCGTTATTCCATCCTCCTCCATAGACTGCTGATCATCCCTCACATACCTCTCTTCTTCTTCCGATTTCACCTCAAATTCTATATCGATTGGATCTCCACTCTAAACCAAGAGAATGAAAGAGAATATCATCTTTAAGATATAAACTTACATACAAAATGCACACATCATCTCCACCAGTCCATGTTCTAGATGCTCCGCCCCACCGACCTTGTAACAGTGGGGGATGGTGTGACCTTCCTGTGTGGAATCCCGGGAATACAGAGGACGGGGACATCTCTCTGGTGGGTTTCTGTAGCTGGATGACTCCACCATGGTGTCCTGGTACAGATCTTTGTGTTCTTCCTCCATCACCCCATCCTCATCATCCTCCTCCTTTATCTCTTCTTTAACCTCAACTTTAGAATCTCTCAGGTCTCCACTCTGAATATAGAATAAAAATGACATCAATGGTAACAATGCAGATAATGTACAGATCCTAATGATACGATCAGTGATTGTTCCTCATCTACCTGATGATGGTGGGGGATGGTGTGACCTTCCTGTGTGGAATCCCGGGAATACAGAGGACGGGGACATCTCTCTGGTGGGTTCCCATTACTGGATCCATCTGTAGGAAACACACACACTGACTGAATCCATTGTTTCTATGTGTTTATCAGATGATGGGGATCTAGGTGGAGCCTCCGTACTGCTCTCTCCTTTACAATAAAGTCTCCTCTTACCCGGTGATGTGAGGGGCGGCTGATTGTCCATCATGACGTCCTTGTAGAGATCCTTGTGTCCTTCTAAATCCTCCCACTCCTCCATGGAGAAATAGACAGTGACATCCTGACACCTTATAGGAACCTGACACACACAATGATACAGTCACCATCCAGACACACCCCTTGTCTGTTACTGGATAATGTCCCAGAATTCCCAGAATGTTCCTCACCTCTCCTGTCAGCAGCTCAGTGATCTTATTGGTCAGTTCCAGGATCTTCTGGTCACCATCCCCCTTAGGTTTCAAGGACTGAGGAAGTGTGATGGTGAGATGATCACCAGACTTCACAAGAGGAAAACTCTGCATCAAAAAAGTAACAATTATGTCATGTGACCTCTCAGAATCCTCCTCACCTCTCCAGTCAGGTCTGTTTTATTAATAGAGATAAGAGTGATGTCATGTGACCTCCCAGAATCCTCCTCACCTCTCTGGTCAGGTCTGTTTTATTAATAGAGATAAGAGTGATGTCACGTGACCTCCCAGAATCCCCCTCACCTCTCCAGTCAGGTCTGTATTATTAATAGAGATAAGAGTGATGTCATGTGACCTCCCAGAATCCTCCTCACCTCTCCGGTCAGGTCTGTGTATTATTAATAGAGATAAGAGTGATGTCATGTGACCTCCCAGAATCCCCCTCACCTCTCCGGTCTGTGTTTTATTAATAGAGATAAGAGTGATGTCATGTGACCTCCCAGAATCCCCCTCACCTCTCCGGTCAGGTCTGTATTATTAATAGAGATAAGAGTGATGTCATGTGACCTCCCAGAATCCTCCTCACCTCTCCGGTCAGGTCTGTTTTATTAATAGAGATAAGAGTGATGTCATGTGACCTCCCAGAATCCTCCTCACCTCTCCGGTCAGGTCTGTGTATTATTAATAGAGATAAGAGTGATGTCATGTGACCTCCCAGAATCCCCCTCACCTCTCCGGTCAGGTCTGTGTTTTATTAATAGAGATAAGAGTGATGTCATGTGACCTCCCAGAATCCTCCTCACCTCTCCGGTCAGGTCTGTGTATTATTAATAGAGATAAGAGTGATGTCATGTGACCTCCCAGAATCCCCCTCACCTCTCCGGTCAGGTCTGTATTATTAATAGAGATAAGAGTGATGTCATGTGACCTCCCAGAATCCCCCTCACCTCTCCGGTCAGGTCTGTATTATTAATAGAGATAAGAGTGATGTCATGTGACCTCCCAGAATCCCCCTCACCTCTCCGGTCAGGTCTGTATTATTAATAGAGATAAGTGTGATGTCATGTGACCTCCCAGAATCCTCCTCACCTCTCCGGTCAGGTCTGTATTATTAATAGAGATAAGAGTGATGTCATGTGACCTCCCAGAATCCCCCTCACCTCTCCGGTCAGGTCTGTATTATTAATAGAGATAAGAGTGATGTCATGTGACCTCCCAGAATCCCCCTCACCTCTCCGGTCAGGTCTTTGTATTATTAATAGAGATAAGAGTGATGTCATGTGACCTCCCAGAATCCTCCTCACCTCTCCGGTCAGGTCTGTATTATTAATAGAGATAAGAGTGATGTCATGTGACCTCCCAGAATCCCCCTCACCTCTCCGGTCAGGTCTGTGTATTATTAATAGAGATAAGAGTGATGTCATGTGACCTCCCAGAATCCCCCTCACCTCTCCGGTCAGCAGGTAGATGATCTCCAGGGTGAGGTTTAGTATCTTCTCAGTCATGTGGCTCCGGTCCTCCTCCATCCTCATTGGTCCCATCATTTGATCTATACAGGTCTCCTTGTAGACGGATAATTTTGGGAAATGAAAGTAAGAATTATTTGGATGGTGTTGGTCACAATAATAGGATGTGGATGTGAGGGGGGGGGGGAATAGGAGGGTCGCTGTACATTTAACCACCTCGATACTGGACAATTTTACCCTCCTCCTGCCTAGGCTAATTTTTAGCTTTCAGCGCATTCACACCTTGAATGATAATTACTCAGTCATATAACACTGAACCCAAATGATTTTTTTTTCAGACAGATAGAGCTTCCCTTTGGTGGTATTTAGTCCCCACTAGGTTTTTAGATATATAAATAAAAAAATACAGAAATTTTGAAAAAACAATGTTTCTGTTATAACATTTTGCGAATAAATAATTCTCTTCATGAATTTAAACCAAACTGTATTCTGATACATTTCTGTGGTAAAAAATAACCCAAATCAGTGTATATTATTTATTCTGTAGGAAAGTTATAGAGACTACAAACTATGGGATATATGTGAAGAGTGATCAGTCCTGATGTACTGACTGACTATCTCATTTCTTGAGGTCCTAAAATGCCAGGACAGTGTAAATATCCCTCAAAGTGACCCTCGTTTTGAAAGTAGACAGTCCAAGGTGTTTGACTGCTTGCCGAGCAGCTGCCGCCATTACTAGTAAAAAAAATGCCATAAAACTATCTCCTATTTTGTAAACTCTAAAACTTTTACGAAAAATATGTAGAAGAATACGTATCGGCCTAAACTTAGGAACAAAATATATTTTTTTATATATTTTTGGGGGTATTTATTATAGCAAAAAGTAAAAAATATAATTTTTTTCAAAATAGTCGCTCTATTTTTGTTTATAAAGCTAAACTAAAAACCGCATAGGTGATCAAATACCACCGAAAGAAATCTCTTATTTGTGGAGAAAAAAGGACTCCAATATTGTTTGGGAGACACGTCGCACGACCGCGCAATTGTCAGTTAAAGCGACGCAGTGCCGAATCGCAAAAAGTGGCCCGGTCATTAACCAGCAATATGATCCAGGGCTTAAGTGGTAAAGCGGATTTCCACTGAAAAACAGAGAACCAGGAAGTGAAGCGCTCCGGCTTCACTGCCCGGTTCCCTATGGCGCATGCACGAGTTGCACTGCATCTGCTGATTGGCTCCCGCTGTGCTCTGGGAGCCGAGTGTTCCCAGAACACAACAGGAGGGGGGAGGGGGGTGGGTGACATCCTGCCTGCAGACTGTGGCTGGAAGTGGGTGCAAATACTTGTCTTTAGACAGTGTGGTGTTCATCATGATTGATGGGGAAATTTATTTATTGACTAAATTACTTGACAATAAATGTGTTTTTACTGACTTTTACCACTTTTTTGGTGAATAAGAGTGCTATGTATCCCATACTCATTCACATGGGGGAGGGCGGGATCGGAGAACCCCCCTTGTTAAAGGAGGATTCCAGATTCAAAATAAGCCCCCCAACACACAGATCTCCACAACCATCGGAGGTGATCGGGGACACAAATATTACCAAAATGAAGAGAATGTTCCGGACCCATAAATGGGGAAATGCTCTGACCCTGAAGGGGTTAATCTACAAATAATAAATGTT
Source organism: Rana kukunoris (assembly GCA_029574335.1). Taxonomy (NCBI): domain Eukaryota; kingdom Metazoa; phylum Chordata; class Amphibia; order Anura; family Ranidae; genus Rana; species Rana kukunoris. The sequence goes on along the minus strand of CM056052.1, from coordinate 2,517,956 downwards.
GGGGCAGCGCTTGCACTATGGACAAAATATCTGAATCCACAACACGACGGTTCCACTAAAACTTTCTGATAACAAAGTGTCAGACAACTCCTGGGGGGGTAACCTGGCAGACCTTACTCAGAAATACCCCCGGCTGTAGATGACTAGGTGTGCTGGGCTCTGTAGTCCCACAGAGTTCATGGTCCTGTGAACCAATAGACACCTCTATAGCAGTAGATGGAGAAAACTGGGAGTCCTGGCCACAGATACTGCAATGTGTTTGGATTGGAAAATGCCAATCATTGTCCAGGAGGGCGATTGGCAGGGGAAGAGGTCCCACCCCCTCCCAGATTATGTAACCATTTATAGCCCAGAATAAATTTTAGTTATAATCATTAATAACTGGTAAAACGATATAAAAATACTACAAATTAGAGCTGCACGATTCTGGGAAAAATGAGAATCGCGATTATTTTGCTTACAATGAAGATCACGATTCTTAAACTTTTTTTTATTTTAAAAATGTACAAACTCTGAACATTAGGTTATCAAACCAAATGGCAACAAAATAAGCCATATATAAAAGGGAGATCATCACTGACACCGGATAACCAATGAATGTGAGTGGCCATATCCCTGGATTCATTGTATAGAACAAAGGTAGTTTAACCACTTAAGGACCGCCTACTGCACATTTACGTCGGCAGAATGGCACGGCTGGGCACATCAACGTATATATACGGTGATTTTAGTACCCAGCCGTGGGTCACGGGCGCGCGCCCGTGACCCAGTCCGAAGCTCCAGGACCGGGACCCCTGGAGTGGAAGAACGGGGAGAGCCGTGTGTACACACGGCTTTCCCGTGCTTCTCTGTGGCTGTTGCATCGATCGCGTCATCCCTGTAATAGGGGGACGCGATCGATGACGTCACACCTACAGCCACACCCCCCTACAGTTGTAAACAAACACATAGGTCACACATCCCCTACAGCGCCACCTGTGGTTAACTCCCAAAACTGCAACTGTCATTTCCACAGTAAACAATGCAATTTAAATGCATTTTTTGCTGTGAAAATGACAATTGTCCCAAAAATGTGTCAAAATTGTCCGAAGTGCCCGCCATAATGTCGCAGTCACAAAAAAAATCGCTGATCGCCGCTATTAATAGTAAAAAAAAAAAAATTAATAAAAATGCAAAAAAAATATCCCTTATTTTGTAAACGCTATAAATTTTGCGAAAACCAACCGATAAACGCTTATTGCGATTTTTTTTACCAAAAATACGTAGAAGAATACGTATCGGCCTAAACTGAGGAAAAAATATGTTTTTTTTATATATTTTTGGGGGATATTTATTATAGCAAAAAGTAAAAAATATTGCATTTTTTTTTAAAAACCGCGCAATTGTCAGTTAAAACGACGCAGTGCCGAATCGCAAAAAAGGGGCAAGGTCCTTTACCTGCATTTTGGTCCGGGTCTTAAGTGGTTAAATATACTTTCATTATTTTAGAGAGAGAGATATATTAATATTTGCCAGAGAGATTTTAAATTAATATTTGCCAGAGAATCTATAAGTTAATATTTTCCAGAGAGAATACATACATAAATTATATACTAGCAGCACCTTACAGCCTTACACTTACCTGTGTGACATGTACAGGCTTACCTTGCCTTGTACTAGCTGCACTGTCCCCTGGAAAGAATAGTCCTGCCCATCGCCCATGACGGAGCCAGCGTGAAACGCAAATGGCTCAGAGATAACGCACATGCTGATGTGGAGTGAGGCTGCCTGTGTCCCTGTGTTGGAGCGGAATCATCGGCCGCGACGGAGCCAGTGTGAAACGCAAATGGCTCGGAGATACCGGAACTGACGTCAGTTCCTGTATCTCCTGGTCTTAGCTGCCGTCAGTTCCGGTATCTCCGAGCCATTTGCGTTTCACACTGGCTCCGTCGTCGCGGCCGATGATTCCCCTCCGCTCCAACACAGGGACACAGGCAGCCTCACTCCACATCAGCATGTGCACGCTGAGAATCGCCAAATCCAGCAGGTGAGATCGCGGGGGCCGGAGAATCGCGATAACAAATCTCTGCGATTAATCGTGCAGCTCTACTACAAATATGCATACAACAGATGAATCAAAAGCAAACAGCTTAATAGCAATGTTCAGTACAGCCGGAGCAATTGTATTCAGCTGGAAAATCATTTTTTGATTCCCATCTGGATGTCTTTTTTGATAAAATCCCCCCCCCCACTCCGGGTTCACCATCCCATCCCCCCGCAATCCCGTCCCTTTCAGACTCCTATTGTGAGACTCCTCATAGTGTCTCTGGAGGGGCGCTGATCATTCCTGTGTAAAATCTTACAGAAATCTTCCCTAATCCCGACCTTTAATTATCATTTCATTCCCCCCACATACAATGTCTGGAACCGACATTTACTGACATCAATAACTTTCCTCGTGGTACAGACCATAAATTCCCTCATTGTAATATACGGGGATTGTCTACATTTCCACACTATATATGTGTGTATCATCATCTGCTGGAGATAAAAGACGTCACAGTGACTATGGAGGAAGAGGACGGACATGACGGGGTTACTGGGTGTAAATAGAAAATAAGATCTTATTATCTCCTCTGCTGCCTCTTCCAGCAACATCTCCTCACTACTTCCCCCCGACTCACCTCTCACCCGGAACTTCCTGTCTGTACCTGACATCACTTCCTGTCTGTACCTGACATCACTTCCTGTCTTCCATAGAGACATCCTGTGAATAAGTGAGATCACCACCTTGTGGAGATCAGAGGAACTGCAGCCCAGAGAAACCTCTCATAGTGTGAACACGGCCTTGTGCTGTGTGTGTATGTACTGTATATCCTTATAGATGGGTCATCTCCACTCCCACCAAGGCGGATAGAAATATATTACTGCTCGGGGGAGGGGAGGGGAGGAGACATTTTGACCCCTTTGATTTTGCAGTAAAATGGATGTGAGATTTAGTCATGTAGAACATCTGTTATATGGATACAAAGAACCCCAGCCGAGAGTAAAGGGTGGAAATGGCTCCTGATCCCCAGATTTGGGCAATTATGTCACCAATATAAATAGAAAAAAACCTGCGCTATGTGTAACAACTCAAATACCTCCAGAAATAACTTATACCGGACTGCTGCTGTAACAAAGGTAAGTATTCCCTTTATCACCTAGAAGAGCATTATGTGTCACAGCGCTGTCCTATTGTGTGTGCACATCAATTATCACACATACACTAAAATATGTGGAGACATTCATATATAAAGTGCTAGGGGCTCCAATCATATTCTCTGCACATCTACTGCCTCCACTTTACACCTACTTCATTCATCGCATGGGGTTTATCAATAAATGAAGTAATCTGATCCATCTGCAAATTCATATACAACATAAAGTGCTTTGTACTCAAGATGATGTTTAGTGTTGCTCACGAATATTCGCATTTCGAATATTCGATACGAATATTGCATATTCGAGTATTCGCGAATAACTCGAATATCGCGGTGAATATTCGCGATATCGAATATTCGTATTTTTCCAAATTTATTTTTAAAACAGATCACATCCTAGTGATCTCCATCGACGTCTAAAAGCATTGCTGGGGTGATTAGAGACACTGAGCCGAGTAGCTGATGCGATACATTTATGCTGCCGAATATTCGCAATGCGAATATTCGGCAAAAGGAATATTGCGCGATTATTTTCTCCGGCCTTTTTTTGCATCAGAGCCAATCAGAGTTCTCCTACCACAGTTGTCAGAGGTTAGCAACCTCCATAGCAACCAATAGGAACCTGCCTGCACGACCATTATATAAGTTCACTCCCAGCAGTATTTCAGTGCAGATTCACAAGTAGGATAGAGAGTGGAGTGTTTCTGTGCCATCTTACAGCATCAGCATTGTGCTTCCTAAAGTGCTTGCAGTTCTGTGGTTCCTGGCTGCTTCTAGTTCTAACTTCTAAACTGCTTTTTTCAAAGCAAAAGACCAAACAGCTTTTTTAAAAGCTCATATTTGTGTTGTTGTTTTCCAGATTAGTGTAGCTTAGTGTTAGTGTTAGACAGGGCTTTTTTTCTGGGGGAACTTGGGGGAACTCAGTTCCACCACCTTTGGCTCAGACCCTTTGGTGCCTGCTCACCACAATCACTTGTAAACACAGAAGTCTGGTTTCTGTGTTTACAAGTGCCAGCTCTTCACTCTGTGTGTAACCCCCCTGAACTCTGCACTCTGTATTAGTGCAATTCTGGTATTTAATGCCCCTTTAAGATCCTTCTACAGTTTGTGAAATCTGAACGGGGTCGTGGTTGAGTTTCTGCACCTATTTTCTGAGAAAAAAAGCTCTGGTGTTAGATAGACTTCTGTGTACTTACTTAGTGTAATTGTACATTTCTTTAACCCCTTCCATACAGGGCATTTTCACCCCCTTCCTGCCCAGACCAATTTTTAGTTTTCAGCGCTGTTGCACTTTGAATGACAATTGCGCGGTCAGGCAATACTGTACCCAAATTAAATCATTATGTTTTTTTCCCCACACAAATAGAGCTTTCGTTTGGTGGTATTTGATCATCTCTGCGGTTTTTATTTTTTGCGCTATAAACAAAAGAAGAGCGACAATTTTAAAAAAAACACAATATTTTTTTCTTTTTATTTAATACATCTCACAATATTTTTTTTTAAAAAAACTTTTTTTCCCCTCAGTTTAGACCGATACGTATTTTACGTATTTTTGGTAAAAAAAAAACGCAATAATCGTATATTGATTGGTTTGCGCAAAAGTTATAGCGTCTACAAAATAGGTGATAGATTTATGGCATTTTTATTTTTATTTTTTTTACTAGTAATGGCGGCGATCTGCGTTTTTTTTTTTGTGACCGTGACGTTGCGGCGGACATATCGGACACTTTTGACACGTTTTTGGGACCGTTCACATTTACACAGCGATTATTGCTATAAAACTGCACTAATTACTGTGTAAATGTGACTGGCAGGGAAGGGGTTAACACTAGGGGGCGCTGAAGGGGTTAAAATGTGTCCTAAAAGTATGTTCTAACTGTAGGGGGAGGGGGACTCACAGGGGGAGGAGATCGATGTGTGTTCCTCTGTACTGGGAACACACATCAGTCTCCTCACCGCTGACAGGAGGTGGATCTGTGTGTTTACACACACAGATCCACACTCCTGCCGTGATTTCCGGAAATCGCGGGTGCCCGGCGGCAATCGCGGCCGTCGGGCACGCGCGCGGGATCGCGGGTGGTGCCGTGGGCGCGCGCGCGCGCGCCGCCGGCGGCGCGCGCGCGCGCTAGAACGCCGTGAAGACAGGACGTTGTGCAACGTCCTGTCTCATCGGCAAGGGGATCACCATGACGTGATTCCCCTATACGGCGGTAGGGAAGGGGTTAAGGTAGCTTAGTTTAGTGTGTGTTTAGTGTCTGTTTTTTGTGTATAAAAAAAAAAAAAAAATTAGCTTTAGTTTAGTCATATAATTTTTTGTAAGCATAGTTAGTGTTGCATATTAGATTAGTATTTCTATTCCTCTTCTTTGTCCTTGTCAGTCAGTGTAAAAAATAAATAAATAAATAATTTAGTTTTAGTTTAGACATATAAGTTTGTGTAAGGAGATTTATTGTTTAGTGCATATTATTTTAGTATTTGTAGTCCTCGTCCTTGTCTGAGTCCCTCAGTGTAAAAAAATAAATAAAAAACTTGTAGGTGTAGTAGTTTTATTCTAGTTTAGTAGCTGTCTAGTACGTCTTTGTCTTTGTCTGCGTCTTTGTCTGCATGCCTTTCTTGCAAAAAAAACAAACACTCCTTTGTCACATTCCTCCCCCCAATAAAGTTTACCCCCCCCCCCACATCAGCAAGTATGAGCAGCATACGTGGCCGTGACAGCAGGGGTAAGGGAGTTACTCCCAGTGCTGGGTCGCTGCCAGCACGGGGTACCTCTCGCGCCCCTACTAGTGGTAGTGGATCAGGTGGAAGGGGAGTCCGCCTCATCCGGGATTTTTTTCCCTCGGGCAGCCGCCCGATATTGCCTTCTCGGGCTCCACTAGTGGTGGAGTATATGGGGCACAGCAGTGCCACTGAGTCGTCAGTCCTGACTACTAGTAGCACCACCAGTACAACGGTGCCTTTAGGACCCGCCCCCAGCCCCCAAGGGTCCAGCCTCTTACTGTTTGACAGCGACAGTGAGAGGGATATCTTGGGGGAGGCCCTGCATCAGGCAGACATGCAGTTCTGTCCTGATGGTCAGGACCTTTTTGAAGGGTTGATGGAGGAGGAGGATGGGGTACCTGCTGTCAGTATCCCAGAGACATCCCTTCCAAGTGTTGCTGGTGTTTTTGTGCAGGAAACACCCACACCTAGTCAGACCCAGGCGTCGGTGAGGGGACAGCGGAGCCAGGCTAGCGGCTCCATGTCAGATATTTCCCTCAGACCACCACATGTCAGCCCTGGGTCTGACATATCTGGGGGCGAAGAGGAGGGTGACCCAACATGGGTGCCACATAACTTGTCGGTTCACAGTAGCAGTGACGACGAGGAAGGTAGGCACCCTGGGGAAACGGTGCGCCAGGGAGACCAGAGTCAGGGTCTCCACTGGTGATGGCAGCAGGAGGTGTCAGCAGCAGCAGCAGGCAGCTCCACCTGTTCGCACCGAGTCCCAGTAGGTGCAAGTCAGCGTCACCCCATCTGACAGGAGGGCGGCGCTGAAGTCACCTGTCTGCCCCTACTTCACCCTGGTACCAGATAACCATACCGTGGCCATCTGCCAGATCTGTCGTGCCAGGGTGAAGAGAGGGAAGGGCTTGGCTCGGGTGGGTACCACAGCCCTGAACCAGCACCTGAGAATTAATCACTGGCGGGAGTATGACCAGATGAAGCGTGGTGGTGGTAGCAGCGCCACCACCACAAGTGAGCAGTGTACAGCAGCCCCTGCCACAGCTTCATCTGTTCCCAGCAGGTCATGCCCCCCGCTCCCTCTAGTAGAGGTACTGCTACCGGCAGCCAGACCTCTACTTCCACAGCACCCTCCTCGTCTGTGTCCTGCACTGCCGTGCGGCGCCAGGCATCGCTTTCCGACGCATTTGAACGCACCACTCCCTTCCCCCCCTGGAGACCGACGTGTGCGTTCCCTCAATGGGCTCCTGGCAAGGGTTATTGCCCAACATCTGCTGCCCTTCAACATCATTGATTGCAACCCCTTCAGGCAGATGTTGGAGCAGGCCCAACCCCAATGGCGTGTCCCCAGCCGCCATTTCTTTGCCAGGACTGGTGTCCCTGCCCTACACCAGCACATTGTGCAGAATGTAACCCTGTCGCTGGATCACGCTGTCAGCGACAGGGTGCATCTCACAATGGATGGCTGGACCAGCAGGCATGGGCAGGGCCGGTACATCAGTTTCACGGCCCATTGGGTTTCCCTCCGAGGCGCCGGGGAGGGATCGGCGGCATCAGATTTTGTGGTGCCGCCCCGGGGTGTCCAGGGGAGAACTGCTGGTCTCCGTCAAGCCACTGTCTCCGCAGCTGCTGAGCCTCCCAGCAAGCGCCCCCGTAGCTACTCAAGTGTGGGGCACGTGCACTGTCAGGCCGTGCTCCAGCTTGTTAGTTTAGGGGACCGGAGACACACTGGCAAAGAAGTGCTGACCGCACTTCAGGCTCAGGTCCAGAAGTGGCTGACACCCCGAAGGCTCCAGGCAGGTATGGTTGTCTGTGATAACGGCAGCAACCTACTCTCTGCCCTCCAGGCTGGCAGTCTGACCCACGTGCCCTGTCTGGCACATGTCCTCAACCTTGTGGTGCAGAAATTCCTGCGCACCTATCCTGATTTGAGTGACATTGTGCTAAGGGTGCGTAGGATTGCCAGCCACTTCAGGCGCTCCCCAACCGCTACCGTGTCCCTGTCCAATTTGCAGCGGGACAACAGCCTGCCCCTTCACAGGCTGATTGTGGACAGTGTGACGCGGTGGAACTCCACCCTCCACATGCTGGAGAGGTTGTGGGAGCAGCGAAGGGCGGTGAAGAAATACCTGCTGGATCTAGGCCATCACAAACACTCCCGTACATCACCAGTGCAGAGTGGGGGCAGATACACCAGGTCTGCCATGTGTTGGCCCCTTTCGAGCAGGTGACCAAGATGGTGAGCAGGGAGCATGTCGGCCTCAACGACGTGCTCCCTATAGTGTTCCTGCTGGACAGGGCACTAGATCGCCTGCTCGAAGCTCGGGGGGGAGTGCCTTGGTGGAGCAGGAGGCAACACTGCTCCACCAAGACCAGGCCCAGGACGAGGAGGAGGATGATGATGAGGAGGTTACTGGTGACGTCCTGGAGTCAGGGCCTGGTCAGGAGGGAGAGCCGGTGTTGGGGGCACCGATAGTCCGGGGGTTGGGCATCTCTGTGCGCGAGCAGCAGCGCCTCCAGCATGAAGAGTCAGACGTCATGGACCCGGGCAGCCACGAGGAGTCACAGCGGGCTGTGCTCTTCCCCATGGCTGCCCACATGCTGAGATGCCTCAGGAGGGACCCCCGGGTTCATGCTATCAAGGAGAGGGACGAATTTTGGATGGCCACCCTTTTAGATCCAAGATGTAAGGGGAAACTGGAGCAGTTCCTCCCAGCCAGCCGGAGGCAGCACCGGATAGAGGAACTGCAGGCAAGCATAGTCAGCCGGTTGGAGCAGACAACTCCCCGGCCTCCAGTTGTCCCCCCTCGTCTCACCCAGCAGGTGGCTGCACCCAGCAGCAGCAGCCGAGCAGGGGACCTAATGGGTGAGATGAGGATGTTCTTCCAATGTGAGCAACCCAGTACCAGCAGCAGCAGCAGCAGTCACCACCAGCGGCTGGCCACATGGGTCCGTCGGTGCTTCTGACAGTATGAGCACTGACGACCCCATGGAGTACTGGGTTGCCAGATTGGACACCTGCCGCAAGCTCGCTCAGTATGCGCTGGAGTTATTGTCTTGCCCCCCCTCCAGCGTACTATCTGAGCGGACATTCAGCACGGCAGGTGGGGTGGTCACGGACAAGAGGACCCGTCTGTCCACAGACTCCGTGGACAGACTCACATTCATCAAGATGAATGAGTCCTGGATCGGCGGTGACTTTCTGGCACCCGCCGTCGGTTCAGGGCGCTGAATGGTCCCTTGTCATGTCATTCTTAATTACGTCTTGCATTAATTGATACCATTGAAACTCATAGTGGGCAGGTAGTGTTAAGGGCATAAATATTTCCATGCTGTGTCATTAAGCCACTATAAGGAGTCCTGATGCTGCTGCCACATTATTTTGAAATGTAATTGCTCAATGCTCACCATGATTTTAAAAAGTCACGTATAGCATAGAAATAAGGTTAATCAAACTTTTAAATTATGAGGGACTATGGTATAGTCAGGCTACAGCTACTTAAGGCCTGTGTCATTCTGCTTTTCAAATGTTATCACCATGCTAATGCAACTTCAAGCTTTTGTAATTTTGCCACGATATGGGCTCCTACTGCTAATGCCAAAAGGCTGAGTGATTATGTACCGATATATTACTCATACTGCTGCTGTCACCTTTTGTCCGAGAGATTTGCCACTTTCTATTACTACTGCTGCTGCTGATGGCACCTCTTGCTCGAGTGATTTGCCATTTTTATTACTCTTACCGCTGCTGCTGATGGCACCTCTTGCCCGAGTGATTTGCCGTTTTTATTACTCTTACCGCTGCTGCTGATGGCACCTCTTGCCCGAGTGATTTGCCGTTTTTATTACTCTTACCGCTGCTGCTGCTGATGGCACCTCTTGCCCGAGTGATTTGCCCTTTTTATTACTCTTACTGCTGCTGCTGATGGCACCTCTTGCCCGAGTGATTTGCCATTTTTATTACTCTTACCGCTGCTGCTGCTGATGGCACCTTTTGCCCGAGTGATTTGCCCTTTTTTTTTACTCTTACCGCTGCTGCTGATGGCACCTCTCGCCCGACTGATTTCCCATTTTTATCACTCTTACCGCTGCTGCTGCTGCTGATGGCACCTCTTGCCCGAGTGATTTGCCCTTTTTATTACTCTTACCGCTGCTGCTGATGGCACCTCTTGCTCGAGTGATTTGCCATTTTTATTACTCTTACCGCTGCTGCTGATGGCACCTCTTGCCCGAGTGATTTGCCGTTTTTATTACTCTTACCGCTGCTGCTGATGGCACCTCTTTTCTGAGTGATTTGCCCTTTTTATTACTCTTACCGCTGCTGCTGATGGCACCTCTTGCCCGAGTGATTTGCCATTTTTATTACTCTTACCGCTGCTGCTGCTGATGGCACCTCTTGCCCGAGTGATTTGCCCTTTTTATTACTCTTACCGCTGCTGCTGATGGCACCTCTTGCCCGAGTGATTTGCCATTTTTATTACTCTTACCGCTGCTGATGGCACCTCTTGCCCGAGTGATTTGCCCTTTTTTTTACTCTTACCGCTGCTGCTGATGGCACCTCTCGCCCGACTGATTTCCCATTTTTATCACTCTTACCGCTGCTGCTGATGGCACCTCTTGCCCGAGTGATTTGCCCTTTTTATTACTCTTACCGCTGCTGATGGCACCTCTTGCCAGAGCGATTTGCCCTTTTTATTACTCTTACCGCTGCTGCTGCTGGCACCTCTTGCTCGAGTGATTTGCAATTTTTATTACTCTTACCACTGCTGCTGTTGATGGCACCTCTTTCCCGTGTGATTTGACACTATATTGTCTACTATTACTACTACTGCTGCTGCTCTCACACCTATGTCACAAATTATTTGCCACTATATACTACTATTACCACTGCTGCTGCTGCCGTTCATGGGCCATGGCACCTCTTTCCCGAGTGATAAAACACTATATTGTCAACTATTACTACTACTGCTGCTGCTCTCACACCTATGTCACAAGTTATTTGCCACTATATACTACTATTACCACTGCTGCTGCTGCTGTTGATCATGGCACCTCTTGCCCGAGTGATTTGACACTGTAGGACGAAAACTGGACAGCCACACTCCGAAATCACTTAAAATAAGTTGTCTTTTATTGTTCAACTGTACATACAGTCACTGCAACCAACAAAATACAGTATGGCCGACACGTTTCGCACTTACAATCAGTGCTTAGTCATGGCTATGGTATGTACAGTTAAACAATAAAAGACAACTTATTTTAAGTGATTTCGGAGTGCGGCTGTCCAGTTTTCGTCCTTCAATTTGCTATCATAAGCATTGCCAGCACCTTGGTGGTTCAACAACCCTTGATTGCACACGGGGCTCACCTGGAGCGGTGAGAAATTTGTCTGATTTGACACTGTATTGTCTACTACTACTAGTGCTGCTGCTCAGTCAAGACACCTATGTCACAAGTTATTTGCCACTCTATACTACTATTACCACTGCTGCTGCTGCTGTTGATCATGGCACCTCTTGCCCGAGTGATTTGACACTGTATTGTCTACTACTACTAGTGCTGCTGCTCAGTCAAGACACCTATGTCACAAGTTTTTTGCCACTCTATACTACTATTACCACTGCTGCTGCTACTGTTCATCATGGTACCTCTTGCCCGAGTGATTTGACACTATATTGTCTACTATTACTACTACTGCTGCTGCTCACGACACCTATGTCACAAGTTATTTGCCACTATATACTACTATTACCTATAAACTATTAGTTTGTGTTAAATAAAATAATAGTATAAAATGTTTTTGGTTATTATGAAGTTAGATGTGTTGATGTTGATGTGTTAGGCCTCGTACACACGAGGGGATATGTCTGCTGAAAACGGTCCAATGGACCGTTTCAGCAGACATCTCCGCTCGTGTGTATGGGCTAGCGGACAGATTTCTCCACCCGACAGATTTCAAAGCATGCTTTGAAATCTATCCGGTGGGAATCTGTCCGCCCGACATGTCTGCTGGTTAGTACATTTACCAGCAGACATGTCGGCCCCCACCGCCGCCGCGCCGCTGCCGAATGTATTCGGCGCATGCGCGGAAGTGTTTTACTTCCTGGTGCGGTGACGCGGCGGCGTCAACGTCACCGCCGCGTCACCGCGCCTTCCGGTGGCGGGGAATTTGATCCGATGGTGTGTACACGCCATCGGATCAAACTCCCGATCGGACATATCCGATGGAAATGGTCCGCGGACCGTTTTCATCGGATATATCCGATCGTGTGTACGCCGCCTTAGATGTGAAGTTAGATGTGTTAAAAAAAAACTAACAATCTCAATAAGAAAGGAAACATTTTAAAAGAATAACATTTTTTATTAAAAGAAAAAAAAAATTTAAATGTGCTTTTTCATGGCCTTCTGAAGCTCAGTCATCGCCTCAAAATTTTTCCTCAGCTGTTGCTCCAGCTGTTGGTTTTGGAGGTCTAATATGCGGATTTTTCTTCGGTTTGACATGATTTTCTCATTGGTCCTCTGCGCGAAAAGGTGGTTTTCTTCTATCTGTTTTAAAACTGTTAGGATATAAGAAAAAAAAAATCGGATTTCAAAGACCGTTACCAAATAAATAAAATATTTATGTTGCTTATTAAACAATCATTATCATGTCTATACAATTGTTATGTGACTAGCACATATACTTGTATCATAAATACCATATTATTGTTCTGAAATCTGACGGGTGCGCTTTAAATGCTGTCCATTTTTATATCTACATCTTATTGTTGAAATGTTATTAATCTTTGTGCACATATTTACCGTCCTGAGCGAGGCTCACAGGAACGGTCTCATCCTCCTGCTCCTCTTCTCCTACATCCGGTACGGTAACACCACCAGAAGTTTGGGGGGGGGGTTGCAGCTCCTCCTCTTGCTCCTCCACAGGAGCTGGGGGTGGCGACTGGGAGGGCCCTGGCTGCTCCTCATCCCTCTCCTCCTCTGCATCCTCCTCCTGCTTCTCCTCTTCATCCTCCTCCTCTGCGGCCTGTCGCCTTGTGCGCTTGGGGCGCACAGATGGTAGAGGAGCATCTATAATAACACAATGTTCATATATGTAAAAATGTTTTCTAATAACATATGCAAATTCTGTGTACTCTGCTGTATTGTATATGAATACAAATTAATTTATACAGACAGTTAACCAATGGGATAATGTTATATTAAAGGGTCTTGCGGGCACTACAGGGGACTGAGTGTGAGCTGGGCTGCCACCATGGTAAAATGAACTGTTTTTGTTTCCTTTGTTTTGTTCAGACAATCTCATGTTAACTATGATAACCCCACGCCTACCACAGGAATTTAGTGGTAATCTATATATATAAAACTCAATGTGTGTGTGTATGTATGTATGTATGTTCCAGCATCACGTCCAAACGGCTAAAGATATTAACATGAAACTTGGCACACATGTTACTTATATGTCAGCAACAAACATAGGATAGGTGGTTTAACCCTTACCCACCACCATTTGCCATGGTCGGGGTTTTTCTCTAAAGTCCCATTCAACTCTATGGGAAATACATGTTACTTCATAACAGCTGTAGATATTTAGATAACACTTGGTCACATGTTACTTATATGTCCACTTAAACTATAGGATAGTTAATTTATCCCTTAACTACCCCCATTTGTGATGGTCGTGGTTTTTGTTTAACCACTTAAGGACCGCCTCCTGCAGATTTACGTCGGCAGAATGGCACGGCTGGGCACATCAACGTATATATACATTGGTTTTAGTACCCAGCCGTGGGTCGCGGGCGCGACCCGGTCCGAAGCGCCAGGACCGGGACCGCGGGATTCGCGGACCCGATCGCCGCTGCAGTGCGGCGATCTGTCCCTGGAGCGGAAGAACGGGGAGAGCCGTGTGTACACACGGCTTCCCCGTGCTTCTCTGTGGCCGGAGCATCGATCGCGTCATCCCTGTAATAGGGGGACGCGATCGATGATGTCACACCTACAGCCACACCCCCCTACAGTAGTAAACACACACATTAGGGCACACATTCCCTACAGCGCCACCTGGGGTTAATTCCCAAACTGCAACTGTCATTTCCACAGTAAACAATGCAATTTAAATGCATTTTTTGCTGTGAAAATGACAATTGTCCCAAAAATGTGTAAAAATTGTCCGAAGTGTCTGCCATATTGTCGCAGTCACGAAAAAAATCGCTGATCGCCGCTATTAGTAGTAAAAAAAAAAATAATTAATAAAAATGCAATAAAACTATCCCTTATTTTGTAAACGCTATAAATTTTGCGAAAACCGACCGATAAACGCTTATTGCGATTTTTTTACCAAAAATACGTAGAAGAATACGTATCGGCCTAAACTGAGGGAAAAAAATGTTTTTTTATATATTTTTGGGGGATATTTATTATAGCAAAAAGTAAAAAATATTGCATTTTTTTTTAAATTGTCGCTCTATTTTTGTTTATAGCGCAAAAAATAAAAACCGCAGAGGTGATCAAATACCACCAAAAGAAAGCTCTATTTGTGGGAAAAAAAGGACGCAAATTTTGTTTGGGAGCCACGTCGTACGACCGCGCAATTGTCTGTTAAAGCGACGCAGTGCCGAATCGCAAAAACCCCTTGGGTCATTTGCCAGCGTATTGGTCCGGGTCTTAAGTGGTTAAAGTCCCATGCAAAATCAATGGGAAATGTATGTTCCCACATAACTTCTGTACGCCTGGAGATATTTCAATAATACCTGGTACACATATTACTTATATGCCAAATAAAAATATATGACAGTTAAATTAACCCTTGCTTAAACCTTTATATAAAAGATGGGTTTTTGTTTCAAGTCACATGCAAGTATATGGGACTGTGGTCTCTTCATTTTCCTACACAAAAGGTTAAGATAGGAAGACCGGGCAACGCCGGGTATTCACTATTCAGCTAGTTGAGTTATAAAATACCACCCCTTCCCCTTTAACCCACCACACCACCACTTTAATTCCATGGTTTAACTTGATAGAATACTGATAGAAAAGGGGGAGAAGGTTTCAATTCCCCGTTTTCTCATGGGAAAGCGGCAGGACTTAATAAAATTAGTAGTGACGGTTTCAAGTTCCCCTTTTGGGAACCTAATAGGGCTCTTTAGGTGTAAGCTGGTCCTCACGTGGCCTAGTTAGCTGGAAAACGTGTTTTTCCCGTTTTTTTGGTGAACACGGGGTGATCACGCGGCCTACACGTGCTTTTCCCGCACTTTTTAGGCCTGTGGGCCTGCTGGTTCTGGAAAAATGCAGTGTTACTTAGGGGGTATATAAGTAGGGTTCCGTCAGCCTTGCTCTCAGTCGCCTCAGTAGACGGGACTGTTGTGTTCCCCTACCCCCCCCCCCTTTTTTCTTTTCTTTTTGTCGCGGCTGCTAATTATGTGGGATGGTCACCTTTATTTAAAAAAAAAAAAATTATACAAAGGGTGACAAATCTGTTTAGTTTAGTTGTTGTTGGATACATTTTAAAGTTGGAATATATTTAGGTACAGCCTGAGCCGTAGTGAATAGCCTGTTTTTTAAGTTATTAAAGTATTTATTTAAAATATATGTCTGAAATCAAATAATAAAGCAGCCTCGGCCAGTATTAGTACATTAATGGTGTGTCTTGTTTATTTAGTTTAATTATAGTTAGTAAGTGTTCCTGTCTGCTGTCCCATGTCTTTTTTCAACAGTACTATGAATACCTTGGGTGGTGATATATGTTACCACAACATGACGTCTGGGTTAACAACATCTGCCCTAAGGTTAATTACATATGACCTTACATAACTGTCACCAATAACTTACCTGGATGAAATTTATCTCGGATCTGTCTGACCCGGGCCATGTGGCGCCTCTTTAGGTCTGACCACTTTTTTAGGGTGGCCATGTGGTCATGTGTGCGGCCATGAATTTGATGTAACTCCCGCAAGAGGGAGCGGACTATTTTTTTTTTGTCCTGCTGGCTCCGGGTCTCATCATATCCCTGTTGCAGGAACCTCTGCAAGATGAAGAACAAAGTAATACTTTTGTTTAAACCCTTATGGATATATGACGTAAATCTATGGTATTCAACAATTGGAAGCATTCTCGCCTTATTAATCACTGACAGGGGTAACATGACAGATTTTATATCTTGCCATTTTGGTCGCCACCTTTTTTGCATAAATATAGCAGCCATTATCATTTGCATAATTATGTATATATGAGTAACAACACAGGATGCACGTATAGGGGAGAAATGAGTTGCCATTCATCTGACCGCTATAATTATTTTTGGACCCTTACACTGGGCCTGTACAATAGATTATTTTTTTCCATCCCTATCTTTATATATGAACAATAATATGTTTGTTTCTTTTGACTTTTTGATGAATTAATTTTGAATAAATAATGGAGTTGATGTTATTTAAAAACTACAACTACCAGCATGCTCTGATACACCATGTAGCTCACCGTCACCAGCTGTACAACAATTATACTTTAACTCCCAGCATGCCTGGACAGTCAATGGCTGTCCGGTAATACTGGGGAGTTATTTTGCAACATCTGTAGGCTCCGTTTAGGAAACAGTGCCGTACCAGACGGTTTTTTATTTTATTGTGGAGGGGAGGGTGGCTATGTAGGGGTGTGTGTATATGTTGTGTTTTTTAATTTATATTTTGTGTGGTGTAGTGTTTTTATGGTACAGTCAGAGGGGCGTGGGGTTTACAGTAGTTTCCCGCTGAGGGTTTGAGCTGCAGCGCAAAATTTGCTTCAGCTAGAAGCACACTGTAAGCCCCAGCCCATGTGAATGTACCCTGTACATTCACATTGGGGGAGAGGTGGGGGGGGGGGGTTTGCAGTCAGTTGCATGCAGGGAGTTGTAGTTTTGCAACAGCTAGAGGCACAATGGTTGCAAAACACTGCGAGTTTGTTACCTAACTCAGGGTTTCAAGACCAGTGCGCCTCCAGCTGTTGCAAAACTACTACTCCCATCAGGCATGGTCTGTCAGTGCATGCTAAGAATTTTACTTTTGCTGCATCTAGAGTGCCACAGTTTAGAGACCCGTGTATAGTGCTCTGAAAAATGTGGGCCTGCAGAACTTGCAAAACTAGAAGTCCCAGCATGCCCAGGCATGCTGGAAGTTGTAGTTCTGCAAAAATCTAAAGGGCAATATGTATTCGAACGTCCTTGGGCCTTAAGGACCCTGAAGTCAGGACGTTCGCATACGTCCTATGTCCACAACATGTTAATTATGCTAAATAGCAAGGAAAGTGCCTAAATACACATTTACCAACCAGGGTGTCTGCAGCTGTCCAGGCATGCTGGGAGTTGTAGTTTTGCAACAGCTGGAGACACACTTTTTTAGAAATACTAATATCTGATTTTATATCCTAACTTTTAAAATAGTCTAAAATGCAGTTACAGATAATGAAATAACAGTGGTGAAATTACTCACACTAATCAACAGGTTTTCCTCACTGGATGTAAAGTTACTTCCCACCATCTTCGCTTCGCAGGGCAGCACAGAAAAGCGATCCGAAAATAGACTGGCAAAAATCAAGGAAATGAGCTCAGTTTTCGCGTGTTGTTCGCGTGCATGCGCCATGACGAGAATTTCGCAATTATTTCGCAATCGCATTAGCGAAATTTCGCAATATTGTTATTTGGACAAAATATCACGAATATTCGATTTTAGCGAATATTTCTCCAATATTCTTCTATATATTCGTGATATATCGCGAAATCGAATATGGCGTATTCCGCTCAACACTACTGATCATCCCTCACATACCTCTCTTCTTCTTCTGATTTCACCTCAAATTCTATATCGATTGGATCTCCACTCTAAACCAAGAGAATGAGAGAGAATATCATCTGTAAGATATAAGCTTTATTATTGTGACATCACATCTATAAAATCCACACATCCCCCCACAAGTCCATGTCTAGATGTTCCGTCCCACCAACCTTTAAATAAGGAGGGATGGTGTGACCTTCCTGTGTGGAATCCCGGGAATACAGAGGACGGGGACATCTCTCTGGTGGGTTCCTGGTATTAGGTGGCTCCATCATATCCTTGTGTCCTTCTGATAACTCCTCCATCACTCCATACTCCTCATCCTCCTCTTTATACTCTTCTTTACCATAAATATTATCATCCCCGAGGTTTCCACTCTGAATATAGAATAAAACATTCATTGTAACAAACATGCTGTGTATAAATCAGAACTACCAATAATTGTCACTCATCTACCTGATGATGGTGGGGGATGGTGTGTTCTTCCTCCATCACCCCATCCTCGTCATCCTCCTCTTTTATCTCTTCTTTCATCTCAACTTTAGGATCTCTCAGGTCTCCACTCTGAATATAGAATAAAAATGACATCAATGGTAACAATGCAGATAATGTACAGATCCTAATGATACGATCAGTGATTGTTCCCAGGGCAGGACTTAGGGTGGTGGGGGCCCCTGGGCTTGAGTGTTAAAGGGGCCCCCTGGAGCGAGGGGGGGGATCATAGTTGTCGAGCGGGGGGTGCGCATTAAAGTTGTTGAGGGGGGGGCAAATTTAAGTTGTTGAGCGGGGGGTGCGCATTAAAGTTGTTGAGCGGGGGGTGCGCATTAAAGTTGTTGAGCGGGGGGGTGACTCTCACCTGTGCACAGAATGTGTCGGCTATCTTCCCTTCAGCAGACATTCCCACACCGCTCCGGGTTCTGTTCCTTTTTCAGTTCCTCCTGAGGGAGGTTTTGAAGTTGTTGAGTGGAGGGGGGAGTGCCACTCACCTGTGCCAACAGCCAGAGCCACAGACTGTCATTAGCCCGGCTGTCGGCTTTCTTCCCTTTAGCAGCCACAGTCCTCCACACACCGCTCTGTTTCCTCCTGCTTCCGTGCTGCCTCCTATTGCAGTGCGGGAAAATTAACCCTTTCGCGGGACTGCCGGAAGAAGCGTAAAGTCCCGCAGAATGCGTGCGTGTTGGGAGGTATGCGCAGGGCTGCCATCAGGAATTTTGGGGCCCCTTACACAGCTTAAGGCATGGGCCCCCTGGAGCAGAGAACTGGGGGGGTGCTGCCGCCTGAAATATTAAGAAGCGGGGGGGCTGCCGCAAATTCAGAAGCGGGGGGGGGGGGGGGCCTTTATAAAAAAAAAAAAAGAAATAAAGAAAAAAAAAAAAAAATATATATATATATATATATATATATATATATAAAGGGGGTAGCCAACCAGGGCCCTGGGGATCTCTGGGCCCTTTAATAAAAATAAAAAATAAACCTCTGGGCCCTTTAATAAAAAAATAAAATAAAAAAATAAACATTTATAAAAAAATATAACGAAAATGTAAAAAATTTTATAAAAAAAAGTAAGGGTTGCTGTCCGGGGCCCTGGGGACCTCCAGACCCCTAAAAAAAAATAAAAAAATAAACATTTATAAAAAATACATAAAAATGGGAGGTTGCCATCGGGGGGCCCTGGGGACCTCTGGGCCTTTTAATAAAAAATAAAAAAATATAAACAAAAATAAAAAAATAAACATTTATAAAGAAAATAAAAGGGGGGTTGCCACATGGGGCCCTGGGGATCTCTGAGCCCTTTAATAAAAAATATATATATATATTAAAAAAATGTAATTTTTTTTATAAAAAGAGCGGGGTTGCCATCCGGGGGCCCTGGAGATTAATAATTTATTAATTAATAATAGTATTAAATAATAATAATAATATATATATATATATATATATATATATATATATATATAAAAACATATTTTTTTATAAAAATTAAATAAATAAAAGTAGGGTTTGCTGTCTAGGGCCCTGGGGGCCCTTGGGGACCTTCGGACCCTAAAAAAAAAAAAAAAAATCTTTTTTTTTTTTTTTTAGAGGGGCCCCCTATTAGGCGGGGGCCAATGGGCTTGAGCCCAGTCAAGCCCAATGGTAAGTCCGGCCCTGATTGTTCCTCATCTACCTGATGATGGTGGGGGATGGTGTGACCTTCCTGTGTGGAATCCCGGGAATACAGAGGATGGGGACATCTCTCTGGTGGGTTCCCATTACTGGATCCATCTGTAGGAAACACACACACTGACTGAATCCATTGGGCCAGATTCAGAGACAATTCGATTATCGTAGCGTATCAGAAATACACTACGCCGCCGTTTTTTACCTGGCTCTACGTGGAATCCAGGTAGATTTTGTCCAGTAAACGACGGCGGCGTAGTGTATTTCTCCCGTCGCAATCCATATACGCGAGTAGGGGGCGTGAAGCATTTAAAATAGGCGCGTTCCCGCGGCGATCGAACTGCGCATGCTCCGTTCGCAAATTTCCCGCCGTGCATTGCGCGAAATCACGTCGCTACGTCATTCGTTGTTTGAGTAGCGTCGTTTACGGACATTTCTATTCCCGAACGAGTTACGTAAAAAAAAATGTAATTCGACGCGGGAACGACGGCCATACTTAACATGGGCTACGCACCGTTAGACCAGCAAAAAGCTGGTCTAACAGTACGTAAAAATAAATAGACGTAAGCGATTGCGAAGACCGCTCGTATCTTCGTGGATCGCCGTAAAAACTCATTTGCATATCCCGACGCATCAAAACAACGCAAACTCCTCCCAGCGGCCGCAAAAATATCGCAGCGTAGATCCGAAGGCTTACGAAGACGTAAGCCTCTCGGATCGAAGCCCGAAGCCGCCGTATCATGGTTTGAGGATTCAAGCTAGTGATACGGTGCGCGAAATTTGAAATTACACTTTCTAACACCAGTTACACAGGCGTAATTGCTCTATGAATCTGGGCCATAGTTTCTATGTGTTTATCAGATGATGGGGGATCTAGGTGGAGCCTCCGTACTGCTCTCTCCTTTACAATAAAGTCTCCTCTTACCCGGTGATGTGAGGGGCGGCTGATTCTCCATCATGATGTCCTTCCCGGCACCGCTCACCTCTCCTCGATGATCTCTCTGGTGACTTCTACAATCTTCTTTGTATTTCTCTATTCTATCAGGGAGGGAGGTGGGGGCAATGTGATTATCATAGGATCTCCAGACTTCACAGGGGGAAAACTCTAGATATAAACACATATAGTAAAATCAAATGACATTCCCAGAATCCTCCTCACCTCACCAATCAGGTCTTCATTTTTATCAAAACTCCACTGAGATATAATTTACCCAGACAGGGCCCCCCACTCTGTAGGTTAAAAGCTTATTGCAAGGAATTATAGGGCCAACAATCTTGCTTTTGCTTGTGAGAGGGACATTGGGAGGAGGAGCTGTGAGGTCAGAGTGATGTCATAGGATTCTCTGACTCTGGATGGAGGGACATTGGGAGGAGGGGCTGTGAGGTCAGTGTGATGTCATATGATTCTGGATGGAGGGACATTGGGAGGAGGAGCTGTGAGGTCATTGTGATGTCATAGGATTCTCTGATTCTGCTTGGAGGGACATTGGGAGGAGGAGCTGTGAGGTCATTGTGATGTCATAGGATTCTCTGATTCTGCTTGGAGGGACATTGGGAGGAGGAGCTATGAGGTCAGTGTGATGTCATAGGATTCTCTGATTCTGGATGGAGGGACATTGGGAGGAGGAGCTGTGAGGTCAGTGTGATGTCATAGGATTCTCTGACTTGGATTGGAGGGAAATTGGGAGGAGGAGCTGTGAGGTCAATGTGATGTCATAGGATTCTCTGACTTGGATTGGAGGAACATTGAGAGGAGGGGCTGTGAGGTCAGTGTGATGTCATAGGATTCTCTGATTCTGGATGGAGGGACATTGGGAGGAGGAGCTGTGAGGTCAATGTGATGTCATAGGATTCTCTAATTATGGATGGAGGGACATTGGGAGGAAGGGCTGTGAGGTCAGTGTGATGTCATAGGATTCTCTGACTTGGATTGGAGGGACATTGGGAGGAGGAGCTGTGAGGTCAGTGTGGTGTCATAGGATTCTCTGACTTGGATTGGAGAAACATTGGGAGGAGGAGCTGTGAGGTCAGTGTGATGTCATAGGATTCTCTGACTTGGATTGGAGGGACATTGAGGGGAGGAGCTGTGAGGTCAGTGTGATGTCATAGGATTCTCTGATTGGAGGGATATAGGTAGAAGGAGCTGTGAGGGGCTGTCAGTGGGGTATCTGTACACACAGAATCATTTCTCCCGGGTGCGTCCCTCCTCTCCTAAATAATAGGTGAAGGTTGTCTTTAGGCTTTGCCAGGACACATCATATTCCTGTGATCTCCGTGTACTCCGGAGACTTTACTCATCACATTTTAGGATGAAGATCAGAGACTGGGATCATTATGGAGACATTCGTTTTCAGGACATTCACTACAAATGATATTTTCCCTCTTTCTTCCTATTTGAATCTTATAAAATAAAGACATACACATTCCCATCCCCCCTACATACCCCCCACCCCCATCTCTAATAAACATCATATAACTGTTAGTATAGACTGATGAGGTGAGAAGGTGATTGGTGGGAAAGGTGACATCTCCAATATGAGGAGAATGTTCCGGCCCCACAAGTGGGGAAATGTTCTGCCCCTGAAGGGGTTAATCTAGGTCTCCACACTATATATGTGTGTATCATCATCTGCTGGAGATAAAAGACGTCACAGTGACTATGGAGGAAGAGGACGGACATGACGGGGTTACTGGGTGTAAATAGAAAATAAGATCTTATTACCTCCTCTGCTGCCTCTTCCAGCAACGTCTCCTCACTACTTCCTCCCGACTCACCTCTCACCCGGAACTTCCTGTCTGTACCTGACATCACTTCCTGACTTCCATAGAGACTTCCTGTCTGCCATCTTGTGGAGATCAGAGGAACTGCAGAAACATCTGGTAGTGTGAACACGGCCTTGTGCTGGGTGTGTATGTACTGTATATCCTTATAGATTAGGGTGACCATACATCGCCGGTTTCAGGGGACAGTCCCCGGATTGAGGACACTGTCCCCGGACCAAGTCTGTCCCCGGTTTTGTCCCTGGATTGGATTTGAACAGGGGCTGGGGCAATTTCAAAGACAGTCAGTGCAGAATTAAAAAAAAAAGAAAATCTGAATTACACCCCCCCCCCCTGCTCCCCCGCTCCTACTAGCTTAGGGGGGTGTATTTTTTCCATTATCTGTGCCTCTTTCTGATGATCATGTGCTGGTCGGAGCGGAAGGAATATTTCTTCAGTTTCGGGTGCATGCCCATTCCGCTCGGCTCGCATGTTCTTCTGCCTTGGTTTAAGTCCTGGCAAGCCGTCTGCCTGCTTATCTCCATCCCTTTCCTGGCGGGGTGATCTTCCTCCGCTCCCCACCCAGCAGTAGCCAGGACCCAGAGAGTAAGACTTGACAGGCTATGAGGCGGGCGGCGACGACGGGCAGAGAGTCGCCGATTGCCGCCATTACTAGTAAAAAAAAGATGTCCCCAGATTTAATTTAAAAAATCTGGTCACCTTATTATAGATGGGTCATCTCCACACCAGTTATTGTGTCCCTGATCACCTCCACACCAGCTAGGGATGAGCTTTGTCTGTCCGTTTGCTGAATTTCGAACATTATGGGCCCTTCACACCAATCACAGCGCCGTAAGCAAAGAGAGCCATAATTGGCCAAAGCTAGGGTGGCTTTGGCTAATTATGTCTCTTGGGGTTTAGTACACGACCCACACTACATAAGTCCGCCGCAAAAGAAAAAACGCAGACTTCTCCTTGCACCTCATCAGCTGGGATCTCCAACCCCACTATACTTTCAGTCCTCTCGGAAGCCTGCACTAGGAGGACTGAAGGTGTAGAATTAGGTGTGTCACAGCCAAGTACTTGCGGGCAATCTACTATCAGTACACCGATGTCAGATTGTACCAGGCACATTTTCCTGCATCAGCTGCTGCACCGCAGAAAGACGTTCGCTCCCAGCCATCCACATGCCCAGCAGTTATATGCTAGCTTGGCTAAATTGCTAGCACTTCAACTGCTGCCTTTTCAGTTGGTAGACTCCGGCTCTCTACCGGCATGTGGAAGGCAATGTCTTGGCCTCGCTGGACAGGACAGTCGGCGGTAAGGTGCATATCACCGCTGACTCATGGTCCAGCAGGCATGAACAGGGACATTACCCGTCTTTCACGGCGCATTAGGTGACTCTGCTGGCAGCTGGGAAGGATGCAGAACAGGGTGCAGTAATGTTGGAGGTTGTTCCACCAGCACGTCTCCATAATGCTTCTACTGGTGATTCTTCCTCCATGGCCTCTTACTGTGCTTTGTCCTCGGAACCAGTGGTGCTCCGTAGGCATTAAAGGGGCTACGCAAGTACGCAGGCAAAAAGATGCCATGCAGTGCTTGAGCCGGTGTGCTTGGGGGACAGGAGCCACACTGGGGCAGAGGTTCTGTCAGCTCTGCAGGGGCAGGTCAGAGGTGGTTGATGCCACGCCAGCTTAAGCCAGAAATGGTGGTTTGCGACAATGGCACCAACTATCAGTACTGGATCCCTCTAGGACCTAGCGCACTCACCTGACACAGCCTTGCCTGGGAAACACTGATTGGCCAGCTCTACTTTAAAACACCTGTGTCTTCACCCAATCAGTGCGCGTGATAGAGTTACTTTTGCTTGCCTTGTGTGATCCAGCCTGACCTTTTGATCGGTAAACTTTGTGTATGACCCGGCTCGTTTGACCCTGCTTGTCGCTTCTGATTTGGTACCTTTTGAACTCTGATCTACCCGTGTATGACACGGCTTGCCTAGACCACGCTTTGCCTGATCCTCCTGTAGCAACAACCCTTGCAGCGGTGCACTACAACACCAGCTACACCTTCGTCTGCAGCGGTGCACTACCAACACCAGCAACACCTTAATCTGCAGCGGTGACTACAACCAATATTACCTTCATCAGCAGCGGTGACTACAAACACCAGCAACACCTACCACCGCAGTGAACTACAAGTCCCTGCTGACCTGCTTACCTCAAGACCTGCTCACGGTATGTGCTCTTCTTATTGAACCGTTTGCATAATTAGCACACCTGAACTGTGGTCTAGCCCAACATTAAACCTAACACCAACCTCCTCTCCATCCTCCGACAGGGACAACTGACCCATATGCCCTGTTTTGCTCATGTCCTTAACTTGGTGGTGCAGCGGTTCTTGGCAGGTACCCGGGCTTACAGGATGTCCTGAAGCAGGCCAGGAAATTCTGTATGCATTTCCAATGGTCATATAATTCCAGTTCTCGGCTGGCAGACCTCCAATGGGAATACAACCTGCCCAAGGACCGCCTAATCTGTGACATGCCCACCAGATGGAACTCTACATTGGCCATGCTGCAGCGGCTGCACACACAGCAGAGGGCCATCAATGAGTACCTGTGCCAATATGGCAGCAGGACAGGGTCAGGGGAGCTTGTTTTTTTCCCCCACGCCAGTGGGCCATGATCAGGGATGCATGCACTGTCCTATCACCATTTGAGAAGGCCACAAGGATGGTGAGCAGTGACAGTGCATGCATCAGTGAGACTGTCCCTCTTATTCACCTGTTGGAGCAAACGCTGTGTGGAATAATGGACAGGGCCCTTGAGGCAGAACAGAAAGTGAGGAAGAGGAGGACTTACTTACCGCTCAAGGCCCCTTTATCCAGACAGTGTTCCTGCTGGCCCGCCTATCACACAGGAAGAGGACGAGGAGGAGGAGAATTGTATCAGCATGGAGATGGAGCCTAGCACTAGGTATCGGCAGCAGCCTTCAAGGGATCAATTACAGTCCCAAGAAACCCATGGACTTGTACGTGGCTGGGACAAGGTGGCTGTGGATCATGTCGTCCTCAGTGACCCATAGGACTTCCCACTGAATGCCTCTGCAAACCTACGCTGTATGGCCTCCCTGATCCTGCAAAGCCTGCGGAAGGATCCTCCTATTCGTGCTATCAAAGAGAGGGATGGTTACTGGCTGGCAACCCTCTTTGATCCACGTTACAAGAGTAAGGTTGCGGACCTTATCTTGCCGGCGCAGAGGGAGCAGGAGATGAGACATCTTTGGGAGGCCTTGCAGAAAGGTTTTTTTTTAAGTCCGCAGCCTCAAGGTCTGATCGGTTCCAGCAACCAGCGTCTGTTTTACATGGTGCCGGAATACCTAGGGGCAAGACAAGACATGGACACCATTCCCACCGAAAATCCTCTGGCTTACTGGGTCTTGAGGATGGATCACTGGCCAGAGCTTGCACAGTACGGAATTGAGCTACTGGCTTGTCCTGCATTCAGCATTCTTTCAGTATATTATTTGGCATCCCAGCTTGTGCACATCCTCTATTGGCTTTGCCCGGCTCCGGCTAATGCCTGTATCTCCACGGAGGGGGCTATTGCATCTTCCCTTGAAACTTTGCATTATATTATCTACAGAGGCCGGGTCTCTAACCCCGCCCTGGGACCTCTATACTTGCCACTCCCCTTTCCTCTATATTGTCACGAAGATAGTCAAACACACCTGGCTGAAGTCCCCCAACAACCCTCTGTGGTTTAACCCTAATCTGCAGGAATTATACACCCTTCCTGACCCCAATCGCTGGGACTCCAGGGGGGTTAAATATTTATGTCACCTGTACAACGCTCAGGGCTTTAAATCTTTCTCCCAGTTACGTTTAGAATTTGACCTACCAAAATCGTACATATTCTACTACTACCAGCTCAGGTATGCTACCCGTGCCCAGTTTGGCTCCCTGGATGATCCCACTGATCTGTCCCATTGGAAAAACTGCTCAGACAGCCGGACCCCACTAAACTTGTCTCCACCTACTATGCAGCCCTAATGACTGACTTTAACCCCCCCCCCCCCCAGGTATCACAAAGCTCAGGTAAAGTGGACCTCTGTGGACATCTCCCTGGTAGATGAGGACTGGTCAGAATTTAGTGATACATATAAAACCTCTGTTATTGCCCCCCCAGGACCGCATCATACAGGTCAAGATGGGTCTCCTGCCCTCGGCTGTTTGTTTTCTCGGCTGTGGCCAACAGGCCCATTTTCTACACTTCTTCTGGCCATGCTCAGTAGTTCGGGACTTCTGGGAGGAAGTGGGTGCTTTCCTCTCATCGGCTTTCCAAACATAATCCACCCCAAGAGCTGCCTCTAAAATGTATTAATGACGCTATTCCACTGTATAAACTTACTTTTGCATTCCAGAAACGGAACAAAACCTTCCACAAAATTTGGGGTAGATGGTTGGCGAGTCCGTTGACCTTCTCCCAGCACTGATTGTATTTCCACCCTTTTTTATGAATGCCAATATTCTGCCGGCTTTGGTAGCTGCAGCTTGACATTGTATGCTATTGCTCAGACTGTCGTCTACTGGGCCCCCCAGATATTTCTCCATTATTGACTCCTCCAGTGGTTCTCCCCCCATGGATACAAGAGAAACAGAGAAAAGTTTAGGTCACCAGAGCACAAGGGTGAAAAATGCAGGACATGGGGTGCAGGGTACCAGAGAAGGGTGCAGGTCACCACAGCACATTGGGTGCAGAACATGGGGTGCAGGGTACCAGAGAAAAGTGTAGGTCACCTCAGGACCTTCAGGATGCAGGAGAAGGATACATTGTGCAGTATTCAGGACATGGGATGCATAACATGCAGTGTAGGGTACCAGAGAATGGTGTAGGTTACTGCAGCACATGAGATGCAAGAGAAGGGTGCAGAATGGAGGACATGGGATGCAGGAGAAGGGTGCAGAATGGAGGACATGGGATGCAGGAGAAGGGTGCAGAATGCAGGACATGGGATGCAGGGTACCAGAAAAGGGTGTAGGTGGTCTCAGGACCTTCATGCAGGAGAAGGGTGCAGAACACAGGACATGGGGTGCAGAGTGTAGGACAATCCCCCCCTCCCCTGTGCCCTCCTGCATGTCCTGTACATCTCCCCCAGCAGAGTGTGAGAGCAGACTGGATGGAGAGGACGTCTTGTGTACATAAAGCAGCATGTGCCTCCCTGGCTGCCCTGCCCAGTCCTCCCCCTGACTTCACAGGTTTTGTGCCTCCTCCCGCTTGGCCCCGCTCCAAGCCACATTCCTGTCTGAATAATGTGTCCGGGTTTCAGGCAGAAACATTATTCAGACCAACAATGAGAACGGGCTGAAAAGAACCCAGAGGCCAGGACGCCATTTTTAGTCACCATGGTGACCTGGGATGTATGCCCTGACTTCAGGTGACCATAGATACATGGTGTGGTCACTGCCGGATAAAAGTCACTCGATCAGTGAATAGCTTCATCAGTGATCTGTGTATTCTGAGAGCGGAGGAGCGCCCCCCATTGTCAGAATACAATAGTGCAGCAGGGAGGATTCCCCCATCTCCCTCCTACGTGTGGATGGGGGAAACGCTTCAGTTTTTTCCTCTCACCCGCTGGCTGAACGATAAAACTAAACCATGTATGGCCAGCTTTGGAAGGAAGATATATTAATCATCAACTGATCCCCCCTGAAGGAGTTAATCTTCATATTACCTCCTCTGCCACCAGATCCAGCAACGTGTCTCCTCACTACGTCCTAAAGAATGTTCTTTGTTCCTGACATCACTTCCTGTCTGTATTTGACATCACTTCCTGTCTGTATTCCATGACACTTCCTGTATTCCATAGAGACTTCCTGTCTGGGTAGAGGTGAGATCAACACCTTGTGGAGTTCAGAGGAACTGCAGAAATGTCTCGTAGTGTGAACTAGTGATGAGAAGTTCGGGAATCGGTTCATTTCGAACGACTCCCTGAAATGAATCGATTCTTCGGTTCTCCGGTTCACTTGCTGAATCTCCTGACAAGCTGTGACTCCACACTATTATATGATTAGAGTCAGAAGACTGAGTCACAGAAAATGGGCGAATCCCGGGGATGTTTACTCTGATTTTCATGGCTCAGAGCAGAAATCTATTGTTGTCTTAGCCAAGGTTTCCACCAATCGGATGGCTAGCAATATTAACTGGCCAATCAGAGCCCAGCTCACATGAACAAAAAAAACTGCTTTTCATTTCGGCTCTGTTTCCACTTGTCCTGCGACTCGCGCTGTGCCGTGCTCACTGGTCCCCGCTGTGTTCTGGAAGCCGGGTGACAGGAACTGACATTCTGCCCACAGTCTATTCGCAGACTGTATGTCCAGAAGTGGGTGCAATTAGACAGGTATCTGCACCCCCTCCCCCCTGAAAGGTGGCAAATGTGACACTGGAGGGGGGAGGGTTCTGATGAGCAGAAGTTCCACTTTAGGATGGAGCTCTGCTTTTCAAGTTGCATTAAAGTCGGACCAAAGTAGTGCAGGGACTATGAAGTCGCACGGATATAATTAGTACTCATTGGAGATCATGGGGTATAATATATCATGTGACTTTGCAGTCCCAAGTCGCAGGACAAGTTGCACAAGTGGGAACGGAGCCAAAGTGTAAAGTGTTTTTTTTGCATTTAAGCTGCGCTCTGATCGGCCAGTTAACATTGCTAACCATCAAATTAGTCTTTACAGCGCATGCGCAGGAATAATAATCAGATTTTACTACCGCCAGCAAATTTCACACGGTAGTAAAATCCAATCGTTGAGCTCCTTTCACACTTGTGTGACTTGAAAATCACGTAATTTTACCTCAGAGATTGGAACTCTCTCGCTGAGTGCTCCGGAGATTGGAACTCTCTCGCTGAGTGCTCCGGAGATTGGAACTCTCTCGCTGAGTGCTCCGGAGATTGGAACTCTCGTTGAGTGCTCTGGAGATTGGAACTCTCTCACTGAGTGCTCCGGAGATTGGAACTCTCTCGCTGAGTGCTCCGGAGATTGGAACTCTCTCGCTGAGTGCTCCGGAGATTGGAACTCTCTCGCTGAGTGCTCCGGAGATTGGAACTCTCTCGCTGAGTGCTCCGGAGATTGGAACTCTCGTTGAGTGCTCCGGAGATTGGAACTCTCTCACTGAGTGCTCCGGAGATTGGAACTCTCTTGCTGAGTGCTCCGGAGATTGGAACTCTCTCGCTGAGTGCTCCGGAGATTGGAACTCTCTCGCTGAGTGCTCCGGAGATTGGAACTCTCTCGCTGAGTGCTCCGGAGATTGGAACTCTCTCGCTGAGTGCTCCGGAGATTGGAACTCTCTCGCTGAGTGCTCCGGAGATTGGAACTTTCTAGCTGAATGCTCCGGAGATTGGAACTCTCTAGCTGAATGCTCTAGAGATTGGAACTCTCTCGCTGAGTGCTCCGGAGATTGGAACTCTCTCGCTGAGTGTTCCAGAGATTGGAACTCTCTCGCTGAGTGTTCCAGAGATTGGAACTCTCTCGCTGAGTGCTCTGGAGATTGGAGCTCTCTCGCTGAGTGTTACAGAGATTGGAACTCTCTCACCGAGTGCTCTGGAGATTGGAACTCTCTCACCGAGTGCAGTGCCGATCCTGACCTCCCTGGGGCCCTAAGCAAAATTCTGCTAAGGGGCCCTCTACGGTGGTGAAAAATGGGCGTGTTTATGGGAAATAGTGGGCGTGGCTTACATGGGCATGGCTCAGGGGTGAGGTTAGCATCTGAGATGAATGAGGGATGGAGGGAGAAAAATAAAAAAAAATAAAAGACAGAAAGAGAGAGAGAGAGAGAGAACAAAAAGAAAGAAGAGAGAGAAAGAAAGGAGGGAAAGAAAGAAAGGAGGGAAAGAAAGAAAGGAGGGAAAGAAAGAAAGGAGGGAAGGGGCATGTCCAAGATGGCGATGGGACAATGGGAGCAGAGATGTAACTGCAGAGCTCCCGGTCCTGATTCTTATCCTTCACTGATCCTGATGTGGAACTGACACAATTCGCCTACATAACACCCGCCTTGCCTTCCTGAACCCCGGGGTATGCGGGGGACCAGATCTGGTGGTCGGAGGAGACGGAATACGTGTGCTGTGCATACCCCGCCAAAACCCCAACCTACTGCTTCCCCCTCAGCCTGCCGATCGTTGCTGGCTCCCTGGCCCTGGAACGCCCTGATTCTAGCCATCACCAACTGCCAATCTACCCTTAAAGTCAAGATCGACCACATCCAGATTGAAGCGGCTCTCATTCGCCAGGACATGGATGCGTTTTGTGAGCAGGTGGCGGAGATGGAGTCTCAGGCGCGGAGGACAACCAGAGAGCCCATCACTCCGATCTGCTGTCCCTGAAAACTAGGGTGAAAGTTCTTGAGACCAGGGCCGAGGACACCGACACAGCACCAGCGCAAGTCCTTCGACCACGTCCGTGTTTTGCTCTGGGACAAAGGGATGAAATACAGCATGATGTTCCCTGCTAAACTGAGAGTGCAGGAGGGCGAACGCACGCAGTTCTTCACATCCCCCAGGGATGCATAGGCCTGGGCAAGGGTTGTGGGAATAAGGCCCTTGTCCCCATCAACATGGGGACATGGTGCATTGAGGGGTCACAGACCCCCAAAGCATCCTCCCAAGGTTGAGGGCATGTAGCCTGGTATGGTTCAGGAGGGGGGCGTTCTCTCTTTTCCTGCGGCCGGCCAGGTTACGTGCTCGGATAAAGGGTCTGGTGTGGATTTTTGGAGGGAACTCCACACCATTTTTTTGTAAATTTGGGGTGGAGTTCCCCTTAAAATTTATACCAGACCTGAAGGGCCTGGAATGGATATTTGGAGGGAACCCTACATCATTATTTTTATTTGATGCTGGTTTCCCCTTAATATTAGACCTGATGGGCCTGGTAATTGAATTTAAGGAGACCCCCACGCATTTTTATTTTTTTTTAAGAATGACTTTTCTCTGTATTGCCGGGAGCCGACACCTCATTATACCCGGGAGTGATTTTAAATGACTTTTTTTCCTTCAGAAATTAAAGAACGGGAAAGTTCTAAGAATGGGAAACAAGCGCTGCTTTATAGGCATACTATACACCCCCCCCCCCCCGGTACGAAATTTAAAGGAATGTTTCACTTTTATTGTTTCACTTTAAGCATTATTAAATCACTGCTCCCGAAAAAACATCAGTTTTTAAAACTTTTTTGAATTAATACATGTCCCCTAGGGCAGGACCCGGGTCCCCAAACACTCGCTGGGGCAGAACCCAGGTCCCCAAACACTTTTTAGGACAATAACTTGGATATTAGCCATTAAAAGTAGCACTTTAGATTTCTCCCATAGACTTTTACAGGGTGTTCTGCCGGCTTTTCGACTTTGCCGTGAAAACCCCAAATTGTTCTCTGTTCGGCAATAGAGGATGGAGAGACAAGAGACAGCAGAAAGAGGGGATGGAGTGCCAAGTGTTCCAGTGATCTCCTGAACTCTTAGTAAACCCCAAACACCCTCATGGATGCCAAACATTAATTCACAAACACACTTAGGACATGAAATATCAACCGGCCGCAAAGAGAGAGATATGTTCTGGGGAGAGGGGCCCCCACAGAGTCTCCTCGCCATCACCACACATCACCTCCTCTCACGATGAGCACACCGCGCTGCCGTAAATGAGGAGTTCCCTGTCAATTCAATACCCTTTGCACAGCACTCCCCCTCAGGTTCTCCCTCTCTCTGAGACCAGATAGCAGATTTACACAAACAC
Organism: Rana kukunoris; assembly: GCA_029574335.1. Classification (NCBI taxonomy): domain Eukaryota; kingdom Metazoa; phylum Chordata; class Amphibia; order Anura; family Ranidae; genus Rana; species Rana kukunoris. Next base: position 2,485,555 of record CM056052.1, on the reverse strand, counting down.
AAAACCGGGCAGCAGATACTCGGGTACAGGTTTGATTCAAATTAGACCCTGGGCGAGCAATTACCTGTTTCTGGTGACCACTGGCAACCACATCAGACATAGATAGACCAACAACGGAGATGGGTCACGTACTGGTAATGTATTGAAAGGTATGTCTTACCGTACTCTGGAGGTGATCAGTCTCCAGCCCGTCCATGTTGGTTCACCTCGGCCCCTTCGCGATCGGCTGTCCATTGGTTCACAACCCAGGGCCCCGCGTTAGGGCGCCAGCTGATATGGATCAGACTAATCGTCTGGTGAGTATCTGCCCCCATCCTGATTAGGCCTATATGATGTAGTGCATGCACGAGAAAAGGACCACACTGAGACTGTGCTCAGATTGATGATACTCTCTTTATTGGTTCCGGATACATGGGGGGTTTATAGGTGAGAGACTAATGCTGTAAGCAAATGTATCATTAGCATAACGTTATCTAGATACTCGTAGCTTCTGATTGGTTGTGTCCATGTAAGGTGAACTTCCTCCAGGATCTGAGCGTCATCAGATAGGGTGTAGTCCTGGGAGGAGGCGCCATCTTTTAGTTACATTCTTCACTCGATGGGAGCAAGGAATATAAAAGCAGTTTATATACAGGAAAAATATAGGGCCAGATTCTCATACATTTTTGCCGGCGTAGCGTAAGCAATTTACACTACGCCGCCGCAACGTATTCTCCATGCACTTGCTCCGTAGTTTGCGGAGGCGTAGAGTAAATCGCCCAGGGTAAGCCCGCGTAATTCAAAGGAGGCGGCTTGTTTTAAATTAAGTGCGCCCCTGCGTCGAACGAACTGCGCATGCGCCGGCCGGGGAAAAAGCCCAGTGCGCATGCTCCAGCTCACGTCGGAAAGCGTCGTGGAAACCGACGTCAAAACGACGTGATCGACACTACGCAATGCCATATTCGTGAACGAGTTAGTAAAACAACGTAAGCGCCGGAAAAAGCCGCCGCTGACCCGACGCCATACTTAACATGGCATCCGACGGCACTCGATGGTACTTCATAAGATTACCCCTCATAGAAGCAGGGGTAACCTTACGAGAACGAAAACGACGTACGCGACGATGGGGCGGCGTAAAAGCGATCGGGAATCGGCGTAGTAGCCTCATTTGCATAGGCAAATGAGAAAACAACGTAAAGGCCACCTAGTGGCCGGAGTTGTCATTACAACTACGATCCGCAAGTGTAATGGTATTACACTTGTCGGATCTTCAGCCGTATCTATGCCAAAGTGATGCTAAGAATCACTCGCATAGATACGAGGAAAAAAAAACGGCGATACGACGGGGTATCTGAGATACTCCGTCGTAGCGCCGCTGAGAATCTGGCCCATAGACTTTATAGTATAGAAAAGATGCATAGAAAATGGGCATTTTACATAATCCGTCACAGTATTATCACTGATCTCTGTATTGGTGTCACTGGTGATGTCAGTTCCCAGCCGGTGTCATTAGTACAGTGACAGTGCATAGTATTATTACTGATCTCTGTATTGGTGTCACTGGTGATGTCAGTTCCCAGCCAGTGTCATTAGTACAGTGACAGTGCATAGTATTATCACCGATCTCTGTATTGGTGTCACTGGTGATGTCAGTTCCCAGCCGGTGTCATTAGTACAGTGACAGTGCATAGTATTATCACTGATCTCTGTATTGGTGTCACTGGTGATGTCAGTTCCCAGCCGGTGTCATTAGTACAGTGACAGTGCATAGTATTATTACTGATCTCTGTATTGGTGTCACTGGTGATGTCAGTTCTCAGCCGGTGTCATTAGTACAGTGACAGTGCATAGTATTATCACTAATCTCTGTATTGGTGTCACTGGTGATGTCAGTGAGTGTCAGTTCCCCCCCAGTGTTGTTAGTGTCAGATTTGCCGTCACACTTTGGCAGTCCCATTAGAAGTCGCTGATCACCACCATTCGTAGTATAAACAAATAAAATAAATAAAAATTCCAATATATTCCATAGTTTGTAGACATTATAACTTTCACACAAACCAGTCAATATACACTTATTGGGATTTTTTTTACCAAAGACATGGAGCAGAATAGATTTTGGCAAAAATTTATGAAGAAATTCAAAGTTTTTATTTTTCTGTTGGATGTTTTATAGCGGAAATTAAAAATATTGTTTTTGTTTTTAAATGTTCTTTTTTTTTTGTTTATATAATATAAAATAAAAGAACGGAGAGGTAATGAAAAAACACTGTCAGAACCATTGACGTATCTCAGCATAGGTGCCTACATATACAGTCCGAATGTTTATACTGAGATATAAAATATTATTATATTTATGGAAATATGGAAATCTGTGCTTTGGGAGAAATACAATTTTCCTACAATACAAGAAATACAAAATTCTTTTCTCGGTGCTATTTTGAGGACAAGTAACACAAATGAATATTTAAAACATATATATTTATTAACTAAAGATATAAAACCAGGTACAATTGGTGATAAAACAAATAATTGATCTACTTCTACAATCAGAGATACATGATGGATAAATGATCAGATAATATTTATATTCTATGACGAGGTATATTCCCGTGATTTCCACGCACTCGAGGTAAACAGCTTTTCTCTACATTATGTTATCTCTTCTCCATACCAAACAGATCTCTTGCTTAATGCTCCTTATATATGTGTACAGAACAAATGTCATATTGTACACAAGCCCGGCAAAACGGACAAGCTTATTTTATATTTAGAGAGAATTTATTTTCACAGACATCGCCCTAAAACCATCATACAACTGTTGGCATTTAGCTTTTTAACCACTTGACCACCGCGCCTATTCTGGCACTTCTCTCCTTCATGTAAAATAAAAAAAAATGTTGCTAGAAAATTAAATCAGAACCCCAAACATTATATATATATATTTTTTTAGCAGACACCCTAGGGAATAAAATGGCGGTCATTGCAACGTTTGTTTCCTCGCATGGCATTTGCGCAATCATTTTTTAAACGCATTTTTTGGGGGGAAAAAAACCGGTTTCATGAATTAAAAAATAACAAAACAGTAAAGTTAGCCCAATTGTTTGTGGATAATGTGAAACATGATGTTACGCCAAGTAAATAGATACCTAACATGTCACGCTTTAAAATTGCGCACACTCATGGAATAGCGCCAAACTTCGGTACTTAAAAATCTCCATAGGCGACGCTTGAACATTTTTTACAGGTTACTATTTTCGAGTTACAGAGGAGGTCTAGTGCAAGAATTGTTGCACACGCTCCAAAGCACGCAAAGATACCTCACATGTGGGGTTTGAACGGCGTTTACATATGTGGGCAGGACTTGCATGTTCACTTCTGCGTGTGAGCTACCGGGGACAGGGGCGTTTTAAAAAAATATATATATATTTTATTTTACTTCATTTTTTATTTTTACACTTTTTTTGATCACTTCTATTCCTATTACAAGGAATGTAAACATCCCTTGTAAAAGGAATCAGTGTGACAGGTCCTCTTTATGAAGAGATGTGGGGTCAATAAGACCTCCCATTCCCCCCACATCTCTCCTCAAGGCTTATAAGCATGAGATTGTGAAAAAAATTCACCAATCTCATGCCGACATCCCCGATTGCGGCTTTGTTTACTTCCGGGTACTGGGCGTGACGTCATAACGTCGCAACGGGGCCTCCGACGGTCATAGAGATGACTGGTGACCATCTGGTCACCAGTCATCTCTATGCTTCCCAGCCAGCGCTGGCTGATTCACTCTCCGGGCCCCCGATGGCACGGGAGAGCCCAAAGAAGCACCGAATGGTGGCAAGAGGGGGGGCATCGCCTCCCGCTGCCTATAAGAAAGATCAAGCAGTGGAACTGCCGCTTTGATCGTTCTTATGGTGCAGAGAATCGGCGGCTGAAGACGGTGATATCTGAATGATGCCTGTAGCTGCCCCCGTCATTCAGATATCACTGCACAAAGTCCAGGACGTCCTCGGTTGTCAAGTGGTTAAAAACAAACATAATTTGTGTATGTCTCCTAATATTTGGAATATAATTATTTCATACTGCAGTTAAAAAAAAATACAACCCAAATTGCTTAGCCAGATACATTGAAATGGTTTTAGTTCTGTGTATGCAAAAAACCTTCATTACCAAAAGGTAGATAAACAAAATGATACCTTACCAGTATTTAAGAGTTCTTTCTGTTTGAGAAGTGAGGTCCTCCATGAGGGACCTTTTTCAACCCCCTACATCTTTGTGTTCAATCTCTCCCTTCCAGCTTCCTTCAGAGATCCTCTCAGAGAGAGAGTTCTCCAGACATCTTCTCAGAGTCAGCTTCCTAAGAGATCCCCCAAAGATCAGAGATCCCCTTGTGCTCTCTGCAACACCTTTTTATGACACCAAAGAAATGGGCGTGTATCTCACTTTACTACGTCACTGATGATGTCATATGATGCTATGTTACGTAGGTTGTCATAGCAACCAACTATGCGGCCATTGTGAGTAATGCCACTTTTAACCTGTAGGGGCAGTGGTGTATAAGGAATAATTTCTAATTTTGGGGTCGTCCATGGTTATTCATAATTTATGACCCCCTCTGACCTCTGGCTTGGTAGAACACCATTACTTGTTAAACAATGTCAAATAAATGACAACAAACCCAGACACATCGGCAACTTCTCCATTTATGATTGAGATAAGGTTTATGATCGACACGAATGGTTTGGGAAGTTCCTTTGAACTAATACCGGAATTTAAGTTAAGCAGTCCCTAATACTGTTAAGCTTTATAGGATTTTATACTTGGGACCCTTGTTACAATGATGTCTATGTATTAAACGGGTTTATATATGGATATATGATTAATACATGGATATACCGTGCAGATATATATAAAAGGAACATTATATAAAATAGACAATAGCACAGGAATGGAATCAGCCCCATGGCCTCATTATACAAAGACAATACTATGTTTGGTGTCATGCTGTGCAAGGCCTTTTATCTTCTTTATCTTACCAAGCGTCTAAAACCTTTGAGTCATAACCTGGGAGATGGCACAGCCAGACATCCATCGTCTCTTGTAAAGACATAAAGTCATTGTGGTAACAAGGCCTCATTCACAGGCTTTGTAATGTGATTCAACCTAAGACACAAAATGGTGTCTCTTCTGCCCAATATATATGAAAAATATATAATATGCGGAATACAAAGGCCTATATGTATATTCTTTTACCCCCAAATGTTCCGACAACACCAAAAGAAATCTCTATTGGTGGGAAACAATAATATAAATATTATTTGTGTGCAGCGTCACATGACTGAGCAATTACCAGGTAAAGGAGCGCAGTGTTAAATAGCAAACAATGGCCTGGGCTGGTCATGAAGGGAGGGGGGTAAAACCTTCCCAAGGCTGAACTGGGTAAAGAATATATAAATCCAACATTTCCTCTTCCTGATCTGTGTCTGCTGTCCCATGTACTGGTATAAAGAAGTCTCCTGTTCTCTTTGTATTGCTTCCTTTGTGTGAAATCCCTGGTGATACTGCCACTCCCTCTACTTTCTGGGTAAGAACTGACCACACTAGGCAGAAGAGCACAACATTGTCAGTTTGCTGGCTGTGCTGAGCTTGGAAGTCAACCTGCTCTCCTCCAATGATTAGACTTGTGCTTACAACCTCCCCCTGCAAGCCATTCACTGGGAAGACCGGTGTGTTGCTGTTTCTCCTATTCCAAGTCTTATGCAGCTGAGAACAGAGGGAATGTGATCACTTATAAAAAAGGGGAGAAAAGTACTTCTAATATATTTTATATCTATACACAAATGTTTTGCCTTTCATTTCTATTTTAGACTGAATGAGTTGTATTAGAAGGTGAGGCTTCCATACACTTTACCTTCTATCCCCCAATATATGCTGTACTGATAAGTGTATGAGTATGATCTCAGGTATTAGTATGAAATCATGTCTGACAGAGCAAACTGAGGGCTCTACTTATAGGAAATTCATTCAGCTCTTACACATATTGCTAGAATGTAACACAGTGATTTCCTATGATTGTCAGCTCCATCTAGTGGCCATGAAACTGTATTTTTTATTAAATACCTCAATCAGTAAAAATAGCACAATAACGCTTTATGGCCACTAGATGGAGCCAAGGAAATCAGTGTATGAAATAACATACATCCAATATTCATCATGGCCACTTACATTCATTCAACTATTCTTATTTTATACCGACCTCTAAGTGTTTGTGAAATCTTCCACCACAAAATGTACTCAGCCAATGAGAGGTAATGACTCCATTTTTATTTTTCTACTGCTATCAATGGCCAACACGGTACAACACTTCATCCATGTCTTTGGTGATCTCTGATCGCCTTATGAAGTGTTTCTTACATGATGAAGATCAGCCATGGAGTATATCTGAGGTGTATATCAGGGTGTGCTTCTTCCCCACATGAGAGCTGTGATGTCCAGCAACATTCATATACAAGACATTTCCCGCACTCACTAATACACCTCAAGGGCTGTGTGGGATCCCTGATGTACAGGAAGACAGGACTTCAGTGAGGAACAATTCCCTCACTCAGGACAGGAATATGGCTTCTCCCCCATGTGGGATCTCTGATGTGTGGTAAGACTGAGCTTGGTTGCAAAACATTTCCCGCACTCAGGACAGGAATACGGCTTCTCCCCCGTGTGAGATCTCTTATGTGTGGAAAGATTGGACCTATCTGAAAAACATTTCCCACACTCAGGACAGGAATACGGCTTCTCCCCCGTGTGAGATCTCTTATGTTTGGAAAGACCGGACCTATCTGAAAAACATTTCCTGCACTCAGGACAGGAATACGGCTTCACCCCTGTGTGAGATCTCTGATGTGTGACAAGCCCTAATTTTAGACCAAAACATTTCCCACACTCAGGACAGGAATACGGCTTCTCCCCCGTGTGAGATATCTTATGATTGGAAAGACCGGACCTATTTGAAAAACATTTCCCGCACTCAGGACAGGAATACGGCTTCTTCCCCGTGTGAGATCTCTTATGATTGGAAAGACCGGACCTATCTGAAAAACATTTCCTGCACTCAGGACAGGAATACGGCTTCTCCCCCGTGTGATATCTCTGATGTGTGACAAGCCCTAATTTTAGTCCAAAACATTTCCCACACTCAGGACAGGAATATGGCTTCTCCCCCGTGTGATATCTCTGATGTTTGTAAAGACTGGACTTCTGTGAAAAACATTTCCCGCACTCAGGACAGGAAAACGGTTTCGCCCCCGTGTGAGATCTTATGTGTTCATTAAGATGGCATTTATAACGGAAACACTTTCCGCACTCAGGACAAGAAAACCTCTTCTCTGTTGGAAGGATGGCACCGTCCCACACAGTCTGAGGTTCCTCAGGATAAGAGGAATATGATGGTCCGGCACCGTCCCGCACAGTCTGAGGTTCCTCAGGATAAGATGAATACGATGGTCCGGCACCGTCCCGCACAGTCTGAGGTTCCTCAGGATAAGAGGAATACGATGGTCCGGCACCGTCCCGCACAGTCTGAGGTTCCTCAGGATAAGAGGAATATGATGGTCCGGCACCGTCCCACACAGTCTGAAGTTCCTCAGGATAAGATGAATACGATGGTCCGGCACCGTCCCACACAGTCTGAGGTTCCTCAGGATAAGAGAAATACGATGGTCCGGCACCATCCCGCACAGTCTGAGGTTCCTCAGGATAAAAGGAATATGATGGTCCGGCACCGTCCCGCACAGTCTGAGGTTCCTCAGGATAAGAGGAATACAATGGTCCAGCACCGTCCCGCACAGTCTGAGGTTCCTCAGGATAAGAGGAATACGATGGTCCATCTACACTGTGTGGTGTCGGATGGACATTTGAGGTAGTCGGGTTTTCTCCTGGACTATACTGTGTGATGTCCTCATCTTCTACTTTACAGTCTGGAGACAAAGTGAGACAATCCTCTGAGGTTTTCCTCATCTCCCGTCCATCTACTAAAATAGAAATACAAAGATTATTACTAGACATGAGCTGATTGGTTCCCCTAAACCAGGACTCCGCCCACATCAGGCAGCTTTGTCTCTGAGGATCTTACAATTCCCCCCTCAAGGTAACTAGTAAATGGCTCCTCTGATCTCCTACCTGACGGTGATGAGGGGATTATAGGACGAGTGTCCCCTCCCCCTCTATCACTCATTGCCATCTTCCCAACACAAGAAGTCCTGCACTTCCTTATTTAGTCCATGATTTAATCATTAATAACAGCAGGGCTGAGGATGTTATCACATTATTATCACCATGTAAAAGTCTGTGCTCCAATCACATCATCAGATATAAAATGTCCAGCTGGAAGGAAATGGGTGTAACAAAAGAGAATACATATTATGGGCCAGATTTACAAAGGAGATACGACGATATCTCCAGATACGCCGTCGTATCTCTGCATCGGAGGCGTCCTATCTATGCGCCTGATTCTTAGAATCAGTTACGCATAGATTTGCCTTAGATCTGACTGGCGTAAGTCACTTACGCCGTCGTATCTAAGTTGCATATTTACGCTGTTCGCTAGGTGGCGTTCCCATCGATTTATGGGTCGAATATGCTAATGAGCTAGATACGCCGTTTCACGAACGTAGTTGTGGCCCGTCTTATTTTTTTACGCCGTTTGCGTAAGCGTAAGTCTGGCGTAAAGTTACCCCTGCTATATGAGGCGTACGTAGTGTAGTAAAGTATGGACAGCGGGCCGGCGTATATTTTTCCGTAGTTTGCATAAAACGTTTGCGAATAGGGCTTTGCATAAGTTACGTTCACATCGTTTTCATTGACTATTTGTGACGTGATTTGGAGCATGCGCACTGGGCTACGTTCACGGCCGGCGCATGCGCAGTTCGTTTGGTGTGTCGATTACGTCGGGTCACGAATAGTTTGCATAAAACACGCCCCCTACATTGCCAATTTGATTTAAGCGGGTATACGCCGGCCCATTTACGCTACGCCGCAACTTACAGGGCAAGTGCTTTGTGAATACAGCACTTGCCCGTAAAAGTTGCAAAGGTGTAGCGTAAATGGGATACGCTACGCCCGCAAATTTTTATGCCGATGTACCTGAATCTGGCCCTATGTGTATATATAGCAGTGGGTAGAGGGGAGAGAGAAGTCAGGACTATGTAATGTACAACATATTGTATAAGATACAACAGATAGGACTCTATAGTATCAGAATGATGTAATGTACAACATAGAGTATATAGTGCAGGGGTCAGGAGTATATAATGTACAACATAGAGTATATAGTGCAGGGGTCAGGAGTATGTAATGTACAACATAGAGTATATAGTGCAGGGGTCAGGAGTATGTAATGTACAATATGAATTATACAGTGTAAGGGTCAGGACTCATAATATTGGTATTCAGTAATCAGTGGAAGGTGAAATGTTTACATGAGACAAGTTGCAGAGATCCCACACCGCTGCCTCCCATCTCCTGAGACTGCACTCAGTGACTTGGGTCTGAGACTATACAGACATATCCCTCCACCCGGCACAGCCAGCAGACAACAGAGCAAGTAATCCTGGGAGAATCGTTCTGTCAGAGATCTTGCTAGATTTGGCATGGGTAAGGAGACTGAAAGCACATACCCCAGTTGCCTAGATCAATTAATGTCTATTGCAAAAAAATAAACATAAATTGTGTCTGCAGCACAGAGAAGGAAGATTATCCAAGAGAAATACAGGAATACAGGACGGGGAACACAGCTCAGGAAAGTGACCAGGGGATTACAGGCTGATATCACCCAGTCCCCGCCCTACTCTGGACCAATCAGTGAGCAGTATGGGTGGAGGGATGGATTTAGTGTTAATGACCCACCTGTGCTGATCTCTGTAGGAGTGTCCTCCTCTATAAATGTCCCCGTTATTCCATCCTCCTCCATAGACTGCTGATCATCCCTCACATACGTCTCTTCTTCTGATTTCACCTCAAATTCTATATCGATTGGATCTCCACTCTAAACCAAGAGAATGAGAGAGAATATCATCTGTAAGATATAAGCTTTATTATTGTGACATCACATAGAAAATCCACACATTGGTGTTGATTTACTAAAGGCAAATCCACTACACACTACAAGTATACTTGGGAGTGCAGTCGCTGTAGATCTGAGGGAAATATCTGAAATGAGGGGAAGTTCCGCTGATTTCTATCATCCAATCATGTGCAAGCAAACATTTTTTTTTTCATTTCCTTCCATGTTCCCCTCAGATCTACAGCGACTGCAGTGGATTTGCCTTTAGTAAATAAACCCCCTGTCTCCTCAAGTTCATGTTCTAGATGCTCCGCCCCACTGACCTTGTAACAGTGGGGGATGGTGTGACCTTCCTGTGTGGAATCCCGGGAATACAGAGGGCGGGGACATCTCTCTGGTGGGTTCCTGGTATTAGGTGGCTCCATCATATCCTTGTGTCCTTCTGATAACTCCTCCATCACTCCATACTCCTCCTCTTTATACTCTTCTTTAACATCAATATTATCATCCCCGAGGTTTCCACTCTGAATATAAAAAATAAAACATTCATTGTAACAAACATGCTGTGTATAAATCAGAACTACCAATAATTGTCACTCATCTACCTGATGATGGTGGGGGATGGTGTGACCTTCCTGTGTGGAATCCCGGGAATACAGAGGACGGGGACATCTCTCTGGTGGGTTCCCATTACTGGATCCATCTGTAGGAAACACACACACTGACTGAATCCATTGTTTCTATGTGTTTATCAGATGATGAGGGGATCTAGGTGGATCCTCCGTACTGCTCTCTCCTTTACAATAAAGTCTCCTCTTACCCGGTGATGTGAGGGGCGGCTGATTGTCCATCATGACGTCCTTGTAGAGATCCTTGTGTCCTTCTAAATACTCCCACTCCTCCATGGAGAAATAGACAGTGACATCCTGACACCTTATAGGAACCTGACACACACAATGATACCGTCACCATCCAGACACACCCCTTGTCTGTTACTGGATAATGTCCCAGAATTCCCAGAATCCTCCTCACCTCTCCTGTCAGCAGCTCCATCATCTTCTTGGTGACTTCTAGAATCTTCTCCATGTTGTGTCTCTCGGGTTTTAGGGAGTCACATGGAGGCACTGTGATGGTCATGTGATCACCTGACTTCACAAGAGGAAATCTCTGTATTGGAGAACCAATAGGAATATCATGTTAGATTCCCAGAATCCTCCTCACCTCTCCGGTCAGGTCTGTATTATTAATAGAGATAAGAGTGATGTCATGTGACCTCCCAGAATCCCCCTCACCTCTCCGGTCAGGTCTGTGTATTATTAATAGAGATAAGAGTGATGTCATGTGACCTCCCAGAATCCCCCTCACCTCTCCGGTCAGGTCTGTGTATTATTAATAGAGATAAGAGTGATGTCATGTGACCTCCCAGAATCCTCCTCACCTCTCCGGTCAGGTCTGTATTATTAATAGAGATAAGAGTGATGTCATGTGACCTCCCAGAATCCCCCTAACCTCTCTGGTCAGGTCTGTGTATTATTAATAGAGATAAGAGTGATGTCATATGACCTCCCAGAATCCTCCTCACCTCTCCGGTCAGGTCTGTATTATTAATAGAGATAAGTGATGTCCTGTGACCTCCCAGAATCCTCCTCACCTCTCCGGTCAGGTCTGTATTATTAATAGAGATAAGTGATGTCATGTGACCTCCCAGAATCCCCCTCACCTCTCCGGTCAGGTTTGTATTATTAATAGAGATAAGAGTGATGTCATGTGACCTCCCAGAATCCCCTTCACCTCTCCGGTCAGGTCTGTATTATTAATAGAGATAAGAGTGATGTCATGTGACCTCCCAGAATCCCCCTCACCTCTCCGGTCAGGTCTGTATTATTAATAGAGATAAGAGTGATGTCATGTGACCTCCCAGAATCCTCCTCACCTCTTCGATCAGGTCTGAGATCAGGTCTGAGACTATACAGACACATCCCTCCACCCGGCACAGCCAGCAGACAACAGAGCAAGTAATCCTGGGAGAATCGCTCTGTCAGAGATCTTGCTAGATTTGGCATGGGTAAGGAGACTGAAAGCACATACCCCAGTTGCCTCTCGGCATACCCCATCGCTTCTCGGCCTTTTGGCTAAGATCAAGTGTAGTATCTGTTCTTATCAGTTGCCAATAGGTGGCGCTAAACCGACTGTCCCCAGTACTCGGCGAGGGGGAAAGGGATGGCAGTCGGTGGACGCAAAGCCTATTGGCGTAGAGGCGAAAGCCTTCTGATCGGGGCAGAGAGGCATGAGGTCGAAGCTGAAGGGCTGGGCCCCTGGCCTTTGGCCTGGATCCGGTGGTGTCTGCCCCAGTCAGTTGTTCGGCGAGGGAACCCTTGCTAATCCTTTCGGGGAGAGGCGGGTAGTACTTCCCGAATGTAATTAGGTGGGAGAGATAGGGGTTGTGGGTAGTAGTCGGCTGCGGCTGGCTCTCCCCAACCTCTTCTCCTACCTTCCTGGCTGGGAAGGGTGCTGCCGGTCCGGACCGGGGGTCAGGGTCCGTTGAAAAGTCTGTGGAGATAGTGCCCCTGGAGTGGCAGTCCAGGGGTGCCATACATTGCACTGAGTGTTGAGGGGCACTCAACGTGTGGCACCTTAGGTCACATATCTCCACCACACCTTTTTAGCACCTGCCTCTAGGGCCGAGCCTTTTGGCTAGGACCAGAGGAATTTTTGTTCCTGGTCGGAGGGCCGGCCATTGTATTGCACAATGGCCACTTTCCACTCACCTTCCCACCTTCCTTTTCCCCCACTTTCCTTTTTATGTTACCCCCTGTTTGTCACGTTTCTTCTTTTTATGTTGGTGCACCTGCACTTTTTGTGTGATGAGTAGGGTGCTGGTCCTCGGGCCGGCTCTGAAAGTCTTGGGAGTAGGTGGACATGGCCTTCTGGCTTAGTTCACCTGCTCTCATGGGGTCTCCCTTCGGGGGAGCCTCACCGAGGAGGGTTCTGTTTCGGCAGTCCCTCTGAGGATGTTAGGCCATGTGGTTTCGGCTGCATGGGCCTTAGTGGGGTCCTCGTGGTTTCGGCTACTTGGACTCCTATTACTCTTTTCCCTGCCAGGAGCCTAACGCCCCGGGGGATCAGAGCTGGGTTCTCTTCCTGGAGGACTATTTGACGATGCACCCGTCACAGTTTTTTGTGTCACTCTTTATGTGTGTGCACATTTTTCCTGCACCGGGTGAAGTTTTTGGGTTGTGTTTTGCACGCCACAGACTTTTCAAGAAAAAAAAAATACCCCAGTTGCCTAGATCAATTAATGTCTATTGCAAAAAAATAAACATAAATTGTGTCTGCAGCACAGAGAAGGAAGATTATCCAAGAGAAATACAGGAATACAGGACGGGGAACACAGCTCAGGAAAGTGACCAGGGGATTACAGGCTGACATCACCCAGTCCCCGCCCTACTCTGGACCAATCAGTGAGCAGTATGGGTGGAGGAATGGATGGATTTAGTGTTAATCCCCCTCACCTCTCCGGTCAGGTCTGTGTATTATTAATAGAGATAAAGAGTGATGTCATGTGACCTCCCAGAATCCCCCTCACCTCTCCGGTCAGGTCTGTATTATTAATAGAGATAAGAGTGATGTCATGTGACCTCCCAGAATCCCCCTCACCTCTCCGGTCAGGTCTGTATTATTAATAGAGATAAGAGTGATGTCATGTGACCTCCCAGAATCCCCCTCACCTCTCCGGTCAGGTCTGTATTATTAATAGAGATAAGAGTGATGTCATGTGACCTCCCAGAATCCTCCTCACCTCTCCGGTCAGGTCTGTATTATTAATAGAGATAAGAGTGATGTCATGTGACCTCCCAGAATCCTCCTCACCTCTCCGGTCAGGTCTGTGTATTATTAATAGAGATAAGAGTGATGTCATGTGAACTCCCAGAATCCTCCTCATCTCTCCGGTCAGGTCTGTGTATTATTAATAGAGATAAGAGTGATGTCATGTGACCTCCCAGAATCCCCCTCACCTCTCCGGTCAGGTCTGTATTATTAATAGAGATAAGAGTGATGTCATGTGACCTCCCAGAATCCTCCTCACCTCTTCGATCAGGTCTGTGTTTTATTAATAGAGATAAGAGTGATGTCATGTGACCTCCCAGAATCCCCCTCACCTCTCCGGTCAGGTCTGTGTATTATTAATAGAGGATAAGAGTGATGTCATGTGACCTCCCAGAATCCTCCTCACCTCTCCGGTCAGGTCTGTGTATTATTAATAGAGATAAGAGTGATGTCATGTGAACTCCCAGAATCCTCCTCACCTCTCCGGTCAGGTCTGTGTATTATTAATAGAGATAAGAGTGATGTCATGTGACCTCCCAGAATCCCCCTCACCTCTCCGGTCAGGTCTGTATTATTAATAGAGATAAGAGTGATGTCATGTGACCTCCCAGAATCCCCCTCACCTCTCCGGTCAGGTCTGTATTATTAGTAGAGATAAGAGTGATGTCATGTGACCTCCCAGAATCCTCCTCACCTCTCCGGTCAGGTCTGTATTATTAATAGAGATAAGAGTGATGTCATGTGACCTCCCAGAATCCCCCTCACCTCTCCGGTCAGGTCTGTATTATTAATAGAGATAAGAGTGATGTCATGTGACCTCCCAGAATCCCCCTCACCTCTCCGGTCAGGTCTGTATTATTAGTAGAGATAAGAGTGATGTCATGTGACCTCCCAGAATCCTCCTCACCTCTCCGGTCAGGTCTGTGTATTATTAACCACTTAAGGACCCCCGCACGCACATATACGGCCACAGAATGGCTCGTACAGGCACAAGGGCGTAAATTTACGTCCCCGCCTAAGTGCGGTTCGGGGGTCCCCCTGGCTCCGGGAGCGATCCGGGACGAGCGGGCGGATGTCGGTGTTTACCCGCCCCCCGCGATCGCTCCCAGCCAATGCGCGCGCTCCCCCTTCTGTCACTTCCTCCTCCTGTGTAAACACAGGAAGGGGGAAGTGATGTAATCTCCCATCGCAGCGGTATTTCCAACCGCTGAATGAATGAATGAATGAAAACTTATATAGCGCGGCACATGCGAACTGAATCGCCTCTGGGCGCTTGTTGTTCCTGTCTCCTTTGGTATCAAAAGAGATGAGTCTTGATCTTTCTCCTGAATGCTAGGTAGTTCTCCTCCAACCGAATACTGGTTGTAAAGCGTTCCATAGTCTGGGACCTTGGACCGCAAATCTTCTATCTCCTTTGGATTTATATCCGGCTTTCGGTATCTGCAGGAGATTTTGATTAGTGGATCGCAAGATGCGATTGGGGTTATGGGCTTTTATTTTTTCGCATAGATAATGGGGGGCATTCCCATGGATACATCTATGCGTTAGACAGAGTGCTTTAAAAGTGATTCTGTCTTTTACTGGTAACCAGTGGAGGGCTCTCAGTGAAGGTGAGATTGATTCCCAGGGTTTTTTCCCAGTCACAAGTCTAGCGGCCGTATTTTGAACGACTTGTAGACGAGCGATTTGGTACTTAGGGAGTCCGAGGTAAAGGGCATTTGCATAGTCCAATCTGGAGTTAACAATTGCTCCCACCACGACCGCTATGTCTTCTTTGGGGATAAAAGGGATAAGCCTGCGTAGTAGGCGCAGCAGATGGTGGGATCCGCTGACTACTGACCCTATTTGTGCGTCCATAGTCATGTAGGAGTCGAAAGTGACCCCGAGGCTTTTGACTTTGGCGCTAGGGGTGATGATTTTGCCCAGAATGGGCGGGGGTGTCCAGGTTGTTGCAGGTAGATTCTTGCGTTTGGCGTGAAACAGAAGGAGTTCTGTTTTCGCTCCGTTGAGTTTTAGATAACTCTTTGTCATCCCGTCCTCTATCAAAGAGAGGCATGTCTCTAGATTGAGGCGGTGATCCTTTTTATTGCAAATGCGGAAATACAGTTGCGTGTCGTCTGCATATGAGTGATAGAGCAGTTTTTGACTGCTGATGATCTCAAAAAGAGGACGAAGATAAATGTTGAATAACACCGGCGACAGAGGCGATCCTTGAGGGACTCCGCATGATACCGTGCGTTTTTCCGAAAAGAAAGGTCCTAACTTCACTATTTGCGATCTGTTTTCCAAAAAAGAGGAGAACCAAGATAAATCGCCTTCTGCGACTCTGGCTACCTGAGCCAGCCGGGTCAACAAAAGCCCATGGTCTACTGTGTCGAAAGCTGCGCTCAGGTCCAACAGAACTAGGAGACAAGATTCTCCTTCGTCTGCAGCCTCGAGAGCGTCGTCCCATATCTTGAGCAATGCTGTTTCCGTCCCGTGTCCAGGGCGGAAACCTGATTGAAATGGGTCGAGTAGGTTATGGGTGTCTAGATGCTGTTGCAGCTGTTGCACCACTGCTTTCTCCATAATCTTGGAAAAAGTATTTAAGCTTGTTATAGGGCGGCGGTGGAGTGGATCCTTGGGGTCCAGGGTAGATTTCTTCAAGATGGGTCTAACTATACCCTCCTTCAACTGGGAGGGCACTATGCCCTCCATGAAAGATTGGTTAATAAGCTGTGTGATAGGAGGTGCCAGGATGTCGGCGCACTCTCTCTTCAACAGTTTGGTGGGGATGATATCATTCGGCGCAGTGCTGTTACGCAGAGCACCGATGATCTGGTTAGTGGCTTGGATAGTGATAGGTTCCAACGTGAACTTACCTGGTAGGGGTGAATTACTACAGGTGTTGTGTAAATAATTACAGGGGGGGCTACGGGGGGAATTGTTCTGCTGAATGCTTTGCCGGATTCCCTCGATTTTATTAATGAAGTAATCCGATAATTCATTGCAAAATTCTTGTGAGTCTGAATTGGGGGCTTCAAGACATCCTGGATTCATGGTCGCAGTGACCAACTTGAAGAGTTCGCGGGGGCGATTCAAGGCGCTGTTGATGGCCTCAGAAAAATAATTTTTCTTGGCCTTGAAGGTTTCTTTGTGATATTTCTTAGTTATTGCCTTGTAGATAGAGAGGTTCTCATCTAATGGGCTTCTCTTCCAGGCGGCTTCCGCCCTTCTGCGCTCTTGCTTCAGTAACGCCAGTTGGTTGTTGAACCAGCTGGAGTTTTTTTTCCGGATGTTGGTTTTACGTTTCGGCGCTATTAAGTCAGCTGACTGTAATAGTGCTGTGTTTATGGCCTCTAGTGTTTCTTCACCCGATTGATGCGGCTGAATTGTTTTTATTTTTTTCCTTAACGCGGCTTTGAAGAATTCCGAGTGGAGCTTCTTCTGACATCTAGTCCAGTGTGTAGTCACTGGATTTGATGTTTTTGTTAAGGGGGGGGAAGTTGGAAAGAATGAATTTGATGGCATGGTGATCTGACCATGGCAACGGTTCATTTTCCAAGATTTTTATTTCCAGATCTTGTCTGAAAATAAGATCGAGTGTGTGACCTGAAGCATGTGTGGGCCCACATACTAGTTGTTGTAGCCCTAATCCTTCAAGGTGATCGATGCAGGCGTCGGCAACTGGGTCATGCGGGGAGTTGGCCCAGAGGTTGAAATCCCCGAGCAGCAAAAAGTGTTTGCTGTTGAGGGTGTAGGTGGAGATAAAGTCCGTCAATAATGGAAGAAGCTGCGATTTTGGGCCGGGTGGCCTATAGCAGAGAAGAATACGGACAGTCTCCTGGGAGTTTATTTGCAGTTGCAAAGTAAGGGTTTCCATGAATGGAAGAGGGTTTTGGAGGACTGGTTTAGTGATCGCAAGATAAGTCTTATGGATCACCGCCAGTCCTCCTCCTCTTTGCCCTATTCTGTTTTCCGTTATAATACGGTAGTTTTCTGGCACCAATTCTCCTAGAATGGTGTTACAGTCGGCTGTGAGCCAGCTCTCTGTAATAAAGAGGCAGTCTAAATCGTATTGTAGAATGAAATCATGGATTTCCAGTCGGTGTTTTACTGCCGATCTCGTATTGATCAGAGCACATGATATGTGCTTAGGCTGGGGCAAACGGCTGAGATTTTTGATAGTCGGTCGTCGATCGATTCTCAAAAGTCGCTCAGCTCTTAGGGCTTTTTTAGTGATAGCTGGTAGTATTGCGGCAAATTGCCTCAAATCCCCAATGGTTTCTGCAGAAAATTGCAGATTAACCATCGTCGCCAAACACCAGGGGGAGAGGGGGGGGGGATTATCAAGGATTAGCTTAATCCTTGATTCTGACTTGGTCCAGAGGAAGGCAAAAAAACCCTGGCCGTGCTATGCCAATGTGCTACGACAGGGAAAAAAATTCCTTCCTGACCCCTTGAGAGGCGATCGGGCGAACCCTGGATCAAGTTCAAATGGTATTGAGGAAGGGGGAATGGGGCTAGGGTGTTGCAAGATGGCTAACACTCCGGCTGCAAGAGCCAGGGTGGTGAGGGTTGCCAACTAGTAGTTATTGAGTCAGGAAAGGGGTGGTAGGTGACCCAATTACAAGGGAGTAGCAAGCTGGTATCTAGAGAGGGGGTGCGGGGGGCCACTCGGTCGCGGCAATGAACGGGGGAGGGGTGGGGGGGCCCCTACCTATCTACACCCCGTGGGCCACACGTCCTACTCCTAGGAAGCGTGCGCCGGTAGCTACCGGGATGCAGTTCTAGCCCTAAGGAAGAGGGGGGGGTCTGCGGTGACAAGGGGGGGATTGATGTGCAGCTGGCAGGTTGAAGCGATGAAGCGGGGGGGGGGTGGCGGGGGTCCTACCTATCTACATCCCGTGGGCCACACGTCCTACTCCTAGGAACCGTGCGCCGGTAGCTGCCGGGATGCAGTTCTCGCCGCTGCGATGGGAGAAACACCTCACAGTAAGTCCTGCACCAACACTACACTGACATACACACACATAGGCATACTTAACCCCTTGCGATCTGACCCCCCACCCCCCCTGTCACAGTGTCACTGAATGCAGTGATCTAATCACTGCATTTAGTGTCAGTGTGACAGGCAGTGTAAAATCAGTTAGTGTTAGGTTCAGGATAGCCCCCCCACCCCCCCAATAAAGTTTTAACCCCCTGATCACCGCCCTAGTTAACCCTTTCACTCCCTATTGCCAGCGTCACTAAGCAATCATTTTTCTGATCGCTGTATTAGTGTCGCTGTTCCCGCTAGGTAGCTATTTTTTTTTATTGCGATTTTTTTTTTACTAAAGACATGTGGCTAAATAAATTTTGGCCTAAATGTTTGACTAAAATTTAGTTTGATTTTTTTTTAACAAAAAGTAAAAAATAGTGTTTTTTTTTCAAAAATGTCGCTCTATTTTTATATATAGCGCAAAAAATAAAAATCGCAGAGGTGATCAAATACCACCAAAAGAAAGCTCTATTTGTGGGAAGAAAAGGACGCAAATTTTGTTTGGGAGCCACGTCGCACGACCGCGCAATTGTCTGTTAAAGCGACGCAGTGCCGAATCGCAAAAACACCTTGGGTCATTTACCAGCGTATTGGTCCGGGTCTAAAGTGGTTAATAGAGATAAGAGTGATTTCATGTGACCTCCCAGAATCCTCCTCACCTCTCTGTCAGGTCTGTGTATTATTAATAGAGATAAGAGTGATGTCATGTGACCTCCCAGAATCCTCCTCACCTCTCCGGTCAGGTCTGTATTATTAATAGAGATAAGAGTGATGTCATGTGACCTCCCAGAATCCTCCTCACCTCTCCGGTCAGGTCTGTGTATTATTAATAGAGATAAGAGTGATGTCATGTGACCTCCCAGAATCCTCCTCACCTCTCCGGTCAGGTCTGTGTATTATTAATAGAGATAAGAGTGATGTCATGTGACCTCCCAGAATCCCCCTCACCTCTCCGGTCAGGTCTGTATTATTAATAGAGATAAGAGTGATGTCATGTGACCTCCCAGAATCCTCCTCACCTCTCCGGTCAGGTCTGTATTATTAATAGAGATAAGAGTGATGTCATGTGACCTCCCAGAATCCTCCTCACCTCTCCGGTCAGGTCTGTATTATTAATAGAGATAAAAGTGATGTCATGTGAATCCCCCTCACCTTCCAGAATCCCCCTCACCTCGGTCAGGTCGGTCAGGAATCCTCCTCACCTCTCTCTGTGTATTATTAATAGAGATAAGAGTGATGTCATGTGACCTCCCAGAATCCTCCTCACCTCTCCGGTCAGGTCTGTATTATTAATAGAGATAAGAGTGATGTCATGTGACCTCCCAGAATCCTCCTCACCTCTCCGGTCAGGTCTGTATTATTAATAGAGATAAGAGTGATGTCATGTGACCTCCCAGAATCCTCCTCACCTCTCCGGTCAGGTCTGTGTATTATTAATAGAGATAAGAGTGATGTCATGTGACCTCCCAGAATCCCCCTCACCTCTCCGGTCAGGTCTGTGTATTATTAATAGAGATAAGAGTGATGTCATGTGACCTCCCAGAATCCTCCTCACCTCTTCGATCAGGTCTGTGTTTTATTAATAGAGATAAGAGTGATGTCATGTGACCTCCCAGAATCCCCCTCACCTCTCCGGTCAGGTCTGTATTATTAATAGAGATAAGAGTGATGTCATGTGACCTCCCAGAATCCTCCTCACCTCTCCGGTCAGGTCTGTATTATTAATAGAGATAAGAGTGATGTCATGTGACCTCCCAGAATCCCCCTCACCTCTCCGGTCAGGTCTGTGTATTATTAATAGAGATAAGAGTGATGTCATGTGACCTCCCAGAATCCTCCTCACCTCTCCGGTCAGGTCTGTATTATTAATAGAGATAAGAGTGATGTCATGTGACCTCCCAGAATCCTCCTCACCTCTCCGGTCAGGTCTGTGTATTATTAATAGAGATAAGAGTGATGTCATGTGACCTCCCAGAATCTTCCTCACCTCTCCGGTCAGGTCTGTGTATTATTAATAGAGATAAGAGTGATGTCATGTGACCTCCCAGAATCCCCCTCACCTCTCCGGTCAGGTCTGTGTATTATTAATAGAGATAAGAGTGATGTCATGTGACCTCCCAGAATCCTCCTCACCTCTCCGGTCAGGTCTGTGTATTATTAACAGAGATAAGAGTGATGTCATGTGACCTCCCAGAATCCTCCTCACCTCTCCGGTCAGGTCTGTATTATTAATAGAGATAAGAGTGATGTCATGTGACCTCCCAGAATCCTCCTCACCTCTCCGGTCAGCAGGTAGATGATCTCCAGGGTAAGGTTTAGTATCCTCTCAGTCATGTGACTCCGGTCCTCCTCCATCCTCATTGGTCATGTGATGTATACAGGTTACCTGTAGACCAATGATTGATAAGAGAGAATGATGTGGACTGTACTGGTTGTACAATATTAGGATGGGGGTGTATGGGGGATAATATGAGGGTTTCTATCATGTAAGAACAGCCCCCCCCCCCCAGTGGAATTACACATAAAGGAACATTACTTTTAGCATTTGTAATAGTTTTAGTGTCCAGGAGCCTTTATGTCTATAGAAACCCCCATCCCCAATAAAAGTGGTATAATCCGTTATTATAGACTGAGGAGGTGAGAAGGTGATTGGTGGGAAATGTGACATCTCTAAAATGAAGAGAATTCTCTATGGAGAATGTTCCGATCCTGTAAATAGAAGATAAGATCTTATTACCTCCTCTGCTGCCTCTTCCAGCAACGTCTCCTCACTACTTCCTCCCGACTCACCTCTCACCCGGAACTTCCTGTCTGTACCTGACATCACTTCCTGTCTTCCATAGAGACTTCCTTTCTCTATGGTAGAAGTGAGATCACCACCTTATGAAGCTCAGAGGAACTGCAGCCCTGAAAAATTTCTCGTAGTCTGAACACGGCCTTATGCTGTGTGTATGTACTGTATATCCTTATTAGGGATGAGCTTCGAGTTCGAGTCAAACTCATGTTCGACTCGAATATTGCCTGTTCGGCGAACAACGAACAGTTAGGGGTGTTCGCGGCAAATTCGAAAAGCCGCAGAACACCCTGTTAAAGTCTATGGGAGAAATCTAAAGTACTAATTTTAAAGGCTAATATACAAGTTATTGTCCTAAAAAGTGTTTGGGGACCTGGGTTCTGTCCCAGGGGACATGTGATGTAGGAGAGTGCTTCAGAGGGGGCGGGGTCATAGGCGCCTCCCCTATATAAGAAACGTCAAAAAAGCTCAGAGTCATTCCGCTGGGCTGTGTCCAGCAGCGAGAGGAGCTCCCTGTTGCGCTCTGGATCTTCTCATCGCTGGAGGACCGCTGATCGGTCGCCGCTGGAGAGATCACCCATCGCTGGATAGAAGACAACGTTGGAGCAGGGAGCCGCATCGAAAGTGGATTTACACCGCTGGATTTTTTTTTTTTTATTATTAATAAAGGATTTTTTTCTTCGGTGTGTGTTTTTGGGGATGTTTTTTTTTAAACTATTTACACTTCCTTTGTGAAATGGTAGGGGCACAGTGTACCCCATTACCAATTCACATAGGGCGGGCCAGGATCTGGGGGTCCCCTTTGTTAAAGGGGTCTTCCAGATTCTGATAAGCCCCCCGCCCGCAGACCCCCACAACCACCGACAGGTTTTTGGGGATGAGGCCCTTGTCAGGAGAGGGGGGCCGCACTCTGCCCCCCCTCTTTTCTGCGGCTGGCCAGGTTAACGTGCTTGGATGTGGATTTTTGGGGGAACTCCACGCCATTTTTTTTTAATTTGGGGTGGAGTTCCCCTTAAAATCCACACCAGACCTGAAGGGTCTGTTATGGATGTTTGGGGGGAACCCCACGTCATTTTTTTTTAAATTGACGGCGGGGTTCCCTTTAATATCCATATCAAACCTGAAGGGCCTGTTAATGGAATTTGGGGGGACCCCCACCCTTTATTTTTTATGAATGAATCACCTCTGAATTGCCAGAGCCGACAATTCATTATAGCCGCAAATGACACTTTGTGCAGGGACAGTTCTATGTACGGGAAACATGCGGTTTTTCACATGCTGACTTTACACCTCCCCCCTCAGGTATGAAATTTAAAGGAATATTACACTTTTATTGTTTCGCTTTTAGCATTATTAAATTCACTTCTCCCGAAAAAACATCCGTTTTTAAAACTTTTTTTGCATTGATACAAGTCCCCTGGGGCAGGACCCGGGTTCCCAAACACTCCCCTGGGGCAGGACCCGGGTCCCCAAACACTTTTTAGGACAATAACTTGCATATTAGCCTTTAAAATTAGCACTTTAGATTTCAAATGTTCGAGTCCCATAGACTTTGACGGGGTTCTAAAGTTCACACGAACATTGGGTGTGTTCGCAAGTTCTGGTGCAAACCGAACAGGGGGTGTTTGGCTCATCATTTATCCTTATAGATGGGTCATCTCCACTCCCACCAAGGGGGAGAGAAATATATTACTGACTAGTCCAGCCTTTCTCAGCCAGGGATCCTCCAAAGGGTTCTAGGGGTTCCTTGAGCAATGGACAATTTCTGTCTCTCAGTAACAACTGACATCAATGATCTGTAAGGAGGTCAGTCTTCCCACTGATGACATATAAGGGGGTCCTTCTCCCATTGGTCACCAATGTAAGGGACCACTACACTGACCACTGATATAAGGAGAAATTCCATCCAATCCGTGAGATTGGTCAGAGACTAATTGGTATCATTCTGGGCATTGCCAGACTAGGTCTTGGTGACAGAGTGAAGGGTGATGCTGCTCATACTATATGTGACCCTCATCTACATCATGGACATCTTCTTCAGCTTCTTAGTAAATAGGATATAAATCTTCACAATCCTACAGAAGAGGTTGGGGGTCCTGAGTAGTCATAGAAAGGCCCAGCACCCCAATAGTAGAGGAAGAGGTGGTCTGGTGACATGGAGAAGAAGACTCCGGTCAGTCTCTGGATCTTCATCATTGGAAACATGGTGAGACAACAAATACAGCGGGATGGTGGAGGGGATGTTGGTGTCAGTGTGGAAATGGACAGAACACGGGATGATGACACTGAAAGAACAATACGGCTTCATTCTACGATATGTCAAGGAGAGAACCGTACAGGAGAGACTTTTCTCTATAATGTCAGTAGAAGACCCTGATCACTGTATATGATATACTCCTGATCACTGTATATGATATACTCCTGACCCCTGTATATGATATACTCCTGACCTCTGTATATGATATACTCCTGACTCCTGTATATGATATACTCCTGACCTCTGTATATGATATACTCCTGACCCCTGTATATGATATACTCCTGACCACTGTATATGATATCCTCCTGACCCCTGTATATGATATACTCCTGACCCCTGTATATGATATACTCCTGATCACTGTATATGATATACTCCTGACCCCTGTATATGATATACTCCTGATCACTGTATATGATATACTCCTGACCTCTGT
Source organism: Rana kukunoris (assembly GCA_029574335.1). NCBI lineage: Eukaryota > Metazoa > Chordata > Amphibia > Anura > Ranidae > Rana > Rana kukunoris. The sequence goes on along the minus strand of CM056052.1, from coordinate 2,461,184 downwards.
ATATGATATACTCCTGACCCCTGCACTCTAGGCCCATTATTCAGAGTTACCTTTAACCTGATGACCTGTGAAGGCTTTTAACCACTTCCTACCCAGCCTATAGCAAAATGATGGCCAGGAAGTGATTAAGTTATCCTGACTGGGCATCATATGATGTCCAGCAGGATAAGATGCGATCGTGCACCTTAGGGGGAGCGCAGCGCGCTGATCGATGTTGTGGTTTGTCAGTCTGACACAACACAAGACTGATCTTGATAAAGAGCCTCTGATGGAGATTCTTTACCACATGATCAACTGTGGCTGATTATAATGTAAACAAGAAGAGACGTTTATCGACTTTTCCCTCACTCGCATCTGACAGACGAGAGCCAATCGGCTGCTCTCACGACAGGGGGGTCTGTGCTGATTGTTTATCAGTGCAGCCCCTCACCCAGGAACACCAGGGATGCCTACAAAGGATTCCCTCCAGGTATGCTACCCTGGACCACCAGGGATATGCCAATCAGTGCTCATTAGCAATGCCTGCCAGTGCCATCAGTGATGCATATCAGTGCCACTCATAAATACCCATCAGTGCGGCCTTTCAGTGCCCATCAATGTTGCCTATCAGTGCCACCTATGAGTGCCCATCAGTGCTGCATATCAGTGGCCATTGTCAGTGCCCACCAGTGCCATCTCATCGGTGCTGCCTCATCAGTGCCCATCATTGAAGGAGAAACCTTACTCATTTACAAGTTTTTATAAAAGAAACAAAGAACAATGTTTTGTTGTTATTATTAATTCATTACGTTCCATTCGTTTAGATGCAGCATTTGTTATTTCGGGTAATTCGTAACTTCGGATAATTTCGTAATCATTACGTTCACCAACAGCTAAATTATAAAAGGAAATTCCGATACCGATAATTTTTTAGTTATTATTTTGGATTTTCGAATTTACGGATTTTCAAATTTATTCTAATAAATGAATGTCGATCATAACTAATGACCCGAAAAAGGAAGAAACAAATGAGTGGGAAAACAAAGAAATGTTGGGTGAGCGCACATGTCTACAGCTTAGTAGATGATAAATTAGACAGATAACGGAGAAGCCGCAGATGTCACTCGCTAACAAGCTTTTAGATGTTTTACCAAGTTCCAAGGAATGTCTATACAAGAGGAAATATATATGTTGTAAACGCCTAGAAGAGGCCACTTGGCATCCTGGCGTGAGTCGCTCCTTTCCCTGGTGAAATAAAAGCTTTGTTTTCCTGGAGTCCGTGTCCGGAGTCCATTCCTGGTTTCCCAGAACTCAAAGAGCCGTTTTGCTGCAACATTTATCTGGTGCATTGGCCGGGAAACCAGGTGAGACTGCTGTGACAGGTGACAACACCACCAGCAATTCTTCTCATTCCACCCACACACACAACCTGTCTTTTCTCTTCAATACATTTTTTTATTATAATTTTTACTTTTAAACAGATTACAGTCATAGAATCAGGAAATAGTAAAAAGGTAGAAATGCGATTGGTCAGGAAAATGACTTGTCTGGAATGTGGAGGCGGAGTCATACAATACACAACGTGTTACATTATTATAACAAAGTATTGTAGAAAAGATCACACCATAGAAAATGGGGGAAAGGAGAAAATAAACCCGGATATTAAGGGGAAATTTGTGTACGAGGAACACCTTAACAATCACCACCATTTTATTCTCCAGGGCCTCTGCTATCACATAATATATGTTTGGGGGTTTTATCTAATCTTCAGGCCCAAAATGTGCAAAAACATCTCTGACAGTGAAAGGGTTAATGTGAGCTAGATGGGATCACTCTGCTGTGCTCACACATTAGAGCTCCCCCTAGCTGCAGCCTGGTAATAACATTGCTAGGAGGTCTATTCATTTATCTGCTCCATACTCCCCATAAACGTTTCCTGACATTTAGGGGTCTATTCATAAAATATGTGCATAGCAATTCCCCCGGGGAAAGTCCATGTACATTCCTTCTGTGTGAATGGGGGAAAGATGAATGTTATTAGGAGATTTGCTGTGCTGGTCGAACGGTTTCCATTCATTTACAATGGAAATGATTGCATTTGGCCACTAGATGGAGATAATTTCTATGGTACTTAGCGCCATCTAATGGCCAAATGTGGTATTTTCTGTTTTACGTCAATGGTCGGTATTAAAACCACATGGGCAGATTTTTGCCACTAGATGGAGCCGGTGATCCAATATTTGTCATGATTGGAGGAACGCGTGTCACATTCATTCTACAATTTGTTTTATAATAGATCCCTAAATGCCGGTGAAATCTTCCACCACAAAATGTACTCAGCCAATGAGAGGGAATGACTCAATTTTTATATTTCTCCTGCTATCAATGGCCAACACAGTACAACACTTCATCCATGTCTTTGGTGATCTCTGATCTCCTTATGAAGTGTTTCTTACATGATGAAGATCAGCCATGGTGTATATCTGAGGTGTACGGGTGAAACTCGAAAAATTAGAATATTGTGCAAAAGCTCATTTATTTCACTAATACAACTTAAGAGGTGAAAGTAATATATGAGAGAGACTCATTACATGCAAAGCAAGAGGGCTCAAGCCGTGATTTGTCATCATTGTGATGATTGTGGCTTCCAGCTCATGAAAACCCCAAATCCACAATCTCAGAAAATTTGAATATTGTGAAAAGGTGGAATATTCTCGGTGTAAAGTGTCCCCCTCTAATCAGATAATTAAGACATAACACCTGCAAAGGGTTCCCGAGCCTTTAAATCAGGGATCCTCAAACTACGGCCCTCCAGCTGTTGTAGAACTACACATCCCACGAGGCATTGCAACACACTGACATTCACAGACATGACTAGACATGATGGGAATTGTAGTTCCTGAACAACTGGAGGGCCGTAGTTTGAAGACGCATGCTTTAAATGGTCTCTGTCTGGTTCAGTAGGAATCACAATCATTGGAAAGACTGCTGACCTGCCAGTTGTGCAGAAAACCATCATTGACACCCTCCATAAGGAGGGAAAGCCTCAAAAAAGATAATTGCAAACAAAGTTGGATGTTCCCAAAGTGCTGTATCAAAGCACATTAATAGAAATTTCTGTGGAAGGGAAAAGTGTGGAAGAAAAAGGTGCACAAGCAGCAGGGATGAGCGCAGCCTGGAGAGGATTGTCAGGAAAAGGACATTCAGATGTGTTGGGGACTTTCACAAGGAGTGGACTGAGGCTGGAGTCAGAGCATCAAGAGCACCACACACAGACGGGTCCTGGACCCAATCGTCATATTCCTATTGTTGCCCCACTCCTGACCAACAAACATCAGAAGAGTCTTACCTGGGCTAAAGAAAAACACACCTGGTCTGGTGCTCAGGGGTCCAAAGTCCTCTTTTCTGATGAGAGTCAATTTTGTATCTCATTTGGAAACCAAGGAGCCAGTGTATGGAGGAAACCAAGGAGCCAGAGTCTGGAGGAAGAATGGAGGAAACCAAGGAGCCAGAGTCTGGAGGAAGAATGGAGGAAACCAAGGAGCCAGAGTCTGTAGGAATATGGACGAAACCAAGAAGCCCGGAGTCTGGAGGAAGAATGGAGGAAACCAAGGAGCCGGAGTCTGGAGGAAAAATGGAGGAAACCAAGGAGCCAGAGTCTGGAGGAAACCAAGGAGCCGGAGTCTGGAGGAAGAATGGAGGAAACCAAGGAGCCAGAGTCTGGAGGAAGAATGGAGGAAACCAAGGAGCCAGAGTCTGGAGGAATATGGACGAAACCAAGAAGCCCGGAGTCTGGAGGAAGAATGGAGGAAACCAAGGAGCCGGAGTCTGGAGGAAAAATGGAGGAAACCAAGGAGCCAGAGTCTGGAGGAAACCAAGGAGCCGGAGTCTGGAGGAAGAATGGAGGAAACCAAGGAGCCAGAGTCTGGAGGAAGAATGGAGGAAACCAAGGAGCCAGAGTCTGGAGGAAACCAAGGAGCCAGAGTTTGGAGGAAGAATGGAGGAAACCAAGGACTTGGAGTCTGGAGGAAACCAAGGAGCCAGAGTCTGGAGGAAACCAAGGAGCCAGAGTCTGGAGGAAGAATGGAGGAAACCAAGGAGCCAGAGTCTGGAGGAAGAATGGAGGAAACCAAGGAGCCAGAGTCTGGAGGAATATGGACGAAACCAAGAAGCCCGGAGTCTGGAGGAAGACTGGAGGAAACCAAGGAGCCGGAGTCTGGAGGAAGAATGGAGGAAACCAAGGAGCCAGAGTCTGGAGGAAACCAAGGAGCCGGCGTCTGGAGGAAGAATGGAGGAAACCAAGGAGCCAGAGTCTGGAGGAAGAATGGAGGAAACCAAGGAGCCAGAGTCTGGAGGAAGAATGGAGGAAAACAAGGAGCCAGAGTCTGGAGGAATATGGACGAAACCAAGAAGCCCGGAGTCTGGAGGAAGAATAGAGGAAACCAAGGAGCCGGAGTCTGGAGGAAGAATAGAGGAAACCAAGGAGCCGGAGTCTGGAGGAAGAATGGAGGAAACCAAGGAGCCAGAGTCTGGAGGAAGAATGGAGGAAACCAAGGAGCCAGAGTCTGGAGGAAGAATGGAGGAAAACAAGGAGCCAGAGTCTGGAGGAATATGGACGAAACCAAGAAGCCCGGAGTCTGGAGGAAGAATGGAGGAAACCAAGGAGCCGGAGTCTGGAGGAAGAATGGAGGAATCCAAGGAGCCAGAGTCTGGAGGAAACCAAGGAGCCAGAGTTTGGAGGAAGAATGGAGGAAACCAAGGACTTGGAGTCTGGAGGAAACCAAGGAGCCGGAGTCTGGAGGAAGAATGGAGAGGCACACACTGCAAGATGCTTAAAGTCCAGTGTGAAGTATCCCAGCTCGGCTGGCATACGAGTGAGGGCAAGATGCCCCCCCCATCTCCATAGCATAGCAGGGCGGAAGCGGCGACAAAACATCACTTCCGCCCATGCTTTTTAAAGCATATTGTCTTGTTGTCAATTTTTCAAATGACAATTTAAAAAAAAAAATTTTAGTGTAAATATATGAGATGTGACGTCTTTTTGACCCCCAGATCTCATATATAAGAGGACCTGTCATGCTTTTTTCTATTATTGTAATAGGAATAAAAGTGATCAATTTTTGTGTATAAAAATTAATAAAATAAATAAGAAAACAAAAAATTGTGAACGCATACGTGAGTAGCGCACGCATATGAAAACGGTGTTCAAACCACACATGTGAGGTATCGCCGTGATCGTCAGAGCGAGAGCAATAATTCTAGCCCTAGATCTCCTCTGTAACTCAAAAGATGCAACCTATATAATTTTTTTAAACGTCGCCTATGGAGATTTTTAAGGGTAAAACTTTGACGCCATTCCATGATGCGTGACATGTTGGGTATCATTATCTTTCACAATATAAAAAAAAAATTGGGCTAACTTTACTGTTGTCTTAATTTTTATTCAAAAAAGTGAATTTAACCGCTTGCCGACCGCCCACCGTCATATTACTGCGGGACGGCGGCACTCCTGGGCGAGAGCCCGTAGCTATACGCCGCTAGGCACCCGCGATTGCTCGTTACAGAGTGGCGAACGGGAGCTTTGTGTGTAAACACACAGCTCTCGTTCCTGTCAGCGGGGAAAACGCTGATCTTCTGTTCATACAATGTATGGACAGAAGATCAGCGATTTCCCCTAGTGAGTCCACCCCCCCCCATACAGTTAGAACACACCCAGGGACACACTTAACCCCTTCCCTGCCCCCTAGTGTTAACCCCTTCACTGCCAATGGCATTTTTATAGTAATACAATGCATTTTTATAGCATTGATCGCTAAAAAATGCCAATGGCCCCAAAAATGTGTCAAAAGTGTCCGAAGTGCCCGCCATAATGTCGCAGTACTGAAAAAAAAATGCTGATCGCCGCCATTACTAGTAAAAAATAAATATTAATAAAAATGCCATAAAACGACCCCCTATTTTGTAAACGCTATAACTTTTGCGCAAACCAATCAATAAACGCTTATTGCGATTTTTTTTAACAAAAAATATGTAGAAGAATACGTATCGGCCTAAACTGAGGAAAAAAAATGTTTTTGATTTTGTAACAGGTTTCCTGGGTAGCGACATTAAGAGACCCTTTGTGGACACATTCATCGATACGGGCCCAGTCCTCCTCATCCAGGGAAACCTGAAGTTCAGATTCCCAGGCAGTACGCGCGGGATCCGGAAGTTTGGGAATGTTATCCGAGAGGATTTAATATATACTGGGGATCAAGTGTCTCTGTGGAGAGGACTGCGAACATAAGTTTTCGAAGGGCGTCAGTTGCCGCGTCCAAGTTTCGGAAGTCGGTTCTGAGGAGAGGAAATGTTGTAGTTGTCTATAGAACCAGAAGGGGAAGGAGTTGGACGGGGATTCAGAGACCAAATCTGCGTAGGGGCGAGGGGATCCATGAAAGAAAAAGTGACGTGCTTGGACTCGGTCCCGCGGCCAGTCTCGAATCAGGAACGAGGAGGATAGACCTGGCAAGAATTCAGGGTTGCCTCTTAACGAGGTCAGCGGCCCCAAACCGAGGAAAATTACTGCATTTTCGTCGCTCGTTCAAAAGCTTTAAGAGAAGGGTGAAGCAGCGGGTGCACCTTGATTTCTGGGGGCCAGTGTCGAGGTGGTGTCCAAGGAAGCGAATCAAGGGGGAGTTGTGTGAAAGACTTTTCCAGCATCACCCATCCCTTCCTAGTCTCATGGACATTCCAATCCACTTTTCGCATAAGGTGGCCTGCCAGGTAGTATTGGAAGACCGATACCACCTTTGGCCTTTGAGCGGGTGAGCCGCGAGTATCTAATACGGGGGGGTGAATTCTTCTATATAAACGTTGAAGAGACCTTCTTGAATGTTGCAAAAAAGGAGGGAGGTAGGGCAATCGGGATACATTGCATGAGGTACAAAAGGTGTGGTAGAATTATAATTTTCAGGAGGGCGGAGCAGCCGAACCATGAAACATTAAGGGTCCCCCAGTCCCTTAGATCCTGTTGAGCCTTTCTAAGGGCGGTTAGAAAATTTACGTTATAAAGGTGAGTCAAATCCGCCGTAATCTGAATGCCCAGATACGTAATGCCACTCTCGTTCCAAAGGAACGGGAAGGAATTACGGCAACTGTCCACATCGCCCTGCGGGAGAGACACATTCAGGGCGTGTGATTTAGAGTAGTTAATCTTAAAGTGGGACAGCTCCCCAAAGCTCTCTATATCTTTCAGCAAATTTGGTAGTGATATCCTCGGTTGCGATCAAGAAAGGAGTACATCATCAGCGAAAGCCGCTACCTTGTACTCCCTTCCTCCCACCGTCAGGCCTTTAATATCAGGATTGCAACGTATTTTGTTAAGGAAAGGCTCCAGGATTAGCACAAAAATCAGGGGAGATAGGGGACAGCCCTGGTGGGTACCATTGCTTATGGAGAAGGCGTCCGACAGGCATCCATTCACTCAGACACAAGCACTGGGCGTGGAATACAATGCGGAGATATGTGCCAGCATGCGGGGGTAAAGGCCAATCGTTCTCAAGACCTCCGGCATGTAGTCCCAGGCCACCCTGTCGAACGCCTTCTCCGCGTCAAGGGATAAGAAGAAGCCCCACGTCCCGGATACAGTAAAAATGTTTTTTTATATATTTTTGGGGATATTATAGCAAAAAGTAAAAAATATTGAATTTTTTCAAAATTGTCACTCTATTTTTGTTTATAGCGCAAAAAATAAAAACGCAGAGGTGATCAAATACCACCAAAAGAAAGCTCTATTTGTGGGAAAAAAGGACGCCAATTTTGTTTGGGAGTCACGTCGCACGACCGCGCAATTGTCAGTTAAAGCGACGCAGTGCTGAATCACAAAGAGTGCTCTGGTCTTTGGACAGCAATATGGTCCGGGGCTAAAGTGGTTAAAAAAAAAGTGCGCTTGTAAGACCGCTGCACAAATACGGTGTGACAAAAAGTATCGCAATGACCGCCATTTTATTCTGTAGGGTGTTAGAAAATATATATATATATATAATGTTTGGGGGTTTTAAGCAATTTTCTAGCAAAAATCTTGTTTAATCTTGAAAGCACCAAGTCTGAAAAACAGGCCCCGGTCCTTAAGTGGTAATAATCAATTCCACTTCTATATCCCGGGGGAAGGACATGAAAACAAAAAAAACACAAGTACCATAGTGCTCTCTTCTTTTGAATTTTTTATAAAAGCCCCCCATGAAAAAAAAGCAAGTATCAAATCACCAGCTCACTCACCGCCGATCGACATTCACATTAGATTTTATTAACCACTTGCTTACTGGGCACATAAACCCCCTTCGTGCCCAGGCGAAATTTCAGCTTCCGGCACTGCGTCGCTTTAACTGACAATTGCGCGGTCGTGCGACGTGGCACCCAAACAAAATTGGCGTCCTTTTTTTCCCCACAAATAGAGCTTTCTTTTGGTGGTATTTGATCGCCCGTGCGGTTTTTATTTTTTGCGTTATAATGAAAAAAAGAGCGACAATTTAAAAATATATATATATTTTTTACTTGTTGCTATAATAAATATCCCATTTTTTTTTTTATATTTTTTTTTTTCTCAGTTAAGGCCGATACGTATTCTTCTACGTATTTTTGTAAAAAATCACAATAAGTGACTGCTTTGCGCAAAAATTATAACACCTACAAAATAGGGGACATAATTATGATTTTTTTTTATATTTTTTTTTTACTAGTAATGGCGGCGATCTGCAATTTTTATTGGGACTGCGATATTGCGACGGACACATCGGACACATTTGACACATTTTTGGCGCCATTCACATTTATACAGCGACCAGTGCTATAAAAATGCACTAATTACTGTATAAATGTGACTGGCATTGAAGGGGTTAACACTAGGGGGTGAGGAAGGGGTTAAATGTATTGCCTGGGTGTGTTCTAACTGTGTGGGGGGAGGGGGGTGACTGGGGGAGGTGACCGATGCTGTCTCCCTATGTACAAGAGAAACAGCATCTGTCACCTCACTGACAGGACGTGAAGCTGTGTTTACACTCAGAGCTCCACATCCCTGCTCTCTCACCGACGATCGCGTGTACCTGACGGACATCGCGGCCGCCGGGTACACGCATCGGATCCTCGGTGATGCGTCGGGACTGTTTCGCGGGGAATTACAAGCAAATCACGTCCAAAGACGTGACCCCAGCGCCTCAGGTCCGCGCTGTTCACGTATTCTGTTAATAGCGCGGACCTGAAGAGGTTAATGATTGATAGTAATATGTTTATAAAGTGATATAATCTCATGAAATGTGGGAGGGGTAATTCGGCTTATTGGTCTAGGGGTACGATTCTCGCTCGGGGTGTGAGAGGTCCCGTGTTCAAATCCTGGACAAGCCGTAGTTTTATATATTATTATTATTTCTTAGGATAGGTGTACAATTGATTTTTCATAGATGTGATTGATTCATACATATTTATGTTTTCTCTACATTTTTCTCTACATCTTTTCATTTTTATTTTAGGGAGGAGCCCTATGTGTGACGTCAGGGAAGCGCCATGGGTCTAGATCGGCGGTGAGTGAGCTGGTGATTTGATACCTGCTGTTTTTTTTGTTATTTCTTGTAAGTGTAACTTTTTAGGGGACTCTCGCTATGACTAAGCACTAGTTTCAGTGTGAAACGCATCAGCAGTCGGGTTTTATTTTGCTGTGACTTGTAGTGCTGTCCTTTTAATAAAGGCGACAATTTGTTCAGAGTGCGGCTGTCCAGAGACAAGTTTTGTTCCTGCTTAACTTTTTAGGGGGGCTTTTATAATAAATTCAGAAGCAGAGAGCACTATGGTACTTGTGTTTTTTCTTTCATGTCCTCCCCCCCCCCCCCCCCGGGATATAGAAGTGATTATTAATAAGTGAATTGGGAAGGTGGTTGTAGCAGAGAGCAATATTAAACTCCACGATCTCCGCTGGTAACCAGGGTAAATCCACAGTCAGCATTGACAAGTAAGGCAATGTCCCAAATCTCCCTCAGTAACCAGACGACACACAGCTCTGAGAGTCAACAGACTTTGTATTCACAGGCTTCCATATTTATATAATTCCCCATGCAAGGGGTTTCCAAACAGCCAAATAGATTTAACAGGGGTAATACAGGGAGGACCAGATGGGGAACTTAACAGTTTGGATAATTCTCCCATCAGGCATTGCTGCACAAGGGAAAAGTCGGTTGATAGCTGGGGTCTGGGGTTATGTGTTGTGGGAGTTCGGTTTAAAACTGCCGAACACTGATTGGGCAACATAAAACTAAGTACTGAATGCTAGTGGCTTACGGCTGCCAGCATATGAATTACTATGCCCACATAAGACCCAGCAGAATACATAGCATATAATACAGACAACCTTTTGACATGTAACGTCCAGCGTTCCAGAAGTGGCTAGGTTTGCCACAATGCTCCCCCAGAACCAAGCCGGCATACACAGTCTGATCCCAACGGATCGGCTTGGGGATGTCCGGGGGTGTAATTTCACAGATCACTTTTCAAGTTCAGTTTGTCTAGATAACCCGTCGGCATTACCGTTTTGCTTCCCTGGTCGGTAGTGGATTGTAAAGTCAAACGGCTGCAGCGCCAAACTCCAGCGCAGCAGCCGGGCATTGTCTCCCGCCACACGGTTTAGCCACACCAACGGGTTGTGATCTGTGAGTAGCGAAAAAGGTTGTCCATACAAATACGGCTGCAACTTTTTGAGGGCCCACACCACGGCCAGGCATTCCTTCTCAATGGCGGCGTAGCTTACTTCTCGTGGCAATAACTTTCGGCTCAGGTAAGCTACGGGGTGTTCTCCGCCATCGGCTCCCACTTGGCTCAGCACTGCTCCCAATCCAAACATTGAAGCGTCCGTATGGACAAGGAATCTTTTAGTTGGATCAGGAGCAGCAAGTACAGGGGCATTAGTTAGAGCAGTCTTTAGTTGTTGGAATGCCTGATCACACTCTGGGGCCCAGACAACCTGTCGGGGCAGGTTCTTGCGTGTCAAGTCAGTCAAGGGTTTGGCCAGGGCACTATAATTGGGTACGAATTTTCTATAGTACCCCGCAGTACCTAGAAACGCTAGCACTTGGGTTTTCGTCCTGGGGGTGGGCCATTTAGCTATGGCTTCAACTTTAGCTGGTTCGGGTTTCTGTCGCCCGCTCCCCACCCGGTGGCCCAAGTACTGCACTTCAGCCATCCCTATATGACACTTGCTGGGTTTCAGTGTTAACCCTGCCTCTCCAATACGATCTAGAATGGCCCCTATGTGTTGTAGGTGCTCTGCCCAGGTCTGGCTAAATATGGCGATGTCGTCTAAATAGGCACATGCGTATTCCTGGAATCCGTCCAATAACCGATCGACCATCCGCTGAAAAGTTGCCGGAGCGTTCTTCATCCCGAATGGCATGACCCGAAATTGATACAGGCCAAACGGGGTGACAAACGCCGACTTGGGGATGGCCTCCTCGGCCAGTGGAATCTGCCAGTATCCCTTACATAAGTCTATGGTAGTGAGATACCGGCCCCGTGCCATCTTATCCAGCAGCTCGTCTATCCGGGGCATCGGATAGGCATCAGACACCGTTTTGTCATTTAGCCTCCGGTAGTCGACACAGAAACGTGTCGTGCCATCCTTCTTTGGTACCAGCACTACTGGCGATGCCCAGGGGCTATCAGAAGGTTCGATAACCCCTAGCTGCAACATCTCGTCAATCTCAGTCTTCATATGCGTCCTGACTGCTTCAGGGACACGATATGGGGTTTGCCGCATAGGTAGCTGTCCCGGGGTCTCGACTCGGTGAGTGGCCAGCGGAGTGTACCCAGGTAAATTGGAGAAGGTAGCCCCTTTAGCTACAATCAGCTCTTGTACCTGGGCACGCTCCTGAGGGCTTAGCCGCTCCCCCAGCTGAACCCCCTTGGAGGGCTCCGTCTGTCCCTCCTGTTCTAAGAGGTCAGGTAGTGGCAGATTCTCCTGATCCTCCGAGGCGGAAGCGCATATGGCGGCCACGTCCTCTATCCTCTCATGGTATGGTTTGAGCATATTCACGTGGAACATGCGTCTCTCCCCTACCCCTGAGCAGGGGCCAATCACATAGGTGGTATCACATCTCTGTTCCACCACCTGGTATGGGCCTTGCCAGATGGCCTGCAGCTTGTCTGTGCGGACCGGTTTTAAAATCAAAACCTTTTGTCCCACCTGAAAGCTGCGGTCTCTGGCTCCCCTATCGTACCAGCGGCGCTGACGTTGTTGGGCCGCCCGGAGGTTGGTGCGCACAGCCTGTGTTAGCGCCTCCAGACGGTCCCTGAACTCCAGTACGTAGGATACAATAGGGGTTCCGTCTGGGCTACTCTCCCCCTCCCAATGCTCTCTAATTAGGTCTAGTGGCCCTCGCACCCTTCTCCCAAACAGTAATTCAAAAGGGGAAAACCCTGTTGACTCTTGGGGTACCTCTCTATAAGCGAAGAGCAGATGGGGTAGAAAGCGCTCCCAGTCTTTATGAGCCTCTCCAAATGTACGGAGCATCTGCTTCAGCGTACCATTAAACCTTTCGCATAGACCATTAGACTGGGGGTGGTACGCCGAATTTACTATTGGCTTAATGCCACATATCTTCCATAGTTGTTGGGTTACCTCGGCGGTGAACTGGGTGCCTCTATCGGATATGATTTCTTGGGGAAACCCCACCCTGGAAAATATTTTCATTAAGGCCTCTGCCACAGTTTCGGCATGAATGTTTGTGAGGGGTATAGCCTCGGGGTACCGGGTGGCATAGTCCACTACAGTTAAAATATATCTTTTCCCGGAGGGACTGGGTTTTGGTAAGGGCCCCACTATATCTACGGCCACCCTACTGAAGGGTTCTTCAATAATGGGAAGAGGACATAACTTGGCTTTGTGGTGGTCACCTCGCTTGCCTACTCGCTGGCAAATGTCACAGGAGGTGCAGTATTGCCTCACATCCTTGGAGATCCCTGGCCAGAAGAAAGCGTGGGTCAACCTGTATCGGGTACGTGTCATCCCCAGATGCCCAGACAGGGGAATGTCGTGGGCAATCCGAAGCAGTTCTCGCCTATACTTCTGGGGAACCACTAACTGTTTAGTCGTTACTGTGGCCGACCCTCCCACTCCTCTTTCAGCAATGCGGTAAAGTAGCCCTTTCTCCCAGGTGTACCGCTCCCCCTCTAGCCCAGCCTGGTCAGCGTGTACCCTGTCCCTGTATACCTGTAGCGTGGGGTCTGACCTCACCTCGGCCTCAAACTTAGTCGGGGTATCCCAGGACATACGTGTCGTGTGGGGGTCATGGTCTCTTACCGGAGCCTCAGAGTGTGTCGGTGGAACCGTGGTGCGAGCCTGTTGCCGTGTGGTCACTGGATGGGCTTCCTGGTATGGGGCCTGGGGTACAAAAGCAGAGGTCATCTGGCCCAAGTCATTTCCCAGCATAACATCTGCTGGTAAATTTTGCATGAGGCCCACTTCTACCGTCCCCCCTCCCACACCCCAATCCAAATGTACTTTGGCAATGGGTAGTCGGTACACTGCTCCCCCTGCCACTCGTACTGCCACTGATCCGCCAGTGTGTGCCGAGTCAGGGACCAAATGGGGTGCTATCAAGGTTAAAGTAGCTCCTGAATCCCGAAGTCCCTGGACTTCTTTCCCCTCCAAGGTCACTGGCTGTCGATGATGCTGCCGGTTATCCGTGGCTCGGACTGTCATCACCTCATGCAAGATTCCCAGGGGTTCTTCTGCTGGAATGCTCAACATCTCTTGAGTGGCCGGCTCCCATTGATAATGATGGGCAGCAGCCCTTGGTGCCGGGTTTGGTTGGCCTTGGTTCCAGGCGGGTCTGCCCCGGTTTTGGGTGCACTCGCGTGCCATATGTCCCCACTGTTTGCAGGTGTGGCATTGGATGTTGGCACGTCCGTTATATCTGGAGGGTGGTGGTAAAGTCCCTTGGGATTGACGAAAAGGGGAGGCTGTGAGACCGGGGGGTGGTAGAGTACTGGGTGGTCCCGCGGGTCGAGGATAACTCTTGGTTAGGGGCCCATGATGTCTCCTTGCATCAAAATGCTGATCCGCTAATCGAGCCGCTTCGGTTAGGGTGAGAGGTTTCCTGTCTCGCACCCATTCTTGTGCCTCTGGGGACAAACCGTTGAAGAATTGCTCCAACAGCATTAACTGTCTCAATTCCTCCATAGTAGTGGCTTGGCTGGCTTGTATCCACCCTTGGGAAGCTTGGTCCAGCTTGTGTGCCCATTCAGCATGTGAATCCTTCTCTGGTTTGCGCAGGTTTCTAAACTTGCGCCGGTATGCCTCTGGAGTAATGGCGTATCTCTCTAATATCGCTTGCTTCACTTTATCATAATCCTTGCTGTCCTCACTGGGTACAGCGCGATATGCTTCTGCTGCCCGACCCGCCAGCTTGCTTGCTAGCAATGGGACCCATACTGTCCGTTCCAATTCATGTAAATCACACAGTCTCTCAAAATCCTGTAAATACCCATCAATCTCATCCTTCTCCTCGCAAAACATTTTAAAGGCATGATAGGGAATTTTGGGTTTTACCTGGTTGTAGAGTGACCCAGTAGTGGATTCTGCTCGAGATTGTGTATACTGCGGACTGTGTGCCATCACGTACTCCTGCACATTCGCCATTACCATATGCAGCATGGCATCTGATATAGGCTGTGGCAAAAATTCCAGCCTGGTCCTCATTTCTCTCTGGTAGAGGGTTTCTTCCATGGCTGCTGGTGGTGTAGCGCTGCGGGCTCTGTCTCCCTCCATCAGCTCGGCAGTTAGTACAGCTTTGGATTTGTTGCTGGCTACCTTACCCCTGGCTTCTAGCAGTTCCTTTAATGTCTGCCGCTTTAGCCTAGAATAATCCGTCTCCATTCACATCGGTAGTTCACATTGCACGAATTGCGCTTATCGGCTGTAAGGTTGGATCCCGTCGCTTGCCACCAAATGTAGCGGAGAGCAATATTAAACTCCACGATCTCCGCTGGTAACCAGGGTAAATCCACAGTCAGCATTGACAAGTAAGGCAATGTCCCAAATCTCCCTCAGTAACCGGACAACACACAGCTCTGAGAGTCAACTGACTTTTTATTCACAGGCTTCCATATTTATAGAATTCCCCATGCAAGGGGTTTCCAAACAGCCAAATAGATTTAACAGGGGTAATACAGGGAGGACCAGATGGGGAACTTAACAGTTTGGATAATTCTCCCATCAGGCATTGCTGCATGAGGGAAAAGTCGGTTGATAGCTGGGGTCTGGGGTTATGTGTTGTGGGAGTTCGGTTTAAAACTGCCGAACACTGATTGGGCAACATAAAACTAAGTACTGAATGCTAGTGGCTTACGGCTGCCAGCATATGAATTACTATGCCCACATAAGACCCAGCAGAATACATAGCATATAATACAGACAACCTTTTGACATGTAACGTCCAGCGTTCCAGAAGTGGCTAGGTTTGCCACAGTGGTGTTTGGAGACAATTTATACGTTGATTCCCCACACAGAGGTGCAGTCTGGAGACTGTAGGAATTACTACCATTGGTAAAGTGGAGGGATCGTGATCGGACACGAGGAGTGATCTGTCTATGAGTTTTATACTCACCCTTGAGGTGAGCATGCATTTTAGCAGGTGGGGGTGCGCACTGAATATTGGATCCATTTAAATAGGATTTTTCACAGCGGTGACAGCTTTGGAAACCTCCATATCAACTGTTTTTTTATCATTTATTTATTTTATTTTTTCATAAATAGTTTTATGGAATGTATAATTATTTGTTTGTTCAGATTTATAGATACGCATCGCTGCACTATTTTCACACAATTAATACGCAGCTTCTACTTTTCAGAGGTGCCATATCCTTCTCTGTACAATCCGTGTTTTATTGATTGCATGGAATATTGGAATTTTCTGAGATTGTGGATTTGGGGTTTTCATGAGCTGGAAGCCACAATCATCACAATGATGACAAATCACGGCTTGAACCCTCTTGCTTTGCATGTAATGAGTCTCTCTCATATATTCGTCTCGCCTTTTATGTTGCATTAGTGAAATAAATGAACTTTTGCACCATATTCAAATTGAGTTTCACCCGTATATCAGGGTGTGCTTCTTCCCCACATGTCCAGCAACATTCACATACAAGACATTTCCCGCACTCACTAATACACTGATGATGAAGAAAAGAGGGAAGGACGGCCGCACTCCAAGGATTTTCAAACGAAAAAAGTTGTCTTTATTGTAAATCCAAAAACATGTACAGTCACAGCAATCACAGAAAACAGGACAGCCGACGCGTTTTGCACTCGATCAGTGCTTAGTCATGGCTATGGTATGGTGCTAACACAAAAACATTTATACTAAACCCCAAAATACCAAATAAAACATGTGACTCCCTTCAGCCTATAGCAACTTAAAGTTAATTAGTTGTGATAGACATCCTGAATGGGTGTAATCAGAGTGTCAAGTGTGTGCAGGCTGAAAGTCAACACTAACATAAAAAAGGTAACCCTTAAAGAACCTGTGTATGTGTGGATGTGAGGATTGCATGAAAATGGGAAGGGATATATATATATATATATATAAAGGTGAATGTGAGAGTGGATGTAAAAAATAAAATAGACTGGTTTTAAGTGTCTATATATATATAGCCGAAATAGTGTTTAGGATGCCGAAGCAGTCATATGGCCCGCAAATTGTAAAAAAATAAAAATAAATAAAAAAAAATAAACACAAAAAAAAAAAGAGAAAAAAAATAAAAAATTAAACACAAAAACAAGAAAGAAAAAAAAATTAAACACAAAAACAAAAAAATAAAAAAATAAACACAAAAACAAGAAAAAAAATAAAATAAACACAAAAACAAGAAAAAAAATTAAACACAAAAAAAATTTTTAAACACAAAAACAAGGAAAAAAAAAAATATATATATATATATATTGTGCCGGGATATGTGCCCATATGGACCACATTGTGAACATGTTTGTGAATTAATGTCAACTTGTGAAACGAGTGTATACGTAATGTAATGTGTACGTGAAAACACGTGTCAGTGAACAGGTGTTCATGAATACAAATGTGTCTCATTCATATATTCATGTGATCGTGAAATGGATGAAGATCAAGTGAATGAGTAAACAACATGAAAAAAAATAATAAAATAAAATAAAATAAAAGGCCTTGTTGGGGTAAAAGGATGCAGAGATATATTGATGTCCTAAGTGTAGAAGTATCTTTTTTTTTAAAATGAAAAAGGTGATAGATTTACTACGGGGCACCTCTATATATAACGGCCAGGACCCAAATGTGTGTGAGTGGACGGCATGAGCAATATTAATGAACCATAGAAGAGCAATCGATCGTGTCGTCCAAGTGTATCGCTTTTCAAAGGTCCGGCTGGACTGCAACTGTTATTCTGGATGTACCAGAGACTGCTTAACATGGCGTTATTGATTACTTTAGCTGGGTAACCCCTAGCTCTGAATCTAGAAGCCATCTCCTTGACTTCTCTAGAGAAATCTGTGGATGAGGTACAAAGATGTTTGAGGCGGAGGAACTGTCCAAAGGGGATGCTTTTAATGGTGTGTGGGGGGTGGGATGAGTCAGCTCGCAGTAAAGCATTGCCCGCTGTGCTTTTCCTGAATAAGCCTGTAGATACTAGACCGTTGTTACCTGTGAGCTTAACATCTAAAAAGTCTATGGTCACAGGTTGTAAAATACCGGTGAACCGCAGATTTAAAGTGTTGTCATTCAAGAAGTATAGCCATAGGTCGAGGTCTGCAGATGCATCAGAGGTGATAACAAGCAGATCGTCGATGTAGCGACAATATAAGATGGTATCGGCCCGGCGGGGGCTATCGCATCCAAAGATGCGGGACCTTTCCCACCATCCCATGTACAGATTGGCCAGGGATGGTGAGAACTTAGCTCCCATGGAGGCCCCGCATCTCTGGAGGTAATAGACCCCGTCGAACATGAAGAAGTTATGGGTAAGCAAGTACTCAAGAGCCAGGACAATGAAATCCTGTAAAACTAGTGAGTACTTGCCAGACTCTTTTAAAAAATGAGAAACTGCTTGCAGACCTAGATGGTGAGGAATGCTTGAATAAAGACTGGCTACATCAAAGCTCATTCATCTAAAGTGTGTCTCCCAGGAAAACCCATTGAGCTTGGATAGTAGGTGTTTGGTATCTCTCAGGTATCCCGGGAGTTCGCATACAAGGGGTTGTAATAAACTGTCTACCCATTCCCCAAGTCGCTCGTTAAGCGAGCCTATGCCGGCCACAATGGGTCTACCCGTGAGGTGATTCATGCCCTTGTGGATTTTGGGTAGGTGGTGAAAAACTGGCATTATGGGGTGGGACGGAACAAAAAGCTTACTATCTGAATCTGAAAAGATCCCGGCGCATACACCTCTGTCTAATAGTGAAACAATAGCATGTGTGTATGCTGCCGTGGGGTCAGATTTTAAACGTTGGTATGTAAATTGATCAGATAGTTGACGAATAGCCTCATCCCTGTATATGGATGAGTCAAGTACAATTACCGCCCCCCCTTTGTCCGCATTTCTGATTGTGATGTCAAAGTCTGATTTCAACGATGTTAAAGCTTGTTGTTCCAAGCAAGACAAATTGGGCGGGTGGTTAACCTTGTGACAGCTGCGGGCCAGGTGGGTCAACTCTCCTTCAACAAGTCTCTGGAACATGTCTAGTTCACTAACCCTAGATCCAAGTGGGTAAAACTGGGATCTAAGTTTAAATGTTATGGCCATAGGCTCATCCACAGGATCAACAGGGCAGGGATCCAATTCAAGCAATAAATCTGTAAGGTCCAAAACACCGCAAACATCTTTAAATAACAGCGGAGAAGTGACTGACTCACCTGACCCAGAGATGTCCTCAGGTGTATCACCAGGGTTGATTGAAGGGGTGAAGAAATGTTTCTTGAGAGTGAGTGTCCTAATACACCTCGAGGGGTTGTGTGGGACCCCTGATGTACAGGAAGACAGGACTTCAGTGAGGAACAATTCCCTCACTCAGGACAGGAATACGGCTTCTCCCCCGTGTGAGATCTCTGATGTGTGGAAAGACTGGACTTCTGTGAAAAACATTTTCCACACTCAGAGCAGGAAAAAGGCTTCTCCCCCGTGTGTAATCTCTGATGTTTGGAAAGACTGGACTTCTCTGAAAAACATTTCCTGCACTCAGAACAGGAAAAAGGCTTCTCCCCCGTGTGTGATCTCTGATGTGTGGAAAGATCAGACTTCTTTGAAAAACATTTCCCGCACTCAGAACAGGAAAAAGGCTTCTCCCCCGTGTGAGATCTCTGATGTGTGGAAAGACTGGACATCTGTGAAAAACATTTCCCGCACTCAGAACAGGAAAAAGGCTTCTCCCCCGTGTGAGATCTCTGATGTGTGGAAAGACTGGACTTCTGTGAAAAACATTTCCCGCACTCAGAACAGGAAAAAGGCTTCTCCCCCGTGTGAGATCTCTGATGTGTGGAAAGATGGGACTTCACTGAAAAACATTTCCCACACACAGGACAGGAATACGGCTTCTCCCCCGTGTGTGATCTCTGATGTATGGAAAGCTTGGACTTCTCTGAAAAACATTTCCCACACTCAGGACAGGAATATGGCTTCTCCCCCGTGTGAGATCTCTGATGTTTGGAAAGATTGGACTTCAGTGAAAAACATTTCCCACACTGAGAACAGGAAAAGGGCTTCTTCCCCGTGTGAGATCTCTGATGTCTGGAAAGACTGGACTTATCTGAAAAACATTTTCCGCACTCAGAACAGGAAAAAGGCTTCTCCCCCATGTGAGATCTCTGATGTGTGGAAAGATTAGACTTCATTGAAAAACATTTTCCACACTCAGAGCAGGAAAAAGGCTTCTCCCCCGTGTGTAATCTCTGATGTTTGGAAAGACTGGACTTCTCTGAAAAACATTTCCTGCACTCAGAACAGGAAAAAGGCTTCTCCCCCGTGTGTGATCTCTGATGTGTGGAAAGATCAGACTTCTTTGAAAAACATTTCCCGCACTCAGAACAGGAAAAAGGCTTCTCCCCCGTGTGAGATCTCTGATGTGTGGAAAGACTGGACATCTGTGAAAAACATTTCCCGCACTCGGAACAGGAAAAAGGCTTCTCCCCCGTGTGAGATCTCTGATGTGTGGAAAGACTGGACTTCTGTGAAAAACATTTCCCGCACTCAGAACAGGAAAAAGGCTTCTCCCCCGTGTGAGATCTCTGATGTGTGGAAAGATGGGACTTCACTGAAAAACATTTCCCACACTCAGAACAGGAAAAGGGCTTCTCCCCAGTGTGTGATCTCTGATGTGTGGAAAGCTTGGAATTCTCTGAAAAACATTTCCCACACTCAGAACAGGAAAAGGGCTTCTCCCCCATGTGTGATCTATGATGTGTGGAAAGATTGTTCTTCTGTGAAAAACATTTCCCACACTCAGAACAGGAAAAGGGCCGCTCCCCCGTGTGAGATCTCTGATGTGTGGAAAGATGGGACTTCACTGAAAAACATTTCCCACACTCAGGACATGGAAACCTCTTATGTGTTGGAAAGACAGCACCATCCCGCACAGTCTGAGGTTCCTCAGGATAAGAGGAATACGATGGTCCGGCACCATCCCGCACAGTCTGAGGTTCCTCAGGATAAGAGGAATACGATGGTCCGGCACTGTCCCGCACAGTCTGAGGTTCCTCAGGATAAGAGGAATACGATGGTCCATCTACACTGTGTGGTGCCGGATGGACATTTGAGGTAGTCAGGTTTTCTCCTGGACTATACTGTGTGATGTCCTCATCTTCTACTTTACAGTCTGGAGACAAAGTGAGACAATCCTCTGAGGTTTTCCTCATCTCCCGTCCATCTACTAAAATAGAAATACAAAGATTATTACTAGACATGAGCTGATTGGTTCCCCTAAACCAGGACTCCGCCCACATCAGGCAGCTTTGTCTCTGAGGATCTTACAATTCCCCCCTCAAGGTAACTAGTAAATTGGTCCTCTGATCTCCTATAAGATCATTTCTTTATTCATGGACCTTAGTCAGAGTGAGGAAACAATGAGAACTGTCTTTTATAGGAGTGACAGTGATGAAGGGATTATAGGACGAGGGTCAGGAGTATGTATGTACAACAGAATATATAGTGCAGGGGTCAGGAGTATGTAATGTACAACAGAGTATATAGTGCAGGGGTCAGGAGTATGTAATGAACATGTAGCACCCTGGTGTTTAGGAAGGGTGACTAATAAAGTTCACCAGGTGGTAGTTATCCTTGCTTATTGTTAGGACATCTAGTGATTCCTCTCTAACTTTGGATGGCTGCATCTTTTCTCTTCTGTCACTAGGTGGCAGTAGATAGACAAGGGTGTAGCAAGGTTGGATTATGAATGGATGGGGTGTCTCAGCCAATTTGCAGGGGTTTCTTTGGTCCCTTGGCCTGCTGGGAGAGCCTATTTATTTGGGTGGAATCAGGTGATTGGGATTCTCTGCCACCTGGACGGCTGTCTAGGTGGACGTGTGTTATGTCGCCCGGGTTCTTAGGCCGGAAGCCTGAGGCCTATTCAGGAGCAAGAGAAGCAGCGCAGGGTTGGGATTGCAGGATTGGATTCCAACTGAGAGTAAAGATTCAGCCGAACGGGGAACCAGCTGTGGTGGGAGGTGGAGGGGAAGCTGTTGCCACTAAGGGACCATCCACCTTGTTACTGGAGACTACAGTTAGTAAGCTGGAGCCAGTACCAGAGCAATCTTCTCACCAGCCTGGGACAGTGAAGAAGCGGGGAAGCTTCAGTAGGTGCCAAGCCAGGGGCCCAGTAGGATAGCGGGGGTGACGCTTGAGGAATATACAGCGGGTTAGCTGTAGAAGAGCTCAGGAGAGTCAGTGGCCACTGAATCTGGAAGTCCAGTGAGTAGGGACGAGCCTAACACCTCCGGGTTCGGTTCCTGGCAGAACAAGCCAATGAACCGAAAGTTTGTGCGAACATTCAAACACCGTTAAAGTTTATGGGGCCCGAACATGAAAAATCGAAAGTGCCCGCAGGCTCTATATACTCTGAACAGCAGTATACAGGCGGTCCCCGGGTTACAAACAAGACAGGGAATGGAGGTTTGTTCTTAAGTTGAATCTGTTTGTAATTTGGAACTAGTACATTTTGTAAGTGTAGCTCCAGCCCAAAAAATCGAATTTGAAACTTTTTGGAAAACATAGGGAAGGGTTATCACCCCTGGAACATTTGTTTTGCTGTCTGTGCCCCGTGTTCAGAAGATGTCACCTCACTTTCTGTCCCAATGACAATTGGATTTAAAAAAATTGGGGTTATTAGGGAAACAAGGATTGGTGATAAAGCATCAATGGAGAGGAGACACCTTTTTCCCATATTAACTCTTACAGGAGAGAATTTCCCTTCCGAGGGGGAGATTTCCTCTCACTTCCTGGTGTCTCCCTCAGTTTGTAAGTCGGATATATGAAAGTAGGGAAATTGTGCCTGAGGTGTTGGTGGTACCAGAACACTGTAAGCCCTCACCGTTACTCTTGGTGGGTGCAGGAACGGGCCCTGCTGTGAAATAATTCTAATTACCAGGGGCATGTAAACAGGGGCAGAAAAATTGAGCCTTAGGCAGTGGTGGTGGTGCCCTGAAACAAAAATATTGTTAGAAGCCATCAACATGAACATTGAGGAGGAATAGGATAGTCACTCAGCATAATAGGATAGTCACTCAGCATAGGCAGTCTTCAAGGGATCCCACATCCATAGAAAATTCTATTGGTTACATCAGCATCAGGTGTTTGGTAGCTGGTGATCCAAGACTGATTAATTTCTATGAAGGTGAGCCGATCAATAGAGTCTGTGGACAGGCGCACTCTGTGATCGGTTACAAAGCCTCCAGCAGCACTGAATGGGCGTTCAGAAAAATGCTGGATGCAGGACAGGCCAGTAGCTCAATTGCATATTGTGCAAGCTCTGGCCAGTGGTCCATCCTCAAGAGCCAGTAACCCAGCGGATTTTATGTTGGAAAGGTCTCCAAGTCTGATCTTGCCCCTAGATATTCCTGCACCATGTAATTCAGACGCTGGAGACGGTTGCTGGAACCGATCAGACCTTGGGGCTGCGGACTGAAGAATTGTCTGAGGGCATCGGTCAGACGGCCACCTTCTCCACCGCTCTTTCTGTGACTGAATGAAGCCTCAACAACACGTTGTCCAGCACCAGGAAATTGTAACCTCCCAGGCTCTGGAAATGCATTGCACAAACCTTTCTGCAAGTCCTCCCAAAGATGTTTCATCCTCTGCGAAGGGTGGATAAGTTCTGGGAAAGTTCCTGAAAACAGGGCAAATGGGTCAAAGTGTCCATGACGGAGGGCGGAGAGGAGGTTGGTGCCTACAACCATTCCTGGCTGAAGCTGGCGTGGCGTCAACCACCTCTGAGCCTGCCCCTGCAGAGCTGACAGAATCTCTGCCCCAGTGTGGCCCCTGTCCCCTAAGCAGACCAACTTAAGCACCGCATGGCATTTTTGCCTGAGTGCTTGTGTAGCCCCTTGAACGTCTATGGAGCATCGCTGGTTCAGGAGGACAAATCTGCAGAGGAAGAGGCCATAGAGGAAGAAGAGGAGGGGGTGGAGGAGAGAGCCACCACTAGCATTTTGGAGGTGCGGTGGCAGAACAAGCTCCAACAATACTGCACCCTGTCCTGCATCCTTCCCAGCTGCCAGCAGAGTTACCCAGTGCAACGTGAAAGAAAGGCAACGTCGCTGTCCATGCCTGCTGGACCATGAGTCAGCGGTAATATGCACCTTACTGCTGACCACCCTGTCCAACAAGGCAAAGACATTGCCTTCCACATGGTGGTAGAGAACCGGAATGTACTTCTGTGAAAAGAAATGGCATTTGTGAACCTGCCACTGAGGTACCACACATTCCACAAATTCACAAAAGGGGGCAGAGTGTACCAGCTGAAAAGGCAGCAGTTGCAGTGCAAAGGCACCCTGCCATTGGCCAATTATGTCTCTCTTTGCTGACGGCGCTGGGATTGGCCAAAGTATGCGGGTCATAGAGCATGCTTTGGTCAATCATCATACAGCAATGCACTGCGCTCTCGCAGTGCATTATGGGGTGTGACACAACGCTCAAATTTGGCGCGAACGCCCCATAATGTTAGTTTTTCGATGAACGGACGAACAGCCAATGTTAGAGTGGAACTCATGTTTGACCTGAACATAAAGCTCATCCCTACTAATGAGAGACCGGGAGCTCAGGGAGAGAAGATCTGCAGTGAGAGACGGTGTAAGAAGAAGAGAACTATTCTGTGTTACCAAGAGTTATATGGAACTACCGTTAGTGACTGTGACAAGATCTGTTACCATAGGAGACAGCGGCCCTATCTATACAGAAGTGGTGTCCAGCTGGAGGCCTTCCACTGTATAGCAGTCTACCTATAGAAGTCTCGGAGTCTGCCAATTGTCATGGCATCTACTCAAATGTGTCCTGGCCCTAAACCGGCTCTCCAACCGTTCTTGTTCCGAGACAATAAAGAGTATGTAATGTACAACATAGAGTATATAGTGCAGGGGTCAGAAGTATGTAATGTACAACATAGAGTATATAGTGCAGGGGTCAGGAGTATGTAATGTACAACATAGAGTATATAGTGCAGGGGTCAGGAGTATGTAATGTACAACATAGAGTATATAGTGCAGGGGTCAGGACTCATGATATTGGTATTCAGTAATCAGTGGCAGGTGAAATGATTACTGGAGACAAGTTGCAGAGATCCCACACCGCTGCCTCCCATCTCCTGAGACTGCACTCAAGTGACTTGGGTCTGAGACTATACAGACATATCCCTCCACCCGGCACAGCCAGAAAATAACAGAGCAAGTAACCCGGGAGAATTGTTCCATCAGAGATCTCACTAGAGCCGGGCATGGGGCAGAAGACCCAAGGTACATACCCCAGGTGTCTAGGTCAAGCAAACCCTATGGGGAAAATCAACATTTTGCTGCCAGCTGAACCCCAGAATCTCCATAAATCCAGTCTAGAGACATAAATTGTGTCTGCAGCACAGAGAAGGAAGATTATCCGAGAGAAATATAGGAATACAGGACGGGGAACACAGCTCAGGAAAGTGACCAGGGGATTACAGAGTCCCTGCCCTACTCTGGACCAATCAGTAAGCAATATGGGTGGAGGAATGTATTTAGTGTTAATGACCCACCTGTGCTGATCTCTGTAGGAGTGTCCTCCTCTATAAATGTCCCCGTTATTCCATCCTCCTCCATAGACTGCTGATCATCCCTCACATACGTCTCCTCTTCTTCTGATTTCACCTCAAATTCTATATCGATTGGATCTCCACTCTAAACCAAGAGAATGAGAGAGAATATCATCTGTGAGATATAAACTTACATACAAAATCCACACATCTTTTCCACCAGTCCATGTTCTAGATGCTCCGCCCCACCGACCTTGCAATAGGGAGGGATGGTGTGACCTTCCTGTGTGGAATCCCGGGAATACAGAGGATGGGGACATCTCTCTGGTGGGTTCCTGGTATTAGGTGGCTCCATCATATCCTTGTGTCCTTCTGAAAACTCCTCCATCACTCCATACTCCTCATCCTCCTCTTTATACTCTTCTTTAATATCAATATTATCATCCCCGAGGTTTCCACTCTGAATATATAATAAAACATTCATTATAATAAACATGTTTGTGTATAAATCATAACCACCAATAATTGTTCCTCATCTACCTGATGATGGTGGGGGATGGTGTGTTCTTCCTCCATCACCCCATCCTCATCCTCCTCCTCCTTTATCTCTTCTTTAACCTCAACTTTAGGATCTCTCAGGTCTCCACTCTGAATATAGAATAAAAATGACATCAATGGTAACAATGCAGATAATGTACAGATCCTAATGATACGATCAGTGATTGTTCCTCATCTACCTGATGATGGTGGGGGATGGTGTGACCTTCCTGTGTGGAATCCCGGGAATACAGAGGACGGGGACATCTCTCTGGTGGGTTCCCATTACTGGATCCATCTGTAGGAAACACACACACTGACTGAATCCATTGTTTCTATGTGTTTATCAGATGATGGGGGATCTAGGTGGAGCCTCCGTACTGCTCTCTCCTTTACAATAAAGTGTCCTCTTACCCGGTGATGTGAGGGGCGGCTGATTCTCCATCATGACGTCCTTGTAGAGATCCTTGTGTCCTTCTAAATCCTCCTACATAGGGAAATAGACAGTGACATCACCTGATACTTACAAAGATAAAGTCATCATCCAGACACATCCCTTGTGTTGAACCTTCACAGACATCAGGAATAGTTATTTCCTCCTCCATGAAGATTATAAAATCAAACACAAGTATCATAAGTCCACCTCTAACTAAAACCCCCAACCCATATTATCGTATAATCTGTTAGTATAAACTGAAATGAAGAGAATGTTCCGGCCTTGTAAGTGGGGGAATGTTCTGCCCCTGAAGGTGTTAATCTAGGTCTCCACACTATATATGTGTGTATCATCATCTGCTGGAGATAAAAGACGTCACAGTGACTATGGAGGAAGAGGACGGACATGACGGGGTTACTGGGTGTAAATAGAAGATAAGATCTTATTACCTCCTCTGCTACCGATTCCAAAGATGTCTCCTCACTACTTCCTCCCGCCTCACCTCTCACCCGGAACTTCCTGTCTGTCCCTGACATCACTTCCTGTTTTCCATAGAGACTTCTTCTCTCTATGGTAGAAGTGAGAGCACCATGTTGTGGAAATCAGAGGAACTGCATCCCAGAGAAACGTCTCATGGGTGTCCTTGTATGAAAGTGCGGTAAAATACCGTTATTCAGTTCTCAGGGGAGATCGGAGCTGAGGAACGATCTACAAACGGCTGGAAACTCCTGAGAACGGCTTCTCTCGCTGTAATCTCACGTGATGTAGCGGGATTACAGTGTGAGGAAGTGAAAAATACAAAAGCTGAACACGAATCAGCACACATTATACACCACATATTAATAAAATAATAAAGTTACATTCCCAAACAAACAATATACATTAACCTGATTATTAAAACACATTGTTTTTATCAATTGCATGTCTGCAGTCTCTGGGGGGAGCCTACAGAAGAGTCAAGAGTGAGAGTGCTGCCTGGACAGGGGTCACAGGAGGAGTCAGACGTGTGTGGACTGTGGAGAGAGGACTATAGGAGCCACCAAGCTAAATTCCAGAGAGGACCATCTGACCGATAGTTAATGATCTTTGATTAAATTGGTTTATTGGTGAGAGAAAATTCTAGAAACTGTGAATTCATAGTTCAAAGGATTTACGGCTCTTTATATATGAAATTTATGCATTTTATCACTTGAAGTATTTTTCCTATTATGGGTGTGAGTGGGGCCTCATGTCTAAGTTTTGTCTGAGGCCTCACAAAGCCTAGAGCCGCCTCTGGTACTGTATATCCTTATAGATGGGTCATCTCCACTCCCACCAAGGGGGAGAGAAATATATTACTGCCTAGTCCAGACTTTCTCAGCCAGGGTTTCTCCAAAGGGTTCTAGGGGTTCCTTGATCAACTAATATCAATGATCTGAAAGGGGGGGCAGTCTTCAAGTGTGGTAAAATGCAGCTATTCAGTTCTCAGGGGAGATCGCTCTCCTCCGAGTACCTGTTTATGAAGCTTTGTAGATCGATTCTCATGTTGGGATGAGGAGCGATCTACAAACGGCTGGAAACTCTTGAGAACGGCTTCTCTCACTGTAATCTTGCGTGATGTAGTTGGATTACAGTGAGAGGAGGTGAAAAATACAAAATCTGAACACGAATCAGCACACATTATACACCACATATTACATAGTTAGTCAGGTTGAAAAAAGACACAAGTCCATCCAGTTCAACCATAAAAAATAATGAAACAAACAAAATATAACACAGTTCAATCCCATACACCCAACTCCATACCCACAGTTGATCCAGAGGAAGGCAAAAAACCCCAGCAGAGCGATGATCCAATTTGCTACAGGAGGGGGAAAAATTCCTTCCTGATCCCCCGAGAGGCAATCGGATTTACCCCGGATCAACTTTACCTACAAATCTTAGTACTCAGTTATATTGCGTGCATTTAGGAAATAATCCAGGCCTTTCTTAAAGCAATCTACTGAGCTGCCCAGAACCACCTCTGGAGGAAGTCTATTTCACATTTTCACAGCTCTTACTGTAAAGAAACCTTTCCGTTTTTGGAGATGAAATCTCTTTTCCTCCAGACGTAGAGTGCCCCCTTGTCCTCAGTGTTGACCTAAAGGTGAATAACTCAACACTAAGTTCACTATATGGACCTCCTATATATTTGTACATGTTGATCATATCTCCCCTTATTCTCCTCTTCTCAAGAGTGAATAAATTCAGTTCCTCTAATCTTTCCTCATAGCTGAGCTCCTCCATGCCTCTTATCAGTTGGTTGCCCTTCTCTGCACTTTTTCCAGTTCCCCGATTTCCTTTTTGAGAACTGGTGCCCAAAACTGGACTGCATATTCCAGATGAGGTCTTACTAATGATTTGTACAGGGGGGGCAAAATGATGTCTCTATCTCTGGAGTCCATACCTCTCTTATACAAGAAAGGACTTTTCTCGCTTTGGAAACCGCAGCTTAGCATTGCATGTTATTATTGAGCTTATGATCAACTAAAACCCCCAGATCCTTCTCCACTACAGATCCCCCAGTTGTACTCCCCCTAGCATGTATGATGCATGCATATTCTTAGCCCCCAAGTGCATAACTTTACATTTATCAACATTAAACCTCATCTGCCACTTAGTCGCCCAATTAGACAGAGCATTGAGGTCGGCTTGTAAATTGGAGACATCCTGTAAGGACGTTATTCCACTGCATAGCTTGGTGTCATCTGCAAATACAGAAATGTTACTTTTCATCTCAGACCCAATATCATTTATAAATATATTGAAAAGTAAGGGACCCAACACTGAACCTTGGGGTACACCGCTGATAACTTTGGACCATTCAGAGTAAGAATCATTAACCACAACTCTCTGAATTCTGTCTTTCAGCCAGTTTTCTATCCATTTACAAACCGATATATCCAATCCTGTAGACCTTACCTTACACATGAGCCGTGTGTGGGGAACTGTATCCAACGCTTTTGCAAAATCCAAGTATACCACGTCCACAGCCACGCCTCTGTCCAGGGTTTTACTTACCTCTTCATAAAAGGAAATCAGGTTTGTCTGACAACTTCTGTCTTTCATGAATCCATGCTGTCTGCTGCTTAAATAGTTTGTTTCCAGCAAGAACTCATCCATGTGGTCTTTTATTAAACATTCCAGTATCTTCCCAACTATAGAAGTTAAACTAACAGGTCTATAGTTACTTGGTAAAGACGTTGTTCCCTTTTTAAATATGGGCACCACATTGGCTCTACGAGAAATCCAGTGGTACTATTCCTGTCATTAATGAGTCCCTAAATATTAGATACAGTGGCTTTGAAATTTCAGAGCTCAATTGTTTTAGGATCCGTGGGTGGATGCCATCTGGTCCAGGTGCTTTATCCACCGTCTAAATATTTCTGGACCATATCACTTTTGAGCCATTGTGGATTTGGGGCTGTGTCACTCCCACCCCCATTATGGACATGAGCTCCCCCGAGCTGAAGAAAGCATTTAATAAATTTGCCTTCTCTATGTCCTCAGTCACCCACTCTAGATTATTTTGTAAAGGGCCTACATGCTCAGACTTGACCTTTTTACTATTAATATATTTAAAGAATTTTTTGGGGGTTTGTCCTACTATCTTTTGCAATCTGTTGTTCATTTTGAATTTTTGCATCCTTGATTTCCTTTTTACATATTCTATTATATTCTTTGTAAAATTTAAAAGACACTAGTGTTCCTTCATTTTTATATTTTTTAAAAGCTATTTTCTTATAGTTTATAGCTTTTTTAACTTTGGCCGTGAGCCACATAGGTTTTATTTTTAGCCTTTTAAACTTATTGCCCATGGGAATATACTTTGCAGTGCGGTCCCAAAGAGTCTTTTTGAAGAATTCCCATTTCTGTTCTGTGCCCATCGGTGCCAATATTCCCTCCCAGTCCAAGTCCTGGAGAGCAGTCCTCATCCTTTGAAAATTTGCTCTCTTGAAATTAAGTGTTTTTATCTTTCCTGTATGTATTTCTTGCTTATAGTTAACATTAAATGAAATCATGTTATGATCACTGCTACCCAGGTGTTCCTTTATCTGAACATTAGGAATAAGCTCTGCATGGTTTGAGATTACCAGGTCCAACAGAGCATCATTCCTAGTTGGGGCCTCAATAAACTGGACCATAAAATTGTCCTGCAATAGGTTTTTACATTTTTGTCCTTTAACTGTCCCAGAAATTCCATTATTCCAGTCAATTTCTGGGTAGTTAAAATCCCCCATTATTATCACCATCCCAGCCCTTGCAGCCCTTTCCATCTGTGCAAGGAGCCGAGTCTCCACGTCCTCATTAACATTGGGTGGTCTATAACAAACGCCAATGATTAACTTTGAACTACGCACATCTATATGCAGTTCCACCCATAATGCTTCAGCTTCATCACACTCTCCATCCACCAGGTCCTCTTTCACACTTGCTTTGAGGTCACTTCTCACATAGAGACAGACCCCTCCGTGTGTCTGTGTTCATCGGATCCGATCGACAGACAGACAAAAAAAATAGGTTCTTCTTCCATCTGCAATATCGGATCTTTGCGGGGTGGGTGATTACGGGTGTCAGATGATGTTTATCCGCTGACACCTGCAATCACATAGGGACCAATGTATGTCCCTTTTTTTATCAGCAAACGGAAGTGTCCTATTAGTTGTCCTTGTCGGTGAATGTGTATCTTCATATATAATCGAGTGTCACCCCCGTGTCCAACTCTTCTCCTACATATATGTATCATCCTCTAATCATAATATTACCCTTCATCCTGAACAAAAAAAAAGGTATCTCTCCCCTCTACCCCACCCCCACCTGATAGTCCGACCCCAGGACTTGTCACTTAAATATATATTTATTCAACACTTCACACTTCAATGCTATTTTCTTTTTGCAAAAAAAGACAATATAGAACAATCAAAAAGAGCAAGATAGGGAAAGAAAAAGGGAAAACACAATAAAAACCTTCAATAGTTCCCCTCCATGGCTTCTGGAACAAAAAAACACGGTGACCAGCAAAAAGGAGTATAAGGATATAAAGGACATACACACACAGAACAAGGCCGTGTTCACACTACGAGACGTTTCTTGGGACTCCAGTTCCTCTGATCTCCACAAGGTGGTGATATCACTTCTACCATAGAGAAAGGAAGTCTCTATGGAAGACAGGAAGTGATGTCAGATTCAAACAGGAAAAAATGTCAGGTGTAAATAGGATGTTCCGGGTGAGAGAGGTGAGTCGGGAGAACAAAGAGGGAAGACATTGTTGGAAGACGCAGCAGAGGAGGTAATAAGATCTTATTTTGTATTTACACCCAGTAACCCCGTCATGTCCGTCCTCTTCCTCCATAGTCACTGTGAAGTCTTTTATCTCCAGCAGATGATAATACACACATATATAGTGTGGAAATGTAGATTAACCCATTCAGGGGCAGAACATTCCCCATAGAGAATTCCCTTTATTATGGAGATGTGTCACATTTCCCACCAATCACCTTCTCAGTCTATACTAATGGATTATACCACTTTTATTGGGGATGGGGGGTTTCTATAGACATAAAGGGTTAGAGGCGCCTGGACACTAAAACCATTACAAATGCTAACAGTAATGTTCCTTTATGTGTAATTCCACTGGGGGTGGGCTGTTCTTACATGATAGAAACCCTCATATTACCCCCCATACACCCCCATCCTAATATTGTACAACCAGTACAGTCCTCATCATTCTCTCATCAATTATTGGTCTACAGGTAACCTGTATAGATCACATGACCAACGAGAATGGAGGAGAACCGGAGTCACATGACGGAGAAGATACTAAACCTCACCCTGGAGATCATCTACCTGCTGACCGGAGAGGTGAGGAGGATTCTGGGAGGTCACATGACATCACTCTTATCTCTATTAATAATACACAGACCTGACCGGAGAGGTGAGGAGGATTCTGGGAGGTCACATGACATCACTCTTATCTCTATTAATAAAACACAGACCTGACCGGAGAGGTGAGGAGGATTCTGGGAGGTCACATGACATCACTCTTATCTCTATTAATAAAACACAGACCTGACCGGAGAGGTGAGGAGGATTCTGGGAGGTCACATGACATCACTCTTATCTCTATTAATAAAACACAGACCTGACCGGAGAGGTGAGGAGGATTCTGGGAGGTCACATGACATCACTCTTATCTCTATTAATAATACACAGACCTGACCGGAGAGGTGAGGGGGATTCTGGGAGTCTAACATGATATTCCTATTGGTTCCTCAATACAGAGATTTCCTCTTGTGAAGTCAGGTGATCACATGACCATCACAGTGCCTCCATGTGACTCCCTAAAACCTGAGAGACACAACATGGAGAAGATTCTAGAAGTCACCAAGAAGATGATGGAGCTGCTGACAGGAGAGGTGAGGAGGATTCTGGGAATTCTGGGACATTATCCAGTAACAGACAAGGGGTGTGTCTGGATGGTGACTGTATCATTGTGTGTGTCAGGTTCCTATAAGGGGTCAGGATGTCACTGTCTATTTCTCCATGGAGGAGTGGGAGTATTTAGAAGGACACAAGGATCTCTACAAGGACGTCATGATGGACAATCAGCCGCCCCTCACATCACCGGGTAAGAGGAGACTTTATTGTAAAGGAGAGAGCAGTACGGAGGCTCCACCTAGATCCCCCATCATCTGATAAACACATAGAAACAATGGATTCAGTCAGTGTGTGTGTTTCCTACAGATGGATCCAGTAATGGGAACCCACCAGAGAGATGTCCCTGTCCTCTGTATTCCCGGGATTATTCCACACAGGAAGGTCACACCATCCCCCACCATCATCAGGTAGATGAGTGACAATTATTGGTAGTTATGATTTATACACAGCATGTTTGTTACAATGAATGTTTTATTATATATTCAGAGTGGAAACCTCGGGGATGATAATATTGATATTAAAGAAGAGTATAAAGAGGAGGATGAGGAGTATGGAGTGATGGAGGAGTTATCAGAAGGACACAAGGATATGATGGGGCCACCTAATACCAGGAACCCCCCAGAGAGATGTCCCCGCCCTCTGTATTCCCGGGATTCCACACAGGAAAGTCACACCATCCCCCACTGTTACAAGTTTGGTGGGACGAAACATCTAGACATGGACTTGTGGGGGGATGTGTGGATTTTATAGATGTGATGTCACAATAATAAAGCTTATAACTTACAGATGATATTCTCTCTCATTCTCTTGGTTTAGAGTGGAGATCCAATCGATATAGAATTTGAGGTGAAATCAGAAGAAGACGAGAGGTATGTGAGGGATGATCAGCAGTCTATGGAGGAGGATGGAATATCGGGGACATTTATAGAGGAGGACACTCCTACAGAGATCAGCACAGGTGGGTCATTAACACTAAATCCATCCCTCCACCCATACTGCTCAATGATTGGTCCAGAGTAGGGCGGGGACTGGGTGATATCAGCCTGTAATCCCCTGGTCACTTTCCTGAGCTGTGTTCCCGGTCCTGTATTCCTGTATTTCTCTCGGATAATCTTCCTTCTCTGTGCTGCATACACAATTTATGTCTCTAGACTGGATTTATGGAGATTCTGGGGTTCAGCTGGCAGTAAAATGATTTTCACCATAGGTATCACTAAACCTAGGCACCGGGGGTATGTGTTTTGGGTCTTCTGCCCCATGCCCGAGTCTAGTGAGATCTCTGACAGAACAATTCTCCCAGGGTTGCTAACTCTGTTATTTGTCCATCTGTGCCGGGTGGAGGGATATGTCTGTATAGTCTCAGACCCAAGTCACTGAGTGCAGTCTCAGGAGATGGGAGGCAGCGGTGTGGGATCTCTGCAACTTGTCTCATGTAAACATTTCATCTTCCACTGATTACTGAATACCAATATTATGAGTCCTGACCCTTACACTGTATAATTTATATTGTACATTACATACTCCTGACCCCTGCACTATATACTCTATGGTGTACATTACATCCTTCTGATACTATATAGTCCTATCTGTTGTATCTTATACAATATGTTGTACATTACATAGTCCTGGCTTCTGCTCTCTCCCCTCTACCCACTGCTATATATACACATAATATGTATTCTATTTTCTTACACTCATTTTATATCTGATGATCTGATTGGAGCACAGACTTTTACATGTTGATAATTATGTGATAACATCCTCAGAATTTGGAACCTTAAACAGAAAGTGATAATGAGGGGGAGGAGTCAATAACCCAATGGTGGTGGTTTTCAGGATCAGTCCAGTCTTCGTCTTGGTTGTTCTCCCCATCCTCACTCTCTGACCTCTGGTGGGGCTCAGCCCCACTGTCATTCATGACTAAATCATGGACCAAAAAAGGAAGTGCAGGACTCGTTGGGAAGATGGCAATGAGTGATAGAGGGGGAGGGGACACTCGTCCTATAATCCCCTCATCACTGTCACTCCTATGAAAGACAGTTCTCATTGTTTGCTCACTCTCTGACTGAGGTCCATGAATAAAGAAATGATCTGGTAGGAGATCAGAGGAGCCATTTACTAGTTACCTTGAGCTGGAATTGTAAGATCCTCAGAGACAAAGCTGCCTGATGTGGGCGGAGTCCTGGTTTAGGGGAACCAATCAGCTCATGTCTAGTAATAATCTTTGTATCTCTATTTTAGTAGATGGACGGGAGATGAGGAAAACCTCAGAGGATTGTGTCACTTTGTCTCCAGACTGTAAAGTAGAAGATGAGGACATCACACAGTATAGTCCAGGAGAAAACCCGACTACCTCAAATGTCCATCCGGCACCACACAGTGTAGATGGACCATCGTATTCCTCTTATCCTGAGGAACCTCAGACTGTGCGGGACGGTGCCGGACCATCGTATTTCTCTTATCCTGAGGAACCTCAGACTGTGCGGGACGGTGCCGGACCATCGTATTCCTCTTATCCTGAGGAACCTCAGACTGTGCGGGACGGTGCCGGACCATCGTATTCCTCTTATCCTGAGGAGCCTCAGACTGTGCGGGATGGTGCCGGACCATCGTATTCCTCTTATGCTGAGGAACCTCAGACTGTGCGGGACGGTGCCAAACCATCGTATTCCTCTTATCCTGAGGAACCTCAGACTGTGCGGGACGGGGCCGGACCATCGTATTCCTCTTATCCTGAGGAACATCAGACTGTGCGGGACGGTGCCGGACCATCGTATTCCTCTTATCCTGAGGAACCTCAGACTGTGAGGGATGGTGCCATCCATCCAACAGAGAAGAGGCTTTCCTGTACTGAGTGCGGCAAGTGTTTCCATTCTAAATCCAAACTTAATAAGCATAAAATAACTCACACAAAAGAAAAAACGTATTCCTGTCCTGAGTGCGGGAAATGTTTTACAGTGAAGTCCAGTCTTTACACACATCAGAAATCTCACACAGGGGAGAAGCCATATTCCTGTGCTGAGTGTGGGAAAAGTTTCCCTTTTAAATCCAGTCTTGATGTGCATCAGAGATCTCACACAGGGGAGAAGCCGTATTTCTGTCCTGAGTGCGGGAAATGTTTTTCATATAAGTCACATCTTTCCGCACATCAGAGATTTCACACGGGGGAAAAGCCATATTCCTGTCCTGAGTGCGGGAAATGTTTTTCAGTGAAGTCCAGTCTTTACACACATCAGAGATTTCACATGGGGGAAAAGCCATATTCCTGTCCTGAGTGTGGGAAATGTTTTTCACTGAAGTCCCATCTTTCCACACATCAGAGATTTCACACGGGGGAAAAGCCGTATTCCTGTCCTGAGTGCGGGAAATGTTTTTCAGTGAAGTCCAGTCTTTACACACATCAGAGATCTCACACAGAAGAGAAGCCGTATTCCTGTCCTGAGTGCGGGAAATGTTTCTCACTGAAGTCCAGTCTTTACAGACATCAGAGATCTCATACGGGGGAGAAGCCACTTTCCTGTCCTGAGTGTGGGAAATGTTTTTCACTGAAGTCCAATCTTTACAGACATCAGAGATCTCACACGGGGGAGAACTCATATTCCTGTCCTGAGTGTGGGAAATGTTTTTCACAGAAGTCCAATCTTTACAGACATCAGAGATCTCACACAGGGAAGAAGCCCCTTTCCTGTCCTGAGTGAGGGAATTGTTCCCCACTGAAGTCCTGTCTTCCTGTACATCAGGGATCCCACACATCCCTCGGGGTGTATTAGTGTCTTGTGTGCAGGAAATGTCTTGTATATGAATGTTGCTGGACATCACAGCTCTCATGTGGGGAAGAAGCACACCCTGATATACACCTCAGATATTCTCCATGGCTGATCTTCATCATGTAAGAAACACTTCATAAGGAGATCAGAGATCACCAAAGACATGGATGAAGTGTTGTACCGTGTTGGCCATTGATAGCAGGAGAAAAATAAAAATAGAGTCATTCCCTCTCATTGGCTGAGTACATTTTGTGGTGGAAGATTTCACAAACACTTAGAGGTCTGTTTTAAAAATAAAAATGTTGAACAGTTATGACCGACATTCACCCAGCTGTGATGAATATTGGCCGTATTTTATTTCATACTCTGATTTCCTTGACTCCATCTAGTGACCATAATGCAGTATTGCACTAATTGAGGTATTTCAAGAAAAATACCCGATTATGGCCACTAGATGGAGCTGATGATCATAGGAAATCACTGTGTTAGATCACAGCCAGAAATTGTAACAGCTGGATGAATGATTGTCACATTAGTACAATAAATTCTGTGAGAAACAGACGTCTTATTTCCCTTCATCAGACATGTCTTCATACTAATACCTGAGATCATACTCATACACTTATCAGTACAGGACACACTGAAGGATAGAACTTACATAACACAACACTATTACACTAACCATTGATATAAAATGAGAAATACTATGTTTGGGCTTTAGATGGCGCTAAGTATAATAGCAATTATCTCCAGCTAGTGGCAAATGTAGTATTTTCTATTTTAAATCAATGGAAATTATTCGACCAGCAAATAGCCAATTAAACTCCATTTTCCTCTCATTCACACAGAAGGAATGTACATGTATTTTCACCCGGAAAATTGCTGTACAATTATTTATGACGAGACCCCTAAATGTCAGGAGACGTTTATATAAAGATGGGAAGTATGGAGCAGATAAATCAATAGACCTCCTAGCAATGTTATTACCAGGCTGCAGCTAGGGGGAGCTCTAATGATTAGAGTGTGACCACAGCAGAGGGATCCCATCTAGCTCACATTAACCCTTTCACTGCCAGAGCTGGTTTTCCATTATTTTTGCACACATAGTAAAATGCAGATTTTGGGCCTGAAGATTAGATAAAACCCCCAAACATATATTTTCTGAAAGCAGAGGCCCTGGAGAATAAAATGGTGGTAATTGTTAAGGTGTTCCTCGTACACAAATGTCACCTTCATATCCGGGTTTATTTTCTCCTTTCCCCCATTTTCTATGGTGTGATCTTTTCTACAATACTGCAAAGGAATGCAATGAGCATAATAATAAATTAGAAAATGTCTATTCTCTATGCATTTTTATTATATTATAAAGTCTATATTGCTTTTTCATGTGTACCACTGCTGTAAACCTTCCTTACTCAAATAAGTTCCTAATAACACCCCTCCCAAACCTGGCGGATGCCTCCCTCTCCCACACACCTTTAGGAATGAAGTGGAGTGAAATGGAGTGAAGACACATCAGAGGGCCAGCTAAGATTGACACCCTATCTTGTATTCTCCTTGTATCTCGGCTAGGGATGAGCTTCGAGTTTGAGTTGAACTCACGTTCGACTCATGTTCAGTTAGCTCTACACACCCCATACCACCCTCAAAGTACCGGGAAGGTAGAAAGGATGAATGGGACTCTAGAGGACAGGATTTTAAAGATGGCCCAAGAGACTAACATGAGTTGGCCAGAAAGTCAGCCCCCAGACTTGGCTGTCAGTTCCCACAGTAGTTGCAGTTGCAGTTACAATCTGATTAGCTATGCCACACATTTATCTAGAGCATTAACTAATATCTGTTCTCGAGTGTTTTCTCCCATTCCAGATCCTGAATTAGATACAGGAACATACCAACTACTGCCTGGAGATTGGGTGCTAGTAAAGAAGTTTGTGAGGATCTCTTGAGCCAAGAAATTATGGTTTGTTCCAAGTTTTGCTGACCACAGCCACCTCAGTCAAATTGGCTGTGAAGAACATCTGGATACACACTTCCCACTGCAAGAAAGCTCCAACCCCTGAGGACAAGATCCCTCCCACTTTGTGCTGACTATGCTGTATATCCTTGTTTCTTGTTTGGTCAAAGGGGGGGCTCAGCAGGTAGCCATTACACAAAATGACAAGCTATTCACCACATTCTAGTATAACTCTTCAAACACACATGTGGCCACCTTTATCTTTGATTACTGTAACATAGTCTCCTGTCCTCCAGTTCCCTGGCAATGTAACTTATACCGTAGCACACCCAGTCACAGGAGGACGCAAGCAGCCCTCTCCGGAAGCCTTGGCATTCATGTGTACATAGATGCCATAGGGGTCCCAAGGGGGGTTCCTGATCAATTCAAAGCTGGGGACCAGGTAAAAGCTGTTTTTGAATCTTTGATCCCCATAATTACTGTCAACAATAGATTGGATTAACTACATATACTACAACCAACAGAGATTTGTAAATTACACCAGAAATGCCCTCCAGGAAATTGCTGACCAGTTAGCCCCCACTTCCTATATGACATTCGAGAACCGGATGGCCTTAGACATGGTGTTAGCTGAGAAAGGAGGTGTCACTCTCCATCCATAATTCCACAGTCCTATAGGGATTTAGGGATAGCATAGGGAACTCCAGGGGCTGAAACCTGGGTTCAGTTACAGCGAAAGCCATCCTCACCACTATAGGCTCTGATAAACACCTGCTGGACCTTAGACTCTGCGCCCTGGGTTCAAGTTTCTTGTCTGTCCGCAGAGGTCTTTTTGTTTGAGGGACAGATAGAAAATAGCCATTTTAGGGTGGTCTTTGAAGGAATGCAATGAGCATAATGATAAATTAGAAAATGTCTATTCTCTATGCATCTTTATTATACTTTAAAGTCTATATTGCTTTTTCATGTGTACTGCTGCTGTAATCCTTCCTTACTCAAATCAATTCCTAATAACACCCCTCCCAAACATGGCGGATGCCTCCCTCTCTCACACACTTTTAGGAATGTGGAGGTGAGGACACATCAGAGGGCCGGCTAAGATCGACACCCTATCATGTATTCTCCTTGTATCTCGGCCAATTAGATGCTTTCTAGTTAACATTAACATAATAGTGACATATCATGCTGTATGTAGAAGTTTGTATTGTCTGCAATAAAGCAGAGATAATGGTGTAGTTCAACTGAGAGGGTTGTATCAGTGAGTTATTCCTAGCCATGCATGGTTATCTGAATTCTGAATTTGGAACAGCAGTAGAATCCATATTAACCCCTTTGCGGTTAACAGAACTATCACAATACTTTGTTATAATTATGTAACATGTTGTGTATTGTATTGTACACAAATTAATAATGACTCCGCCTCCACATTCCAAACACGTCATTTTCCTGACCAATCGGATTTCTTCTCCTACTATTTTATTCATTTCTTTCTGCACTCTGTTAAAATTGTAATTATAATAAAAAATATATTAAATGAAATAAATTGTGTGTCGGTGCAATGATGACAATCTTCAGTATCCAGAAATGTCTGGTAGGTGACACTTCCATATACAGCCCAAGGAAGTGACAAGGAGCCCCTAGAAACCTTTGGAGGAACCCTGGCTGAGAAAGGCTGGACGAGGCAGTCATATATCATTATTATTGTACAGGATTTATATGGCGCCAACAGCACTTTACAATGAGATGGCAGACAGTACAGTTCCAATACAATACAGGAGGAATCAGAGGGCCCTGCTCATTAGAGATTACAATCTAAGATGGAGGATCAAGTGATACAAAAGGTAATAACTGTGGGGGATGGAGAAAATGTACAGTTGTTTGTGAAGACAGGATAGGCTTCTCCGAAGAGATGAGTTTTCAGGGACCGTTTGAAAGTATATAGAGTAGGAGGTAGTCAGACAGATTGGGGTAGAGAGTTCCAGAGGATTGGAGAGGCTCTGGAAATGTCTTGGAGGTGATGGTGGGCACAGAGGCTTCATATGATGGTGGGCATAGTGGCTGCATATGATGGTGGGCACAGTGGCTGCATATAATGGTGGGCACAGTGGCTGCATATGATGGTGGGCACAGTGGCTGCATATGATGGTGGCCAAAGTGGCTTCATATGATGGTGGCCACAGTGGCTGCTATTGATGTTCTTTTTACAGAATCAGTTTGTTTCCGCCTCCTCGCCCCCCCCAAAAATATATATATATATATCGGCGCACTCACGGCCACTGCCCCCCAGCACATATCTATCTCTCCCCACCCCCCTGCTAGCACTCACCCTCTCCCCAGGACATATCTGACTCCTGCATTCTGTGCAGAACACTCACAAATCAGCCACACACTATTTGTTGCAACAAGCTATGCACCACATTACTACTCTTTCAGTCCTCCAAAAGTGTCCCAGGTCTTTTACAACTTGTAGCATATACCCTCTCCCCCCTACCCCACCAAAAAAATGCAGCCGCTAAAGTGTTTGGGTTTGGCTTGAAGAAAAGGTGGCAACCCTAATGCTGAAGAACACAGGAGCGGAGCTGAATGGACATGCACCCGAAAATTAAGAAATATTCCCTCCGCTCCGACCAGCACATGATCATCAGAAAGGGGCACAGATAATGGGGAAAAAATACACCCCCTCCCCCCAAGCTAGTAGGAGCGGTGAAGTGGGGGGGTGTAATTCAGATATTTTTTTTTTATTCTGCACTGACTGTCTTTGAAATTGCCCCAGCCCCTGTTCAAATCTGGGGACAGACTTGGCCCGGGGACAGTGTCCTCAATCTGGGTACTGTCTGGTCACCCTAGCATAACTCGAACATCGGTGGGGTTCAGTTCTGCATCGCTATTAGTAATAGTCCATGATGGCAGGACCCGGCTACATATATATATATATATATCCCCCTTGGTGGGAGTGGAGATGACCCATCTATAAGGATATACAGTACATACACACACAGCACAAGGCCGAGTTCACACTATGGGCCAGATTCAGGTAGATGGGAGCATCTTTGCTCCAGAGTAACGCATCTCATTTACGTTACTCTGCCGAAATTTTAGGAGCAAGTGCTGTTATTCAAGAAGCACTTGCTCCTAAAGTTGCGGCAGCGTATCGAAAATGAGCCGGCGGATTTGAATTTGGGCGGGTACGGGGCGTGTAGTATTTAAACTAAGCGCGATCCTGTGGCGAACGTACTGCGCATGCGTCGAGTGTCAAGGCATCCCAGTGCGCATGCTCCAAATTCTGTCAGTGAACGTCAATGACGTCACATTCCCATTCATGAACTTTTTACGCAAGCGACGCGATTTTTTTTTTCCCGACGCGATGACGACGGCTATACCTAACATAGGATACTCCAACAGGGGGTTGGTTTATCTTCACGCCGCGTATCGCTTCCGGAAACGTCGTAACGTCACTGCGTCGCGCCCGAATTCGCTCGTGAATTGCCGATTAACGCTCATTAACATATTTTTTGAGCATAAATCGGCAGGAACGCCCACGGCGCCATTTTTAAGTTGAAGTAACTATGCGATGGCGAAATTCATTTACGCTGCTCGCATCGGAACTTCAACCCGGCGTTTCTTGTTTTCTGGTAACAGAAAACAAAAATGCCGGCTTAAAGTGACAGGCTGGAGTATCACTGATACTAACTCTACCTGAATCTGGCCCTATGAAGCATTTCTCAGGATTGCAGTTCCTCTGAGCTCCACAAGATGGCAGACAGGAAGGCTCTATGGAAGACAGGAAGTGATGTCAGGTACAGACAGGAAGTTCCGGGTGAGAGGTGAGGCGGGAGGAAGTAGAGAGAAGACGTTGCTGGAAGAGGCAGCAGAGGAGGTAATAAGATCTTATCTTCTATTTACACCCAGTAACCCCGTCATGTCCGTCCTCTTCCTCCATAGTCACTGTGACGTCTTTTATCTCAGGCAGATGATGATACACACATATATAGTGTGGAGACCTAGATTAACCCCTTCAGGGGCAGAACATTTCCCCACCTATGGGGCCGGAACATTCTCCTCATATTGGAAATGTGGGGGGGATGGGGAAGGATTATATAGATATAAACTTTATGTCTACATAACACACACCTATCCCCCCCACATCTCCAATATGAAGAGAATGTTCCGGCCCCATAGGTGGGGAAATGTTAAAGGCCAAAGGGAAGGAGGATCCCAGACCCCAGAAACATATCAAACACTAAACTGAATGTTCCTCTGTGTGTGAGACCACTGGGGGGCGTTCTTACATGATAGAACCCCTCATATTATCCCCCATACATCCCCATCCTAATATTATACAACCAGTACAGTCCACATCATTCTCTCTTATCAATTATTGGTCCACAGGTAAATCTGTATACATCACATGACCAATCAGCATGGAGGAGGACCGGAGTCACATGACTGAGAGGATTCTAAACCTCACCCTGGAGATCATCTACCTGCTGACCGGAGAGGTGAGGGGGATTCTGGGAGGTCACATGACATCACTCTTATCTCTATTAATAATAATACAGACCTGACCGGAGAGGTGAGGAGGATTCTGGGAGGTCACATGACATCACTCTCATCTCTATTAATAATACAGACCTGACCGGAGAGGTGAGGAGGATTCTGGGAGGTCACATGACATCACTCTTATCTCTATTAATAATACAGACCTGACCGGAGAGGTGAGGAGGATTCTGGGAGGTCACATGACATCACTCTTATCTCTATTAATAATACAGACCTGACCGGAGAGGTGAGGAGGATTCTGGGAGGTCACATGACATCACTCTTATCTCTATTAATAATACAGACCTGACCGGAGAGGTGAGGGGGATTCTGGAAGGTCACATGACATCACTCTTATCTCTATTAATAATACAGACCTGACCGGAGAGGTGAGGGGGATTCTGGGAGGTCACATGACATCACTCTTATCTCTATTAATAATACACAGACCTGACCGGAGAGGTGAGGAGGATTCTGGGAGGTCACATGACATCACTCTTATCTCTATTAATAATACACAGACCTGACCGGAGAGGTGAGGGGGATTCTGGGAGGTCACATGACATCACTCTTATCTTTATTAATAATACACAGACCTGACCGGAGAGGTGAGGGGATTCTGGGAGGTCACATGACATCACTCTTATCTCTATTAATAATACACAGACCTGACCGGAGAGGTGAGGAGGATTCTGGGAGGTCACATGACATCACTCTTATCTCTATTAATAATAATACAGACCTGACCGGAGAGGTGAGGAGGATTCTGGGAGGTCACATGACATCACTCTTATCTCTATTAATAATACACAGACCTGACCGGAGAGGTGAGGGGGATTCTGGGAGGTCACATGACATCACTCTTATCTCTATTAATAATAATACAGACCTGACCGGAGAGGTGAGGAGGATTCTGGGAGGTCACATGACATCACTCTTATCTCTATTAATAATAATACAGACCTGACCGGAGAGGTG
The DNA here is from genome assembly GCA_029574335.1 of Rana kukunoris. Classification (NCBI taxonomy): domain Eukaryota; kingdom Metazoa; phylum Chordata; class Amphibia; order Anura; family Ranidae; genus Rana; species Rana kukunoris. The sequence goes on along the minus strand of CM056052.1, from coordinate 2,417,286 downwards.
AGGGGGATTCTGGGAGGTCACATGACATCACTCTTATCTCTATTAATAATACACAGACCTGACCGGAGAGGTGAGGGGGATTCTGGGAGGTCACATGACATCACTCTTATCTCTATTAATAATACAGACCTGACCGGAGAGGTGAGGGGGATTCTGGGAGGTCACATGACATCACTCTTATCTCTATTAATAATACAGACCTGACCGGAGAGGTGAGGGGGATTCTGGGAGGTCACATGACATCACTCTTATCTCTATTAATAATACACAGACCTGACCGGAGAGGTGAGGGGGATTAACACTAAATCCATCCATTCCTCCACCCATACTGCTCACTGATTGGTCCAGAGTAGGGCGGGGACTGGGTGATGTCAGCCTGTAATCCCCTGGTCACTTTCCTGAGCTGTGTTCCCCGTCCTGTATTCCTGTATTTCTCTTGGATAATCTTCCTTCTCTGTGCTGCAGACACAATTTATGTTTATTTTTTTGCAATAGACATTAATTGATCTAGGCAACTGGGGTATTTTTTTTTTCTTGAAAAGTCTGTGGCGTGCAAAACACAACCCAAAAACTTCACCCGGTGCAGGAAAAATGTGCACACACATAAAGAGTGACACAAAAAACTGTGACGGGTGCATCGTCAAATAGTCCTCCAGGGAGAACCCAGCTCTGATCCCCCGGGGCGTTAGGCTCCTGGCAGGGAAAAGAGTAATAGGAGTCCAAGTAGCCGAAACCACGAGGACCCCACTAAGGCCCATGCAGCCGAAACCACATGGCCTAACATCCTCAGAGGGACTGCCGAAACAGAACCCTCCTCGGTGAGGCTCCCCCGAAGGGAGACCCCATGAGAGCAGGTGAACTAAGCCAGAAGGCCATGTCCACCTACTCCCAAGACTTTCAGAGCCGGCCCGAGGACCAGCACCCTACTCATCACACAAAAAGTGCAGGTGCACCAACATAAAAAGAAGAAACGTGACAAACAGGGGGTAACATAAAAAGGAAAGTGGGGGAAAAGGAAGGTGGGAAGGTGAGTGGAAAGTGGCCATTGTGCAATACAATGGCCGGCCCTCCGACCAGGAACAAAAATTCCTCTGGTCCTAGCCAAAAGGCTCGGCCCTAGAGGCAGGTGCTAAAAAGGTGTGGTGGAGATATGTGACCTAAGGTGCCACACGTTGAGTGCCCCTCAATGCAATGTATGGCACCCCTGGACTGCCACTCCAGGGGCACTATCTCCACAGACTTTTCAACGGACCCTGACCCCCGGTCCGGACCGGCAGCACCCTTCCCAGCCAGGAAGGTAGGAGAAGAGGTTGGGGAGAGCCAGCCGCAGCCGACTACTACCCACAACCCCTATCTCTCCCACCTAATTACATTCGGGAAGTACTACCCGCCTCTCCCCGAAAGGATTAGGAAGGGTTCCCTCGCCGAACAACTGACTGGGGCAGACACCACCGGATCCAGGCCAAAGGCCAGGGGCCCAGCCCTTCAGCTTCGACCTCATGCCTCTCTGCCCCGATCAGAAGGCTTTCGCCTCTACGCCAATAGGCTTTGCGTCCACCGACTGCCATCCCTTTCCCCCTCGCCGAGTACTGGGGACAGTCGGTTTAGCGCCACCTATTGGCAACTGATAAGAACAGATACTACACTTGATCTTAGCCAAAAGGCCGAGAAGCGATGGGGTATGCCGAGAGGCAACTGGGGTATGTGCTTTCAGTCTCCTTACCCATGCCAAATCTAGCAAGATCTCTGACAGAGCGATTCTCCCAGGATTACTTGCTCTGTTGTCTGCTGGCTGTGCCGGGTGGAGGGATGTGTCTGTATAGTCTCAGACCTGATCTCAGACCTGATCGAAGAGGTGAGGAGGATTCTGGGAGGTCACATGACATCACTCTTATCTCTATTAATAATACAGACCTGACCAGAGAGGTGAGGGGGATTCTGGGAGGTCACATGACATCACTCTTATCTCTATTAATAATACAGACCTGACCGGAGAGGTGAAGGGGATTCTGGGAGGTCACATGACATCACTCTTATCTCTATTAATAATACAAACCTGACCGGAGAGGTGAGGGGGATTCTGGGAGGTCACATGACATCACTTATCTCTATTAATAATACAGACCTGACCGGAGAGGTGAGGAGGATTCTGGGAGGTCACAGGACATCACTTATCTCTATTAATAATACAGACCTGACCGGAGAGGTGAGGAGGATTCTGGAAGGTCATATGACATCACTCTTATCTCTATTAATAATACACAGACCTGACCAGAGAGGTTAGGGGGATTCTGGGAGGTCACATGACATCACTCTTATCTCTATTAATAATACAGACCTGACCGGAGAGGTGAGGAGGATTCTGGGAGGTCACATGACATCACTCTTATCTCTATTAATAATACACAGACCTGACCGGAGAGGTGAGGGGGATTCTGGGAGGTCACATGACATCACTCTTATCTCTATTAATAATACACAGACCTGACCGGAGAGGTGAGGGGGATTCTGGGAGGTCACATGACATCACTCTTATCTCTATTAATAATACAGACCTGACCGGAGAGGTGAGGAGGATTCTGGGAGGTCACATGACATCACTCTTATCTCTATTAATAATACAGACCTGACCGGAGAGGTGAGGAGGATTCTGGGAATCTAACATGATATTCCTATTGGTTCTCCAATACAGAGATTTCCTCTTGTGAAGTCAGGTGATCACATGACCATCACAGTGCCTCCATGTGACTCCCTAAAACCCGAGAGACACAACATGGAGAAGATTCTAGAAGTCACCAAGAAGATGATGGAGCTGCTGACAGGAGAGGTGAGGAGGATTCTGGGACATTATCCAGTAACAGACAAGGGGTGTGTCTGGATGGTGACGGTATCATTGTGTGTGTCAGGTTCCTATAAGGTGTCAGGATGTCACTGTCTATTTCTCCATGGAGGAGTGGGAGTATTTAGAAGGACACAAGGATCTCTACAAGGACGTCATGATGGACAATCAGCCGCCCCTCACATCACCGGGTAAGAGGAGACTTTATTGTAAAGGAGAGAGCAGTACGGAGGCTCCACCCCCATCCCCCATCATCTGATAAACACATAGAAACAATGTATTCAGTCAGTGTGTGTGTTTCCTACAGATGGATCCAGTAATTGGAACCCACCAGAGAGATGTCCCCGTCCTCAGGATTCCACACTGGTCAATATTAAAGAGGAGATAAAAGAGGAGGATGATGAGGATGGGGTGATGGAGGAGTCAGAGATTCCAAAAGAACACAAAGATCTGTACCAGGACACCATGGTGGAGTCATCCAGCTACAGAGACCCCCCAGAGAGATGTCCCCGCCCTCTGTATTCCCGGGATTCCACGCAGGAAGGTCACACCATCCCTCCTTATTTAAAGGTTGGTGGGACGGAACATCTAGACATGGACTTGTGGGGGGATGTGCGGATTTTATAGATGTGATGTCACAATAATAAAGCTTATATCTTACAGATGATATTCTCTCTCATTCTCTTGGTTTAGAGTGGAGATCCAATCGATATAGAATTTGAGGTGAAATCAGAAGAAGAAGAGAGGTATGTGAGGGATGATCAGCAGTCTATGGAGGAGGATGGAATAACGGGGACATTTATAGAGGAGGACACTCCTACAGAGATCAGCACAGGTGGGTTATTAACACTAAATCCATTCCTCCACCCATACTGCTCACTGATTGGTCCAGAGTAGGGCGGGGACTGGGTGATATCAGCCTGTAATCCCCTGGTCACTTTCCTGAGCTGTCCTGTATTCCTGTATTTCTCTGGGATAATCTTCCTTCTCTGTGCTGCAGACACAGTTCATGTATCTAGGATGGATTTCTGGAGATTCTGGGGTTCAGCATCTAGTAAAATGTTCATTTTTCCCCCATAGGTGTTGCTTGTCTTAGTCACCTGGGGTTAGAGTTGCCACCTCATCCCTTTAAAACAGAACACATATGAATTACACAGGTTCTGAGGCTAATTTAATGCAGGTAAAGCACCAAGTGAGTTTAATTACCACCTTAATTAGCCACAGAACCTGTGTAATTCATATATGTTCTGTTTTAAAGGGATGAGGTGGCAACTCTACCTGGGGTATGTGTCTTAGGTCTTCTGCCCCATACCAGAATCTACCGAGATCTCTGACAGAGGAATTCTCCCGGGGTTACTAGTTCTGATGTTTGCTGGCAGTGCCGGGTGGAGGGATAGGTCTGTATAGTCTCAGACCCAAGACAAGAAGAACTCTCCACATAGACCCAGATTCACAAAGCAAGTTACGCCGACGTAAGTTCAATTTTGTGCCGGCATATCTGTGCACAAACCAAGATATGCCTAAAAACTGGCCATCCTCCCCGACGTAGCTTACTTACCCCGGCGTGGCATGGGCGCACTTTTCGTCTGGACGCATTTTGCTGCTCCCATTGATTAGGCATTCAAACATGCAAATGAGGGAAATACGGCGATTCACGAACGTACGTGTGCCCGACACATGCTGCGCGTAAATTGTACGTCCGGCGTGAAGTTATTCCTCATAGATGAGGCGCAACCCGGCAACAGACATGGAAAGGTCTGCCCCAGAGAACACAGGCCGGCTTATTGGGCGTATGATACGTTCACGGCGTACGTAGTGATCCGGTATAGCTTAGGCAGTTGTGCCGGTGTAGTTGTGAGCATGCGCATAAGGGTGCAGTTTCATGAATTCATGGCACATGCGCAGTTCGTGATACGCCAGGCGTAAAACACTGCACCATGCTCGGACTATCATTAGCATGTGGTCACGCCCACTTCCACCTATGCTGGCCTGCGCCTTCAAAAAGTATGCCACGCCGACGCAGCGTTGGGAGCAATAGCTTGCTGAATACAGTGCATGCCTCTCCGCACTGCGCCGGCGTGGTGTACGGCTTTGGCGCTATGGCGGCGTAATGTGCGCCCAACTCTCTGTGAATCTCGGCCATAGTATAGATCTATAAGAGTATGTTCCTTTTTAAGGTGTTCCTCAGCAATCAACCTTCGCACAACAGAAAGTCCCAAGTTAAGATGATAGTTTACAAGCCAACATTAGATAGCATTTGTTAAGCACCAATGGGCCGGATTCACAAAGCACTTACACCGACGTCTCTCCAGATACCCCAACGTAAGTACAAATGTGCGCCGTCGTATCTGTGCGCCGACCCACAAACCAAGATACGTCGAACAATAGGCTTCATCCGACCGACGTAACTTGCCTACGCCCGCGTATCGTGGGCGCATATTTACGCAGGACGCATCTGGCGCTCCCATTGATTTCCTATTCAGATATGGAAATGAGGGAGATACATCGATTCACGAACGTACTTGCTCCCGGCGCAGAATATATACACGGTTTACATAAGTTGTATGTCTGGCGTAAAGTTATTCCCCATATAGGAGGCGCAACTCATGCAAAGGTATGGACCAGGGAACGAATGCCGTAGAATTTTTCGTTGTTTACGTAGTACATGAATAGGGCTGGGCGTAGGTTACGTTCACGTTGTAGGTAGTAATTCGACGTATCTTAGGCATGCGCACTGGGATATGCGCATGCGCATGAGCCGTTCGTTTTGAGTACTTGTATGATGCTCGGCCCATCATTTGCATGGGGTCACGCTACATTTAAATGTATCACGCCCCCTTCCACTTTCGCTGACTTACGCCTACGACTATACGCTACTCCGGCGCAAAGTTGGGAGCATTTGCTTTGTGAATTCCATGCTTTCCTCTCCGCGCTGTGCCGGCGTAGCGTAAAAGAGATACGCTACGGCGGCATTAATATGCACCGATGTCTGTGAATCCGGGCCAATATCTGCAGCAAATCTTCCTAAGGTACTACAAGTAAAAGATGTGCTACTTATCCCTTTGTAGGGCTTGAGACACGGGTTTCCGTAGTGTAGGGTGTCTACCATGAATTTCTCTTAGGGTGCCAGCAATAATGGTTGCCTGGAAGTAGATAGCATAATGGCTATGTAGATATGGAGAATCCTTGTAAGGTTGATCCGTAGCGTGGAGAGCGCTGGCAGCAAGAATGTAGCATGACCGAGCTATGGCTGATAATAATACACACGCCGTTCTGTTTATAGAAAGGCAGCATGTGTGCCGTATGCAGCTGATTGCAGGCTGGAACGCACGCGGCGCCGGGTGATGACTTCATCGCACGTTCGCCGAGCTCCAGCGTGGAACGCATAACAGCGCCAGGCGCCTGTTACACAATCACATCCAATGATGCGGCGCGCCATGGGGCTAGGCCGAGTGATATAGTGAGCGGCTATGGCTGCCGGCTTTATCACGGGAGTGCGCCCGCAAGGACTCAACACCTTGTGAGAGAGCCGCCAAGGGACCCCAGAAGACGTGGATTGGGGCCACTCTGTGCAAAACAAGCTGCACAGTGGAGGGAAGTATAACATGTTTGTTATTTAAAAAATATCTTTAGTGATCCTTTAATGTACGTTGTTTCCTCACTCTCTAAGGTCCATGAATAAAGAAATGATCTGGTAGGAGATCAGAGGACCCATTTACTAGTTACCTTGGGGGAGGAATTGTAAGATCCTCAGAGACAAAGCTGCCTGATGTGGGCAGAGTCCTGGTTTAGGGGAACCAATCAGCTCATGTCTAGTAATAATCTTTGTATTTCTATTTTAGTAGATGGACGGGAGATGAGGAAAACCTCAGAGGATTGTCTCACTTTGTCTCCAGACTGTAAAGTAGAAGATGAGGACATCACACAGTATAGTCCAGGAGAAAACCCGACTACCTCAAATGTCCATCCGGCACCACACAGTGTAGATGGACCATCGTACTCCTCTTATCCTGAGGAACCTCAGACTGTGCGGGACGGTGCCGGACCATCGTATTCCTCTTATCCTGAGGAGCCTCACACTGTGCAGGACGGTGCCGGACCATCGTATTCCTCTTATCCTGAGGAACCTCAGACTGTGCGGGACAGTGCCGGACCATCGTATTCCTCTTATCCTGAGGAACCTCAGACTGTGCGGGACGGTGCCGGACCATCGTATTCCTCTTATCCTGAGGAACCTCAGACTGTGCGGGACAGTGCCGGACCATCGTATTCCTCTTATCCTGAGGAACCTCAGACTGTGCGGGACGGTGCCGGACCATCGTATTCCTCTTATCCTGAGGAACCTCAGACTGTGCGGGACGGTGCCATTTTTCAAAAAAATACGAGACTTTCCTGTACTGAATGCAGGAAGTGTTTCCGTTTTCAATCCGATCTTTCCACACATCAGAGGTCTCACATGGGGGAGAAGCCTTATTCCTGTCCTGAGTGCAGGAAATGTTTTTCAGATAAGTCCAATCTTTCCAGACATCAGAGATCTCACGCAGGGGAGAAGCCTTATTCCTGTCCTGAGTGCAGGAAATGTTTTTCAGATAAGTCCAATCTTTCCAGACATCAGAGATCTCACACAGGGGAGAAGCCGTACTCCTGTCCTGAGTGTGGGAAGTGTTTTTCATATAAGTCTGATTTTTCCAGACATAAGGGATCACACACAGGGGAGAAGCCGTATTCCTGTCCTGAGTGTGGGAAATGTTTTTCAGATAAGTCCAATCTCTCAAAACATCAGAGATCTCACACGGGGGAGAAGCCGTATTCCTGTCCTGAGTGTGGGAAATGTTTTGCACAGAAGTCCGATCTTTCCAGACATCAGAGATCTCACACAGGGGAGAAGCCGTATTCCTGTCCCGAGTGCGTGAAATGTTTTTCACAGAAGTCTGAACTTTCCACACATCAGAGATCTCACACGGGGGAGAAGCCGTATTCCTGTCCTGAGTGTGGGAAATGTTTTTCAGGGAAGTTTAGTCTTTCTAAACATCAGAGATCTCACACAGGGGAGAAGCCGTATTCCTGTCCTGAGTGTGGGAAATGTTTTGCACATAAGTCTGATCTTTCCAGACATCAGAGATCTCACACAGGGGAGAAGCCGTATTCCTGTCCCGAGTGCGTGAAATGTTTTTCACAGAAGTCTGAACTTTCCACACATCAGAGATCTCACACGGGGGAGAAGCCGTATTCCTGTCCTGAGTGCGGGAAATGTTTTTCACAGAAGTCCCATCTTTCCAAACATCAGAGATCTCACACAGGGGAGAAGCCGTATTCCTGTCCTGAGTGAGGGAAATGTTCCTCAATGAAGTCCTGTCTTCCTATTCATCAGGGATCCCACACAACCCTCGAGGTGTATTAGGGCCTTGAGTGTGGGAAATGTCTTGGATCGCTGAGCCACTGCAGGAACCTAACATCTTCCCAAAAGTGAACTTATCCTTTAACCCTTTCACTACCAGAGACAGTTTTGTGTGTTTTTTTTGCCCACATTCAACACCCCTTTAATACCGGGCACTTTTACCTCCTTCCTGCCCAGACCAATTTTCAGCTCCTTCATGCCACGTACACACAATCATTTTTCGGCATGAAAAAAAAGACATTTTAAAAAACGTCATTTAAAATGATCGTGTGTGGGGCTTCACATCGTTTTTCATCTTCTGAAAAACGACCAAAAAAAATTTGAGCATGCTGCGATTTTTAACGTCGTTTTAAAAAATGTTGTTTTTCGGGTTGTAAAAAAATGATCATGTGTGGTCTAAAACGACATTAAAAACAATGTTTTAAACTCGCGCATGCTCAGAAGCAAGTTATAAGACAGGATCTTAAATGGAACTTCCCCTTTAGAGTGCCGCTGTACGTCACCGCGCTTTGTTCATTATTTTTCAAAAACGATGGTGTGTGGGCAACGTCGTTTTTAATGATGAAGTTGGAAAACCTAGTTTTTGGACATGCTGAAAAATGATCATGTGTACGCGGCACTACACTTGTCATACAGCACTGTACCCAAATAATCTTTTTATCTTTTCCCCCAAATATAGATTTCTTTTGGTGGTATTTCATCACCTCTGGGGTTTAATTTGTTGTGCTACAAATACAAAAACACAGAAAATGTTAAAATAAAGTTTTTCTTTGCTTCTGTAAAAAAATGTTGTAAATATACCTTGTGTTATTAGGTTATAATTGTGTGTTTTTTGTTTTTATTTCTAGCCTGGGTATTCCCGATAGGCTTTGTTGATGTAATATAATCTTTAAAAGCTTAATAAAAATAATAAAAAAAATCCTGTAAATAAGTAAGTTTTCTATTTCACTGGTGGGCACTGACTGGCATCCCTGGTGGGCACTGACTGGCATCCCTGGTGGCTACTAATTGGCATCACCGGTGGGCACTGATTGGCATCCCTGGTGGTCATCGCTCGGGATGGGCTGTACTGATAATCAATGCTGAATATCAGTGCAGATCCCCCCCTGTCAGGAGAGACACTGATTGGCTCTCCTCTCCTCACACCTTGTCAGCATGAATAAAGGAAAGCCGATAACCGGCACTTTCTGGTTACGATGTGATTAGCTTTGATTAGCCTTGGACACAGCTGATCACATGGTGAAGAGCCAACGTCTTATGCTGCATACACATGATCGGAAATTCCAACAGGAAATCTTCGATGTGAGCTTTTGCTCGGATATTCCGACCGTGTTTATGCTCCATCGGACATTTGCTGTCGGAATTTCCGCCAGCAAAAGATTGAGAGCAGGTTCCCATTTTTCAGACGGAAAAAGTTGTTGCTCAGAATCAAGCAGGAGAGTCGAACTGCCTACTGAACATCATTGATCTCGGCTCATCGTACATATTGTATTTCACCGCGTTCTTGACGTTTGGAATTTCCGACAAGATTTGTGTGACCGTGTGTATGCAACACAAGTTTGAGCCAACATTCCTGCGCCCGAGCGGCTTATTCTTCTGGATGTCATATGACATTGGGGGAACAACCGAAGCAGGAGTGGACAGCAGAGTTAAGCAGGCTGATCCGGGCAGAGATGCGGTTGGACGAGAGCTACAGATCCCTCAGGTGGTATGTAGTCCAAGAGTGCCCGTGGTCAGTGGATGACAGCCCCACAGAAGGCTTTGACTATGATGGCCTGGGATTGTTGTATTGGAGGATGTCCAGGGACCCCGACTTTGGGAGCAATCGGGAGTGGCGTTTGGAGGACATAATGGAGCACAGAGAGCAAAGACTGAATCTCTCGAAAGAGCACTGGCTACAGGAAGATTTGGAATTTCTGGCCGCTCAGGAATGGGACCTGGAAATCGCCTACAAACAGCTGCTAGACTCCGCTCAGCAGCAGGGTGAGGTTCCCTTTGCCTGGGACTATGAGGAAATATCAGCTGACAGTGCTGAAATCCTGGCTGAACAATCGGCATTGTGGCAGAGTAACAGTGTGCTTTGCCAACCTGCCCCCGCAGCTATGGACCAGGAGGTCTTATGGTGGATGCAGCAAGTGCCGACTGACCTTGATGATCCTGTTTCTGCATGGGATGATCTTGAATGGAGGAATGTGCCTGTACAGCAGTATGCCAGTGAATTGGCATTGGAAAATATGGAGATTGCCATTCCCAAAGCTGAAGTGCTGACCGCAGGGCGGAGCTCTGCTAACCTCTGCTCAGTACCTATAGCATCTTCTGGGTTGCATGGACAGGAGATGGTGAACCTCTATCCCCAGACACCAGTTGCAGAGAAAGGGGATTTAATAGATTTTTTTGCTGAGGAAGAACAACCTTGCCCTGTGAGGCAAAGACACGCTGGAGGAGTCAGTTAATGTTACAGTGTGTAGAGGATATATATACATCCCAAGAGTTGTACATATATTTATACACTGTATAGTTTAGTTAGATTAGAGGTGCAGGGTGCTATGTAATATAAAGGGATCCAGTGGTTCAGGGTGCTATGTAAAGGTGTCCAGAGCTGTGGGTGCTGTGTAATGTAAGGGGTCCAGTGGTGCAAGCTGCTGTGTAATATAAAGGGGCCCAGAGCTGTGGGGTGCTGTGTAATGTAAGGGGCCCAGTGGTGCAAGCTCCCAGTGGTGCAATAGCACAGGCAGAGGCAGGCCACCCCGCAGGGGCCGTCGTGGTCGTGGTGCTGTGATTCCCTTTGGCCCTAGAATAATGCCCAGTGTTCAGAGGCCACGTACCCTGAACTCGAAAAGTTCTGAGGACATAGTTGACTGGCTAACACAGGACACCCAATCTACTACAGCTTCCGCTGGGAACCTTGACACACCATCCTCCTCCAGCTCAGCTTCGGGCACCTCTCAAGTTACCATTCGCCCGCCTGCCACCTCCACCAACACTAGCATCACAGCTGCTTCACTTAATCTGACAGAGGATTTATTTACACATGAGTTGGAAGAAATGAGTGATGTGCAGCCATTATTGCCAGAGGATGTAGATAAAAGGGATATGTCTCAGTCAGGCAGCATTACACACATGGACGTATGGTGTGATGATGATGATGTTGTACCCGCTGCTGCTTCCTTTGCTTAGTTGTCAGATACAAGTGAAGCAGTTGATGATGACGATGTGTCCGTGGATGTCACGTGGGTGCCCGCTCCAAGAGAAGAAGAAGAGGGGGAAAGTTCAGATGGGGAGACAGAGAGGAGGAGGAAGAGAGGAGTTGGAAGCAGGGGGAGGTCATCGCAAGGAGCTAGTGGCACAGTCAGACAGCATGTATCGGCACCCGGGGTCAGCCAGAAAGCACGCCAATCAACGCATGCTGTTGCCACCACCAGAATGCCATCATTGCAAAGCTCAGCAGTGTGGCATTTTTTTTGTGTGTCTGCCTCTGATAACATCGATGCCATTTGCAACCTGTGCCAACACAAACTGAGTCGTGGGAAATCCAACACCCACCTAGGTACAACTGCTTTGCGAAGGCACATGATCTCACAGCACAAACGCCTATGGGATCAACACATGATGATGAGTACAAGCAGCACACAAGCTCAAAGCCACCATCCCCCTCCTGGTCCAGCATCTTCAGCCACGTCAACCACTGCTGTCCTCCTTGCCCCCTCTCAACCATCCACCACTCCTTCTCTCACCTTGAGCAGTTCCTGCTCATCTGTCAGGTGTCTGTCAAGGACATGTGTGAGCGTAAGAAGCCAATGTCACAGAGTCACCCCCTTGCCCAGCATCTGATAGCTGGCATGTCGGAACTCTTATCCCGCCAGCTTTTACCATACAAGCTGGTGGAGTCTGAGGTCTTCAAAAAATTTGGAGCTATTGGGACACCGCAGTGGAAGGTACCCGGCCGAATTTTTTTTTCACAAAAGGCAATCCCCAACCTGTACTCTATTGTGCAAAAGGAAGTCATGGCATGTCTGGCACACAGTGTTGGGGCAAGGGTCCATCTGACAACTGATACCTGGTCTGCAAAGCATGGTCAGGGCAGGTATATCAATGTAACGGAATGACCCGTGACAACCAAAGACTTTGGAAGGATGAGAGATACTCTTGTGCCGGCGGCACTAATAACTCCTGGGTCACCCTGTGCCCTTTTGGGTGTAGGGTGGCTAATAGGATCATAATTCATGTATTAAATGAGATGGGACATTAATAATAATTCATGGTTGCAGGATGTCTTGAGATATCACAAGTTGTTGGCTATTCAATGTGGGCACACATGCTTTTGAAAGGTGTTAATTGCATCTACTCCTAGACATTACATTGTGTATGGTACAAAAGTGTTAATTCAGGTCTGCTGCTAGATCTTTCAATTGTCTGATAACACGGTTTAAAGCCTATTGATGCCCAGGTGTCAATACCCTTTAGAGACAGTACGTCTGTCTAGATATGTGGATTAAGGTCAAGGCATTGTGTAATTGTATTTTGGAATGTGATAGATCTCGTCAGTATCGGTGCCAAAATGTCTGCTAGAGAATTAGCCATAGTGTGTGATGAGGGGGGTGGAGATTACATTGTCCTGTGATTAACTGTAACATGCTGTACTAGATATAAGCAAGCTAAGAAGCCAATAAAGTGTTCATACATTTTGGAAACAAGTACAGAGCAGAGTCTCGTCTTGATTATGGGAAATGGAATGGATCGTGTATGCAAGATTGTCGCTATGTGTCGGATAAGCTTGTTGTGGGTGGATGGAAGGTCGTAAACGGTGGTGACCGTTAAAGTGTGCTAAAGCCCTGAGCCATAATTGGCCAAAGCCACCCAGGTTTTGGCCAATTATGTCTCTTCGTTTTTTGCGCGCTGTGATTGGCCAAGCATGCGGGATATACAGCATGCTTGGCCAATCGTCAGCATGCAATGCTGCAGTGAATTATGGGCCGTTTTGCGTCACTCTAATTTGTCACGAACGACCGCTTTTGTTCGAATTTTGTCGAACGTACGAACAGACAATGATCAAGTTGAACATACGTTCGTATCCAACACGAAGCTCATCCCTAGTGGTGGGACATGCATGCGAGGATTGCGGGGACAACCTGGTGCACACATCTGCTCATGGTGGATTGCAACATCCCAGACACTACTCCACTTGTTCGTTGGAAAGATCCACTGGCAAGGAAATGGAGTGTTGCCAGTACCTTGACCAGTGGCTGCACTGCACGTGAGCGGTGTGTCTTGCTGATGATGTCATCATGCAGGGCTGTGGCTAATTCCAGAATGGCATCAGGGCTGAATCTGAAGATGCGATACACCTCCGATTCCCCCATGCCAAAGACATTAATGCGCATTCGGTAGATCTTCTCCTGTGCCCTCCTCCGTGCCTGTGGACACTGTAGTGCTATGACCATGGCTGCCCCTGGCATGTTGGCAGACAGATGTGTGTCCTCCAAGTGTGATTGCTCAGCTCGTCTGTAACGGTGCTGCTGCAGCTGCTCTCCAGCTGACCTGTGCACGTCTGTTGCTGAGTTACACCTCCTACCCGGCCTACGTAAAATATTGCCCATAGTCTGTTGCCTATCTGCTTTATAGATATATGGTGCATACAGCTTGAGGTGAGTAAAACACTGCTATGAAGTTTGTGTATAAATGGAATTGTGGCCCCTGAAATAGAGCGCAGAGTATATAGATTTCCACTTCTATTATGACAAGAGAGGAGAGGTGTGAGAGAATATTATTTAGGAGTTCCCTTAGGGGGCGCCACGTTCTTTCTGATGGCAACAAAACTAAACAATTATATATTTCATTGTTTCTTGGCGCCGGGAGCACATTTATTTACCATTTTTATTTTTCTCCTGCTATCAATGGCCAACACGGTCCAACACTTCATCCATGTCTTTGGTGCCCTCTTTATGAACAATTCCTATCGCCTGACACCCGGGACATTCCGTTCTGGTTTTTACATTGAGCCCTGCTGTGGGGGAACAAGGAGCAGGATTACTTGTCGGATGGAAGCATCGGGGTGGCTGAGTGAATTTTTACACACCCCTCCCCCTGGTAAATTGCCCCCCACCCCCAACACACACCCACTATGTATCCCGGGCTCCTCTTAGCCACCTGAGACCCGGGACCAGCATAGCGGGTGATGATAGGTAGATAGGAAGGAGAAGAGAGGACAGGAAAGAATATAATGCAGTGTGACCTGTATTCCATTTCATTCAGTGGAGCACAGGGGGGAGGGCATTGGGAGGACCCGTCACCAAACAATCATCACATAGGACGCTTTTTGTCCTCTCTCAGTGCATCTCAACCTTTTTTCAGTCAAGACGCCCTCCGGAATGATGGACAGTCTTGAGGCGCCCTCGAAAATGATGAACAGTCTTGTGGCGCCCTCCAACATGATGGACAGTCTTGTGGAACCCTCCAAAATGATGGATAGTCTTGTGGCGCCCTCCAACATGATGTACAGTTTTGTGGCGCTCTCCAAAATGATGGACAGTCTTGTGGCGCCCTCCAACATGATGGACAGTCTTGTGGCGGCCTCCAAAATGATGGACAGTCTTGTGGCACTCTCCAAAATGATGGATAGTTTTGTGGCACCCTCCAAAATGATGGACAGTCTTGAGGCGCCCTCCAAAATGATGGACAGACTTGAAGTGCCCTCCAAAATGATGGACAGTCTTGAAGCGCCCTCCAAAATGATGGACAGTCTTGAGGCGCCCTCCAAAATGATGGACAGACTTGAGACGCCCTCAAAAATGATGGACAGTGTTAAAGCGCCCTCCAAAATGATGGATAGTCTTTAGGTGCCCTCTAAAATGATGGAAAGTCTTGAGGTGCCCTCAAATGATGGACAGTCTTGTGGCGCCCTCCAACATGATGGATAGTCTTGAGGTGCCCTCCAAAATGATGGACAGTCTTGAAGCGCCCTCCAAAATGATGGACAGTATTGAAGCGCCCTCCAAAATGATGGACAGTATTGAAGTGCCCTCCGAAATGATGGATAGTCTTGAGGCGCCCTCCAAAATGATGAACAGTCTTGAGGCGCCCTCCAAAATGATGGACAGTCTTGAGGCGCCCTCCAAAATGATGGACAGTCTTGAGGCGCCCTCCAAAATGATGGACAGTCTTGAGGTGCCCTCCAAAATGATGGAAAGTCTTGAGACGCTCTCCAAAATGATGGACAGTCTTGAGGTGCCCTCCAAAATGATGGACAGTCTTGAGGTGCCCTCCAAAATGATGGACAGTCTTGAGACGCCCTCCAAAATGATGGACAGTCTTGAGGTGCCCTCCAAAATGATGGACAGTCTTGTGGCGCCCCATTCTAAAATGTAAAAACGATTCTAAAAGTTCTACATAATGTAACAACATCCACACACGTAGGACAACCAACATTATAAGTGATTTATTCTTACAAAGCAAATAGACTTTTGCAAACTGGTACTGACTAGTATTCCAATGTTTCTCTTCTCCCTCAGTTTTTCTCCATCACTCAACTAATGAGACCCCAAAGCTGATGGAGAGAGGCAGGGGAGGGTCACACAAGGATGATATCCAGACAACTGACATCCTCCTTATCAGCTCATGATGTCATTGGTCGTTAGGAGGTTGGCAGCTAGAAGGTTGTAATGGTGACAATGAAAACCTGAGGCTTTGTGTAACTAAAAAGTTTCATCCAATCACCGGCTTGTATACAAATTTGGGGAAATTGTTCAGCATTTTACCAAGGCACCTCTGAAGAATCCTCAGGGCACCCTTGTTGATAAAGGCTGCTCTATGTGATGGTAAATATATATATATATTTTTAATTGTACAGAATTAAATATAATCCCAGGAACATAACCCCCCCCCCCAAAAAAAACTATCTGAGGCCCCCCCATATACGCATGTACAAGCATAAACTCACATATTGGGGCACCTATGGCTGAAATTGATGTTACATATCGCTGCATTGGCCAGAATGAGAGCGATAATTCTATCACCAGACCTCCTCCGTAACACTAAACTGATGACCTATAGGGGCTCCTAAAGCCTTGCCTATAGAAAATATAGAGTACTGAAGTTTGTCACCAAACTACAGGCACACACAAATTTAAGGTTGGACATGTTGGGTATTTACTTGGTGCATTTTACCAAAACATTGGGTAATTTATTGTGTTTTTGTGCCCCCCTAAAATGAACTTTATTGTGTTTTTTACAGAAATTTAGCATCTCATAGACTTTTGCAGTGATATCGTGTGACATAAAAAATTGGAACTACCACTATTTTATTCTCTAGGACAGCCCTCAAATTTTCCACTCACCTACTCGCATTTTGTGAGTATAAAATTGTTTCTGGCGAGGAGCTGGGCTGCTTGGGATTGGGGGGAGCGCAGGTACCGCTGGCATGCAGGGGTTGATCGGGAGCCGGTCTCCCATCGATCGCCCCGGGGAAGAGAGCATAGAGGAAGGAGAAAAGCTCTGTGATTACAGAGCGGATAACCCGCTGTTACAGCTGAGTTTCCATTACAAATGCCTCCACTCCGCTCGTGGTTACACACAGCCCCGCCTCCTGACCCCGCGCCTGTATCAGATAGAGAAAATGGCAGTCCAATGCTGGGACGTGTTCTGTATGATACAGGCGCAGGGTCAGGAGGCGGGGCTGTGTGTAACCACGAGCAGAGGCAATTGTAATATAAACTCAGCTGTAACAGCCGGCTATACGCCCTGTAATCCTGCGGCTTTTATCTTCCTCGATGCTCTCTTCCCTGGGGTGATCCTCTGCACTACAATGGTGGGCACAGTGTGCAGAGGCTACAATGGTGGGCACAGGTGAGGCTGCAATGGGGGGCACAGGTGAGGCTGCAATGGGGGGCACAGGTGAGGTGAGTCTGCAATGGTGGGCACAGGTGAGGCTGCATTGATTGGCACTGATGAGGCTGCATTGGTTGGCATTGGTGAGGCTGCATAGATGGGCACAGTTGAGGCTGCACTGACAAAGTTGTTGTTAATATTTATTTTTGTAACTTAATTCTGCATAACACATTTAAGTGTCATTTCGTGAGATAATTTAGGAGGGCGTGTTTAGGGGCGGAATTAGGGGCGTGCAGGGTAGGGATGCAATAAAACTTCAGGTTAGCCTTTTACTGTATATCAGATGCAGTTTACAAAAAGGGCACAAGATGTCGCTAATGATTAATGATATGTGTTCTTTATGATATGTTGTATCCTCTATCCCAGTAATCTACTCGTTGGTTTCTTTTTCCTGCCTTGTTGTCTGTGTGTGTTCTTCTTACCATGATGTGGAGACATCTTTGTCTGTGTGTGATGATGTTCCAATAAAGAAGCCAGTTCCTGTTACTACACAACGTCTGATCTCCAATGACTCCGCTGCACCTATCAATCGTACTCTGCAACATGATTAACCCTTAAGGCCTAGTTAGTACTTCGGGACTTGAAATTCTGAGCCTTGCTGGCAGTGCCAGGAGAGCTCAAAGGACGCTCTAGGGTGTCTTCTATCAGAAAATATATCACGTTTTGGGGGTTTTATATAATGTTCAGGCCTAAAATGATTCTTTAACTCCTTCCCACCCGGCCTATAGCAGAATGACGGCCAGACGGGGGTTCCGTTATCCTGATTGGATGTCATATGACATCCAGAAGAATAAGCCGCTCGGGCGCAGGGCGATCGTTGGTGTTGTGTGTCGCTCTGACAAACCGCATCTCCAGTCTTGGTAAAGAGCCTAATGCCCTGTACACACGATTGGAAATTCCGACAAGAAAACCGTGGATTTTTTTACGACAGAATGTTGGCTCAAACTTGTGTTGCATACACACGGTCACACAAATCTTGTCGGAAATTCCAAACGTCAAGAACGCGGTGACGTACAATACGTACGATGAGCCGAGATCAATGAAGTTCAGTAGGCAGTTCGGCTCTTTTGCTTGACTCTGAGCATGCGTGTTTTTGGGCGTCGGAATTGCATACAGACGATCGGAATTTCCGACAAGAACTTTTTCCCGTCTAAAAAATTGAGAACCTGCTCTCAATCTTTTGTTGGCGGAAATTCCGACAGCAAATGTCCGATGGAGCATAAACACGGTCAGAATTTCCAACCAAAAGCTCACATCGAAGATTTCCTGTCGGAATTTCCGATTTTGTGTATGCAACATAAGAGGTTGGCTCTTCACCATGTAATCAGCTGTGTCCAATCAAAGCTAATCACATCTTAACCAGAAAGTGCCGGTTATCGGCTTTCCTTTATTCATGCTGACAAGGTGTGAGTAGAGGAGAGCCAATCAGGGTCTCTCCTGACAGGGGGGATCTGCACTGATATTCAGCATTGATTATCAGTACAGCCCATTGCCAGTGATGACCACCAGTGATGCCAATCAGTGCCCACCAGGGATGCCAATCAGTGACCACCAGGGATGCCAATCAGTGACCACCAGGGATGCCAATCAATGACCACCAGGGATGCCAATCAGTGCCCACCAGTGAAATAGAAAACTTACTTATTTACAGGATTTTTGTTATTATTTTTATTAAGCTTTTAAAGATTATATTACATCAACAAAGCCTATCGGGAATACCCAGGCTAGAAATAAAAACAAAAAACACACAATGATAACCTAATAACACAAGGTATATTTACAAAAAGAATTAACAGAAACAAAGAAAAACTTTTTTTTTTTATTTCTGTCTTTTTGTATTTGTAGCACAACAAATAAAACCCCAGAGGTGATGAAATACCACCAAAAGAAATCTCTATTTGGGGGAAAGATAAAAAGATTATTTGGGTAATGTCGCGTACACACGATCATTTTTCAGCATGTCCAAAAACTAGGTTTTCCAACTTCATCATTAAAAACGACGTTGCCCACACGGCCTCATTATTGAAAAATGATGAACAAAGTGCGGTGACGTACAACGGCACTCTTAAGGGGAAGTTCCATTCAAGCTCCTGTCTTATAACTTGCTTCTGAGCATGCGCAAGTTTAAAACTTTGTTTTTAACGTCATTTTAGCCCACAAATGATCATTTTTTACAACCCGAAAAACAACATTTTCTCCCTCGTCTTCCAGGACGGCACCCTGAGAGTAGACTGGCTCACCTGACAGGAAACACAATCAAAATGAGGTTTAAAAGGCCCCACCCCTCCCGTGTGCCTCAGTTCTGATTGTGTTTCCCTTTCAGCGAAACGTTTGTTTTTTTCTTCGTGACCTAAAGCCTGGGGCTGGTGGTCCCCCCCCCGGAGCCCGGACCGCAGGTACCGGGTGCCGTTGGGTCCGGTGTAGCTTGCTACCCCCCCGGGTTTTTCCCCCGTCGTCTTAGTCCAGGGGGGAACAGGAGAAGACACAGACTCCCCTGGACGCCGGAGCCTCCTAGGAGGGCAGGGCTCTCCAGTGCTCCGAAGAGGCCACATCCTCTCTCCCCCCGCCTGGTTCCCTACCTTGGAGGTTGGGCTAAGGCCTCCCCCTTCCTGCTGGCTCCGTCCGGGGGTTTGCTGGACCGCATGGCGGGTAGTTAGGCGCCGATTCGAGCGGCGCCAGGAGCATCCGGGCTCCTGTTGATGACGCGCACGGCGCCGTGACGTCATTCCGCTCCCGCGCGGCAAGATGGCGGCCCCCACCGGACAAACGCTGCAGGCGATCGGGGCGCACTATAAAGCAGCCAGGGAGATAGAGGGGCCTGGCGGCCTCAGAGCATGTTCATGGAAGCCCTTTTCTTGGCACAAGACGCTACTATGGAGGAGGACCGTCTGTTTCCTATGGCTGCAGAGGAAACCACCAAGGGTGAGTCCTTCCTTTTTCTTAGGGGGGTTTTCGTCTCCAAAACAACCCCCCCCCTCCCCTAATCACTGAGAGGTTGAGGGCTAATGGGCATATGTTTCTCCCTGATATGTTTAGGTGAAGACCCTGTTGCCCAGGGGGAGTCCAGCAGAGTGGCTAAGCCTCCTAAGCGTGTTAGGAAATGTGGCAATTGTAGTGACAAATTACCAGCTGAGCATAACAAGCCATTCTGTTCTAAATGCATCTGTAAGCTTACAGGGAAGGAGACCTCACAGATTATGAAGCAATTTCTCTTGGTTCAGACCGAAATGCTATCCACCCTAAAGGAGTTTCAATCTTCCCTAAATAGAAAAGACACTGATTCTCCGGCTCCGGGCCCCTCCTCCCAGGAATCCTCTTCTGCCTCTCGTTCGTTTGTACCACTACAGGCTCGTAGAGTGTACCCCTCGGATTCTGAGGAGTCCGAGTTAACCTTGCGTAGTGAAACCCTGGTTGACAGCCAGGCGGAGGAGGAGGAAGAGGAGGAGGAGGATGCCAGGACAGGAAAATATATGTTTCCTGCTGAGGATATGGAGGGCCTTCTAGCAGCTGTTTATGCTACCGAGCATATTCAAGAACCAGCAGAGCAGGTCTCAGCACGGGACAGGATGTACAGGGGTTTAATAAAGCCTCAAACCATGACCATTCCTGTCCATCAGTCACTAAAGGACATTATCCTCAGGGAGTGGGCAGAACCTGAAAAAAGCTTACCAAGTTTCAAAACTTGGAAACGCCGCTGTCCCTTTAAGACGGAGGTAGTAGACACCTTTTTTAAGGTCCCTAAGCTTGATGCCCCCTTGGCACAGGTCTCTAAACAGTCAGACCTTTCCTTTGAGGACACAGGCAGTTTAAAGGATGCCATGGATAGGTGTACCGACACTTCTCTCCGTAGAGCATGGGAAGCCAATGCAGCCGCCCTTGGTCCTGCATTGGCCTCAGCCTGCGTGGCAAGAAATGCCGACGCCTGGACTTCCAAACTTCTAGACCATCTCCCCAGTTCTTCCAAGACTAAGGCCCCGTACACACGGCCGAGGTTCTCGCTGAAAATCAGCGAGAACCTCGCTGGAATGCACATTCCAGCGAGGACCTCGGCCGTGTGTACGGTCTCAGCGAGCTTCCCGTCGGGAAGCCCGTCGAGCCGAAATAGAGAGCACGCTCTCTATTTCCTCGACGGCCCGCCTGGAAGAATGGCTGGTTGCCATTCCCGACGGGCGGGTCGCCGAATCCGACGGCCGGGAGAGAACCTCGACGGGCGGAACGATGTGTTCTGCCCGTCGAGGTTCTGGGTCGTGTGTACGCCGCCTCAGGAGATACGAGATTCCCTCCAGCTTATTATGTTGTGTTTGTTTGTTTTTATTTCTTAATTACTCGCTTTACAACAAATTTAATGGTTTCGTTGCGAGGCCATCAGAAACAAAATTAACATAGTTCAGACATATAGGTACACAAAACATAGAAATCTAAAACATGATTAAAAGGAGGAAAAAAAAAAAAAAATTTGTCACATTGAGTCCATTAATATACATTTAGGTTAATTAACTTTTCATTCATCTAGGGCATCCATATCTAAAATAGTTCATTTTTAGAGTTAGATTACAAAATTCACATACCAAATATCACTGACTACATTTTTCTATATACAGTACTCAATCAAACTACGTAATCTAATCAGATCCAGGGTTGCGTAGGTGACC
Source organism: Rana kukunoris (assembly GCA_029574335.1). NCBI lineage: Eukaryota > Metazoa > Chordata > Amphibia > Anura > Ranidae > Rana > Rana kukunoris. The sequence continues at coordinate 2,395,514 of CM056052.1, read as the reverse complement.
TTTCATCATTTTTTTGAATTGGTTAAAAGTTTTTGCCCTTCTAATATCAATCGGTAGAGCATTCCATTGCACCGCCGCTTGGTATGAGAATGAGCGACCACCAATTCGGATATTCTTTATTTTTGGGATGTTTACGCGATAATATCCATCTTCGCATAACTGTCGCTTTGGAACATGTTTGACAACCTTATCCATTATATATTTTGGCGTCATAGCATTAAATGTTTTATACATTAAACATGCTATTTTTAATTTAATGCGTTTATCGACAGTTAACCACCCCAGACTGTTTAGTTGTTCTGATGTTGGATCTCATTAGCGGGGCAGTGGCCTACTTGGCAGACGCAGCGGTGGAAACCGTTCGCGCCTCGGCCAAGACCGGGGCCCTTATTAATGCCTCTAGGAGGGCCATCTGGCTAAAAACCTGGAGGGGTGATCTTGCCTCTAAACGCCGCCTATGTGCACTCCCCTTCAAGGGTTCCCTCTTGTTTGGGGAAGCCTTAGATCAGGCTTTGTCCAGGTCTTCTGAGAAGGGGAATAAATTCCCTTCTAAACCCAGGCAGAGTAGGAAGCGGTCCTTTCGTCCCAGCCAGAGAAAGATTCCGGCCCCGGACAAAAGACCGTCCACCAGCCGACGTTGGACTTTTGGTAAAGATAGACCAAAGGGGGGGGATCCTTTTTTCCAGTCCCAAACCATCCGGAAAGGACACCAAGTGAAGGGAAGGTGGGGGGCAGGCTCGCCAGGTTTCTTCCTGCCTGGGAGAGCATAACCCAGAGTCCCCATGTCCTGCAGATAATCAGGGAGGGTTACCATTTAGAGTTCAGAGAGCTTCCCCCCCCGACCTTTCTCCTCACTCACCTCCCAAGGGACTCCAGCAAGGCCATAGGCCTCTCCCAAAATATTGTAAGTCTGGCAGAACAGGGGGTCATAATCCCAGTCCCACCAGACCAACAAGGTCAGGGACTATACTCCCACATTTTTGTGGTTCCCAAGCCGGACGGCAAGTTCAGATTGATAATCAATCTGAGACCCCTGAACTCCCATCTCCTCTACAAAAGATTCCGGATGGAGAGTGTGCACAGCCTCAGGGGTCTTTTGTTAGAAGGCGTCTTTATGGCGACCATAGATTTAAGGGACGCCTACCTGCATGTCCCGATTTTTTCGGGACATCAGAGGTTTCTGAGATTTGCCCTCGCCTCCGCACAGGGAATTCAGCACTGGCAGTTTGCTGCCCTTCCCTTTGGTCTGGCCTCCAGCCCAAGGGTGTTTACGAAGGTCCTGGCGGAGGTAATGGCTCATCTACATCTGAAGGGGGTCTCCCTCGTCCCCTATCTAGACGACCTTCTGCTCTTCAGCCCAAGTCAGGATCAGCTCCTTTCGGACCTGGCCGTCGTCATGACCACTCTGGAGTCGCTTGGTTGGATAATCAACAAGCAAAAGTCCTCCCTTCTGCCGGAACAGCGGAAGGCATACCTGGGGGTTATCATAGTTTCCCGAGGAAAGAAGCTTTTTCTTCCCCAAGAGAAGTTCCAGAGGCTTGTGACGACGATCGGGTCTTTAGTGGCTACAGAAAATCCCTCCCTCAGAGAGATCATGAAGCTGTTGGGTCGGATGACCGCTTGCATTCCGGCGGTCCCCTGGGCCCAACTACACGCAAGACCACTTCAGAGGTTCCTCCTCTCCGCCTGGAACGGGAAGGAGGACACTCTCGATTCCCGGGTCAGGGTCCCGATCCTAGTCAAGGACTCCCTAGAGTGGTGGCTTCACCACCAAAACCTCCTGAAGTGCCGTCCGTGGAGTCAGACCAATCCACTGAAGGTCACTACGGACGCCAGTGCTTGGGGTTGGGGAGCCCATGTACAAGAACTGCGGGCTCAGGGATCCTGGGATCCTCATCAAAGGCGGACCTCCTCCAACTATCGAGAATTACTGGCAGTGGGAGAAGCTCTGAGGGCATTCGAAGAGAGAATTCAGGGCAAGGATGTCCTGGTCCTTTCCGACAATGCCACAACAGTCGCCTTTCTCAACAGACAGGGGGGCACCAGGTCCCAGTCTCTCCTGACACTCTCCCTGGAGATCCTGGGTTGGGCGGAACAGAGAGTACCCTCTATTCTGGCAATCCACATAAGGGGAGCCACCAATCTGGAGGCCGACTTTCTGAGTCGTCGACCCATTTCTCAGGGGGAGTGGGAATTGTGCCAGGAAACCTTCGACTGGGTTTGTCGGCGGTTCGGGGTTCCGGAGATAGATCTTTTTTCCTGCAGGGAAAACAGAAAAGTGAACAGATTCTTTTCCCTTTGGCAGGGACGGGGGTTCTCAGGGGGTGGATGCGCTGGCCCAGGCCTGGGATTTCCGTCTGGCTTACGCTTTTCCCCCGTTGAATCTGATCCCAAGGGTCTTACAAAAGCTGGCCTCCGCGGAGACCAAGTTAATCCTAATCACTCCTTGGTGGCCCCGGAGATCCTGGTTTCACATTCTGAAGCTCTGGTCTCTAGCTCCCCCGCTTCCCCTTCCTCTCCGAGTGGATCTCCTGCGGCAGGGGCCGATCTCTCATTCGAACCCAGGGTTCTTCAGCCTGACGGCATGGCTCTTGAGAGGCGGAACTTGCAGCGGAAGGGCTGCTCGGATAGAGTCATAGATACCCTACTATCCAGCCGCAAGAAGGTCACCAGACACATTTACGCAAAGGTCTGGACAGTCTTTTCGCATTGGTGCACCACTAAGCGGATCTCTTCTCCCAAAACTCCCGCCATCCTGGAGTTTCTTCAGGATGGCGTGGAACTAGGCTTAGCTACCAGAACTCTAAGAGTTCAAGTGGCAGCTTTATCATATTTTTTGGAGAAGAGCCTCTCAGCGGACCCTCTCATCAAGAGGTTCCTGACAGCTAGGGACAGACTTTCTCCTGTGCAGAGTTCCAGGGTTCCCTCATGGGACCTCTCCCTGGTCCTGGAGCAGCTGACTAAGGCACCATTTGAGCCTATAGACAGCATTTCTGTAAAATTTCTTACGATTAAGTTTACCTTTTTGTTAGCCGTCACGTCTGCCAAGAGAGTTGGAGACTTGCATGCTTTTTCTATCAAGGAACCCTTTCTGCGGGTTTTTGAAGATAGGGTTATTTTGACTCAGGATCCTCTGTACCTTCCCAAGGTGGCAACCAGGTTCCATAGGTCTCAGGAAGTTATACTTCCTTCTTTTTGCGCAAATCCCAGCAATGAAAAGGAAGCCACTTTCCATTGCCTGGATGTAAGACGCTGCCTTTTAGTTTACCTAGAGAGGGTTAGTGAGTTCAGAACTTCCCCTCGTCTTTTAGTTAATTTCTCAGGGCAGAAAAAGGGTCAACAGGCAACTAAGGCTTCCATCTCCAGATGGATTAGGCAGGCTATCTCCTTGTCATACACACAGGCAGGTAGACCACTTCCTGTTATTAAGGCTCATTCCACGCATTCTCTGGCAACCTCCTGGGCAGAAAGGGCAGGAGCTTCCATAGAGCAGATCTGTAGAGCGGCAACCTGGTCCAGCCGGAATACGTTCATCAGACATTATAGAGTCGAACTACTGTCTCCTCAAGACCTGATGTTTGGTAGGAAGGTCTTACAGACGGTGGTCCCGCCCTAAGTTAGGCCTGAGGTTACTTGCTTTTCTCTCAGGGTGCCGTCCTGGAAGACGAGGGAGAAATTACCAGTTACTTACCGATAGCTGGATTTCTACGAAGTCTTACAGGACGGCAGGCCTACTTCCCTCCCTTTTACTTCTATCTAAATTCCTCCTTTTTTCTTAGTTTCTGTCTATACCGTGTTCTAAAGAGCGGTTACTTATCTTAAACTGAGGCACACGGGAGGGGTGGGGCCTTTTAAACCTTATTTTGATTGTGTTTCCTGTCAGGTGAGCCAGTCTACTCTCAGGGTGCCGTCCTGTAAGACTTCGTAGAAATCCAGCTACCGGTAAGTAACTGGTAATTTTTAACTACTTATGGACCGCCGCATGTACATTTACGTCGGCAGAATGGCACCAACAGGCACATCAACGTATATATACGTTGGTGCCTTGGGGGGGTTCGGGGGTCCGATCGGACCCCCCCGTACATGCGGCGGTCCGCGCGGCTGTAGGAGCGATCCGTGCAGAGGGGGTGGCTATCCGTTTTTGTCCGCCCCCTCACGATTGCTCCCAGCCAATGCGCGCGCCCACAGGAAGGAGGAAGCGATGTGATCTCTCCCTCGGTGTTTTTTTCAACCACCGCTGAGGAGAGATCACATCACAGTAAGTCTGCACAACACTACACTGCACTAACACTACACATTAACCCCCCGCGATCGACCCCCCCCTCCCCCCTGTCACAGTGTCACTAAATGCAGCAATCATACATGTATGATTACTGTATTTAGTGGCAGTGTGACAGGCAGTGTAAAAGTCAGTTAGTGTTAGGTTCAGGGTAGCCCCGTACCCCCCCTAATAAAGTTTTAACCCCCTGATCACCGCCCTAGTTAACCCTTTCACTCCCTATTGCCAGTGTCACTAAGCGATCATTTTTCTGATCGCTGTATTAGTGTCGCTGTTCCCGCTAGGTAGCTAATTTTTTATTTATTGCGATTTTTTTTTTTTTACTAAAGACATGTGGCTAAATACATTTTGGCCTAAATGTTTTGACTACAATTTAGTTTATTGATTTTTCTTATAACAAAAAGTAAAAAATATTGATTTTTTTTCAAAAATGTCGCTCTATTTTTGTATATAGCGCAAAAAATAAAAATCGCAGAGGCGATCAAATACCACCAAAAGAAAGCTCTATTTGTGGGAAGAAAAGGACGCAAATTTTGTTTGGGAGCCACGTCGCACGACCGCGCAATTGTCTGTTAAAGCGACGCAGTGCCGAAACGCAAAAACCCCTTGGGTCATTTGGCAGCGAATTGGTCCGGGTCTTAAGTGGTTAAAACGACGTTAAAAAAATGCAGCATGCTCGAATTTTTTTTGCTCATTTTTCAGAAGATGAAAAACGATGTAAAGCCAACACACGATCATTTTAAATGACGTTTTTTAAAATGTATTTTTTTTCATGCCGAAAAATGATTGTGTGTACGTGGCATGAAGGAGCTGAAAATTGGCCTGGGCAGGAAGGAGGTAAAAGTGCCCGGTATTGAAGGGGTGTTGAATGTGGGCAAAAAAAACACACAAAACTGTCTCTGGTAGTGAAAGGGTTAAAGGATAAATTCACCTTTGGGAAGATGTTAGGTTCCTGCAGCGGCTCAGCGATCCAAGACATTTCCCACCCTCAAGGCCCTAATACACCTCAAGGGTTGTGTGGGATCCCTGATGAACAGGAAGACAGGACTTCAGTGAGGAACATTTCCCTCACTCAGGACAGGAATATGGCTTCTCCCCTGTGTGAGATCTCTGATGTTTGGAAAGATGGGACTTCTGTGAAAAACATTTCCCACATTCAGGACAGGAATACGGCTTCTCCCCCGTGTGAGATCTCTGATGTGTGGAAAGTTCAGACTTCTGTGAAAAACATTTCACGCACTCGGGACAGGAATACGGCTTCTCTCCTGTGTGAGATCTCTGATGCCTGGAAAGATCTGACTTCTGTGCAAAACATTTCCCGCACTCAGGACAGGAATACGGCTTCTCCCCTGTGTGAGATCTCTGATGTTGGGAAAGACTAAACTTCCCTGAAAAACATTTCCCACACTCAGGACAGAAATACGGCTTCTCCCCCGTGTGAGATCTCTTATGTGTGGATAGACTGGACTTCTCTGAAAAACATTTCCCACACTCAGGACAGGAATATGGCTTCTCCCCTGTGTGAGATCTCTGATGTGTGGAAAAATGGGACTTCTGTGAAAAACATTTCCCGCACTCAGGACAGGAATACGGCTTCTCCCCCGTGTGAGATCTCTGATGTTTTGAGAGATTGGACTTATCTGAAAAACATTTCCCACACTCAGGACAGGAATATGGCTTCTCTCCTGTGTGTGATCCCTTATGTCTGGAAAAATCGGACTTATATGAAAAACATTTCCCACACTCAGGACAGGAATACGGCTTCTTCCCTGTGTGAGATCTCTGATGTCTGGAAAGATTGGACTTGTCTGAAAAACATTTCCCACACTCAGGACAGGAATATGGCTTCTCCCCTGTGTGTGATCCCTTATGTCTGGAAAAATCGGATTTATATGAAAAACATTTCCCGCACTCAGGACAGGAATAAGGCTTCTCCCCTGCGTGAGATCTCTGATGTCTGGAAAGACTGGACTTATCTGAAAAACATTTCCCGCACTCAGGACAGGAATACGGCTTTTCCCCCGTGTGAGATCTCTGATGTGTGGTAAAATTGGACTTCTTTGAAAAACATTTCCCACACTCAGGACAGGAATACGGCTTCTCCCCTGTGTGTGATCCCTTATGTCTGGAAAAATCAGACTTCTTTGAAAAACATTTCCCATACTCAGGACAGGAATACGGCTTCTCCCCCATGTGAGATCTCTGATGTGTGGAAAGATCGGATTGAAAACGGAAACACTTCCTGCATTCAGTACAGGAAAGTCTCGTATTTTTTTGAAAAATGGCACTGTCCCGCACAGTCTGAGGATCCTCAGGATAAGAGGAATACGATGGTCCGGCACTGTCCCGCACAGTCTGAGGTTCCTCAGGATAAGAGGAATACGATGGTCCGGCACCGTCCTTCACAGTCTGAGGTTCCTCAGTATAAGAGGAATACGATGGTCCGGCACCATCCCGCACAGTCTGAGGTTCCTCAGGATAAGAGGAATACGATGGTCCGGCACCGTCCCGCACAGTCTGAGGTTCCTCAGGATAAGAGGAATACGATGGTCCGGCACCGTCCCGCACAGTCTGAGGTTCCTCAGGATAAGAGGAATACGATGGTCCGGCACCGTCCCGCACAGTCTGAGGTTCCTCAGGATAAGAGGAATACGATGGTCCATCTACACTGTGTGGTGCCGGATGGACATTTGAGGTAGTCGGGTTTTCTCCTGGACTATACTGTGTGATGTCCTCATCTTCTACTTTACAGTCTGGAGACAAAGTGAGACAATCCTCTGAGGTTTTCCTCATCTCCCGTCCATCTACTAAAATAGAAATACAAAGATTATTACTAGACATGAGCCGATTGGTTCCCCCCTCAAGGTAACTAAAGTGTGAAGTATATGGGACTTTGATGTAATCAATTGAGTATGCTGTCTATATTCACAGCTCCTATGGAACTGGAATATGTTTGTTAACGTATTATTCTTATACTGTATTAAAAAAAAAACTTTTTTAACTTAAGAGATTGTCTCTCTTGCATTGGACCCACATCTTACTACCGTGCCTCTAAAGTCCATAACATGCCCTCCAAATTTTGTGTTTACTGAAATTTCAGGATGTGGCACGTGCTCTATTTATGTATCCACATGCTCACTACATGTGAGGATACTTTCTTCTTGTTTTCTAACTAGTAAATGGGTCCTCTGATCTCCTACCAGATCATTTCTTTATTAATGGGCCTTAGTCAGAGAGTGAGGAAACAACGTACATTAAAGGATCACTAAAGATATTTTTTAAATAACAAACATGTTATACTTCCCTCCACTGTGCAGCTTGTTTTGCACAGAGTGGCCCCAATCCACATCTTCTGGGGTCCCTCGGCGGCTCTCTCACAAGGTGTTGCGGGCGCACTCCCGTGATGAAGCCGGCAGCCATAGCCGCTCACTATATCACTTGGCCCCGCCCCATGGCGCGCTGCGTCATTGGATGTGATTGTGTAACAGGGGCCTGGCGCTGTTATGCGTTCCACGCTGGAGCTCGGCGAACGTGCAATCAGCTGCATTCAGCACACATGCTGCCTTTCTATAAACAGAACGGCGTGTGTATTATTGTCAGCCGTAGCTCGGTCATGCTACATTCTTGCTGCCAGCGCTCTCCACGCTACAGATCAACCTTACAAGGATTCTCCATATCTACATAGCCATTATGCTATCTACTTCCAGGCAACCATTATTGCTGGCACCCTAAGAGAAATTCATGGTAGACACCCTACACTACGGAAACCTGTGTCTCAAGCCCTACAAAGGGATAAGTAGCACATCTTTTACTTGTAGTACCTTAGGAAGATTTGCTGCAGATATTGGCCCCGATTCACAGACATCGGTGCATATTTATGCCGCCATAGCGTATCTCTTTTACGGAGAGGGAAGCATGGAATTCACAAAGCAAATGTTCCCAACTCTGCGCCGGCGTAGCGTATAGTCATAGGCGTAAGTCAGCGAAAGTGGAAGTGGGCGTGATACATATAAATGAAGCGTGACCCTATGCAAATGATGGGCCGAGCGTCATGCAAGTACTCATAATGAACAGCTCATGTGCCGTCCCATGGAGGTATCCCAGTGTGTATGCCTAAGATACGTCTAATTACTACCTACGACGTGAACGTAACCTACGCCCAGCCCTATTAAAGTACTTTCCTCTTTGCTCATATAGCCTATATAAACCATAGATTTTTTTAATTTTTCCCAGCCTCCCCAAGTTCCGGTAACGTGGTTATTTAATTCCTTATATTGAGACATTACCTCTTCCATACTTCTTATCCTTTCTACTTCCCTTAACCATTCTTGTATCTGGGGTTTGTGAATCTGGATCTATGTGGAGAGTTCTTCTTGTCTTGGGTCTGAGACTATACAGACCTATCCCTCCACCCGGCACTGCCAGCAAACATCAGAACTAGTAACCCCGGGAGAATTCCTCTGTCAGAGATCTCGCTAGATCCGGGTATGGGGCAGAAGACCTAAGACACATACCCCAGGTGACTAAGACAAGAAACACCTATGGGGGGTTAAAATTAACATTTTACTAGCAGCTGAACCCCAGAATGTCCAGAAATCCATCCTAGATACATGAACTGTGTCTGCAGCACAGAGAAGGTAGATTATCCCAGAGAAATACAGGAATACAGGACAGGGAACACAGCTCAGGAAAGTAACCAGGGGATTACAGGCTGATATCACCCAGTCCCCGCCCTACTCTGGACCAATCAGTGAGCAGTATGGGTGGAGGAATGGATTTAGTGTTAATGACCCACCTGTGCTGATCTCTGTAAGAGTGCCGTCCTCTAGAATTAGCCTCAATATTCCATCTCCCTTCATAGACTGCAGATCACCCCTCACAATTGTTTCTTCTTCTGCTTTAACAGGAAATTCTATATCGATTGGATCTCCACTCTAAACCAACAAAATAATAAAAAAGAATCAGTAATACATAAGCTTCAATATTGTGACATCATATTTAAAAGAAATGAACACATCCTCCCACAAGTCCATGTCTAGTTGTTCCGTCCCACCAACCTTTAAATAAGGAGGGATGGTGTGACCTTCCTGTGTGGAATCCCGGGAATACAGAGGGCGGGGACATCTCTCTGGGGGGTCTCTGTAGCTGGATGACTCCACCATGGTGTCCTGGTACAGATCTTTGTGTCCTTTTGGAATCTCTGACTCCTCCTTCACCCCATCCTCATCATCCTCCTCTTTTATCTCCTCTTTAATATTGACCAGTGTGGAATCCTGAGGACGAGGACATCTCTCTGGTGGGTTCCCATTACTGGATCCATCTGTAGGAAACACACACACTGACTGAATCCATTGTTTCTATGTGTTTATCAGATGATGGGGGATCTAGGTGGAGCCTCCGTACTGCTCTCTCCTTTACAATAAAGTCTCCTCTTACCCGGTGATGTGAGGGGCGGCTGATTGTCCATCATGACATCCTTGTAGAGATCCTTGTGTCCTTCTAAATACTCCCACTCCTCCATGGAGAAATAGACAGTGACATCCTGACACCTTATAGGAACCTGACACACACAATGATACAGTCACCATCCAGACACACCCCTTGTCTGTTACTGGATAATGTCCCAGAATTCCCAGAATCCTCCTCACCTCTCCTGTCAGCAGCTCCATCATCTTCTTGGTGACTTATAGAATCTTCTCCATGTTGTGTCTCTCGGGTTTTAGGGAGTCACATGGAGGCACTGTGATGGTCATGTGATCATCTGACTTCACAAGAGGAAATCTCTGTATTGGAGAACCAATAGGAATATGTTAGATTCCCAGAATCCTCCTCACCTCTCCGGTCAGGTCTGTGTATTATTAATAGAGATAAGAGTGATGTCATGTGACCTCCCAGAATCCCCCTCACCTCTCCGGTCAGGTCTGTATTATTAATAGAGATAAGAGTGATGTCATGTGACCTCCCAGAATCCTCCTCACCTCTCTGGTCAGGTCTGTATTATTAATAGAAATAAGAGTGATGTCATGTGACCTCCCAGAATCCTCCTCACCTCTCCGGTCAGGTCTGTGTATTATTAATAGAGATAAGAGTGATGTCATGTGACCTCCCAGAATCCCCCTCACCTCTCCGGTCAGGTCTGTATTATTAATAGAGATAAGAGTGATGTCATGTGACCTCCCAGAATCCCCCTCACCTCTCCGGTCAGGTCTGTGTATTATTAATAGAGATAAGAGTGATGACATGTGACCTCCCAGAATCCTCCTCACCTCTCCGGTCAGGTCTGTGTATTATTAATAGAGATAAGAGTGATGTCATGTGACCTCCCAGAATCCTCCTCACATCTCCGGTCAGGTCTGTATTATTAATAGAGATAAGAGTGGTGTCATGTGACCTCCCAGAATCCTCCTCACCTCTCCGGTCAGGTCTGTGTATTATTAATAGAGATAAGAGTGATGACATGTGACCTCCCAGAATCCTCCTCACCTCTCCGGTCAGGTCTGTGTATTATTAATAGAGATAGGAGTGATGTCATGTGACCTCCCAGAATCCTCCTCACCTCTCCGGTCAGGTCTGTGTATTATTAATAGAGATAAGAGTGATGTCATGTGACCTCCCAGAATCCTCCTCACCTCTCCGGTCAGGTCTGTATTATTAATAGAGATAAGAGTGATGTCATGTGACCTCCCAGAATCCTCCTCACCTCTCCGGTCAGGTCTGTGTATTATTAATAGAGATAAGAGTGATGTCATGTGACCTCCCAGAATCCTCCTCACCTCTCCGGTCAGGTCTGTGTATTATTAATAGAGATAGGAGTGATGTCATGTGACCTCCCAGAATCCTCCTCACCTCTCCGGTCAGGTCTGTATTATTAATATAGATAAGAGTGATGTCATGTGACCTCCCAGAATCCTCCTCACCCCTCCGGTCAGGTCTGTATTATTAATAGAGATAAGAGTGATGTCATGTGACCTCCCAGAATCCCCCTCACCTCTCCGGTCAGGTCTGTATTATTAATAGAGATAAGAGTGATGTCATGTGTCCTCCCAGAATCCTCCTCACCTCTCCGGTCAGGTCAGTATTATTAATAGAGATAAGAGTGATGTCATTTGACCTCCCAGAATCCTCCTCACCTCTCCGGTCAGGTCTGTATTATTAATAGAGATAAGAGTGATGTCATGCGACCTACCAGAATCCTGCTCACCTCTCCAGTCAGGTCTGTATTATTAATAGAGATAAGAGTGGTGTCATGTGACCTCCCAAAATCCCCCTCACCTCTCCGGTCAGGTCTGTATTATTAATAGAGATAAGAGTGATGTCATGCGACCTCCCAGAATCCTCCTCACCTCTCCAGTCAGGTCTGAGTTTTATTAATAGAGATAAGAGTGATGTCATGTGACCTCCCAGAATCCCCCTCACCTCTCCGGTCAGGTCTGTGTATTATTAATAGAGATAAGAGTGATGTCATGTGACCTCCCAGAATTCTCCTCACCTCTCCGGTCAGGTCTGTATTATTAATAGAGATAAGAGTGGTGTCATGTGACCTCCCAGAATCCCCCTCACCTCTCCGGTCAGGTCTGTGTATTATTAATAGAGATAAGAGTGATGTCATGTGACCTCCCAGAATCCTCCTCACCTCTCCGGTCAGCAGGTAGATGATCTCCAGTGTGAGGTTTAGAATCCTCATGTGACTCCGGTCCTCCTCCATCCTCATTGGTCATGTGATGTATACAGATTTACCTGTGGACCAATAATTGATAAGAGAGAATGATGAGGACTGTACTGGTTGTATAATATTAGGATGGGGGTGTATGGGGGATAATATGAGGGGTTCTATCATGTAAGAACGCCCCCCAGTGGTCTCACACACAGAGGAACATTCAGTTTAGTGTTTGATATGTTTCTGGGGTCTGGGATACTCCTTCCCTTTGGCCTTTAACATTTCCCCACCTATGGGGCCGGAACATTCTCTTCATATTGGAGATGTGGGGGGGATAGGGGTGTGTTATGTAGACATAAAGTTTATATTTATATAAACCTTCCCCATCCCCCCAATATGAAGAGAATGTTCTGGCCCCATAGGTGGGGAAATGTTCTGCCCCTGATGGGGTTAATCTAGGTCTCCACACTATATATGTGTGTATCATCATCTGCTGGAGATAAAAGACGTCACAGTGACTATGGAGGAAGAGGACGGACATGACGGGGTTACTGGGTGTAAATAGAAAATAAGATCTTATTACCTCCTCTGCTGCCTCTTCCAGCAACGTCTTCTCTCTACTTCCTCCCGACTCACCTCTCACCCGGAACTTCCTGTCTGTACCTGACATCACTTCCTGTCTTTCATAGAGACTTCCTGTCTGCCATCTTGTGGAGCTCAGAGGAACTGCAGAAACATCTGGTAGTGTGAACACGGCCTTGTGCTGTGTGTGTATGTACTGTATATCCGTATAGATGGGTCATCTCCACTCCAACCAATGGGGATAGAAATATATTACTGCTCAGGGGAGGGGGGGACATTTTCGCTCCTAATAGCGGAGTGTTTGTCGGACCAGTGTGAACCCGGCCTTATTGCCAAAGCTTAATTGAACAGGCTGAAGTTAGAGGCCGATTGGCTACTATGTAGAGCTAAACCAGATTCTGAGCGCATCAGCTTTAGTAAATCTCCCCCCATTGATACCAGAACTAGTGCAATGCGTTTAATTCCAAATTCATTTACCGCTTCAGCCCCGGACCATTTCACTGGTCAAAGACCGGACCACTTTTTGCGATTCGGCACTGCGTCGCTTTAACTGACAAATATTTAACTGACAAACAAAATTGGTGTCCTTTTCTTCCCACAACTAGAGATTTCTTTCGGTGGTATGTGATTACCTCTGTGGTTTTTAATTTTTTGCGCTATAAACAAAAAAAGAGTGCCAATTTTGAAAAAAAAATAATATTTTTTACTTTTTGCTATAATAAATATCCCCCAAAAATATATAAAAAAACAATGTTTTGCCTCAGTTTAGGCCGATACGTATTCTTCTACATATTTTTGGTAAAAAAAAACGCAATAAGCGTTTATTGATTGGTCTGCGCAAAAGTTATAACGTCTACAAAATAGGGGATAGTTTTATGGCATTTTTATTAATATTTGTTTTTTTACTAGTAATGGTGGCGATCAGCGATTTTTATCCTGACTGCGACATTATGGCAGACACATTGGACACTTTTGACACCATTTTGGGACCATTGTCTTTTTACAGTGATAAGTGCTATAAAAATGTACTGATTACTGTGAAAATGACACTGGCAGTGAAGAGGTTAACCTGTAGGAGGCTCTGTAGGGGTTAAGTGTGACCTAGTGAATGATTCTTACTATTAGGGGGCGTGGCACATCACTGATTATCATTCCCTATGACAGGGAACAGACAATCACTGACAGTGTCACTAGGAAGAACGGGAAAAGGTTTGTTTACACTGACATCTCCCGTTCTTCAGCTTTGTGACCCAATTGCGGGACACCGGCGATCGATTGGGTCTGTGGGTCCCATGGGCGCAGTCACGGAGCTCCATATCGGGTTGCAAGCGCACCGCTGTCGGTGTGCTCACAACCCATGGCTCGCATCTTAAGGGGGACGTACCTGTACGCCCATATGCACAGCCGTGCCATTCTGACGACGTATGTCGCCACACGGCGGTCGGCAAGCGGTTAATGGAGATTAGAATACTGACACCTCATGATGAAAAGACTGAATGATATTGCAATAGGTAAGCACGAGAATGTAAACAGTGAGTAGAATCCATAGTCAGATGAGTTTCCTACAAGCTATGGAAGTGCCAAAGTGTGCCAACGAGTCCATTATCGTCCTCCATGTAACGGTATCTTTTTATCCCCCTAATGTTCCATGCGGTAATACTGATGTCTGTAGTCATAAGTGGGTGGTGTATAGGGATGAGCCTAACACCCCCCACGTTCGGTTCGCACCAGAACCTTCGAATGGACCGAACTTTTCACGCGAACTTTAGAACCCCATTGAAGTTTATGGGACTCGAACGTTCCAAATCAAAAGTGCTCATTTGACAAGGCTAATATGCAAGTTATTGTCCTAAAATGGGTTTGGGGACCCGGGTCTTACCCCAGGGGATATGTATCAATGCAAAAAACTAACGTTTTTTTGGGAGCAGTGACTTTAATGACATTTAAAGTGAAAAATAAATTCCTTTAAATATCGTACCTGCTGGGTGTCTATAGTATGCCTGTGAGGTGGCACATGTTTAGAACTGTCCCTGAACAAAATGAGATTTATATAGGAAAAAAGTCATTTAAAACTGCTTGCAGCTTTAATGTAATGTCTGGTCCCTGCAATATGGATGAAAATCACTGAGAAAAAAAAAATGGGTCCCCCCCCCTCCCCAGGTCATTACAAGCCCCTATGGCCCTATATACTTTGCACAGCAGTATACAGGCGGTGCAAATAAGACAGGGACTGTAGGTTTGTTGTTAAGTAGAATCAGTTTGTAATTTTTAACTGGTACTTCTTTAAAGTGTAGCTCCAGCCATAAAATCTATTTTTAAGCTTTTCTGAAAATTAATGAATGAATGAAAGACTTATATAGCGCGGCACATGCAAACTAAATCGCCTCTGGGCGCTTGTTGTTCCTGTCTCCTTTGGTATCAGAAGAGATGAGTCTTGATCTTTCTCCTGAATGCTAAGTGGTTCTCCTCCAACCGAAGGCTGGTTGGAAAAGCGTTCCATAGTCTGGGACCTTGGACCGCGAATCTTCTATCCTCTTTTAGACTTGTAGTTGGCTTTCGGTATCTGGAGTAGATTTTGATTGGTGGATCGCAGAACGCGATTGGGGTTATGAGCTTTTATTTTTGTCTTTTTACTGGCAACCAATGAAGGGTTCTCAGTGAAGGTGAGAATGATTCCCAGGGTTTTTTCCCAGTCACAAGTCTGGCGGCCGTATTCTGAACGACTTGTAGACGAGCGATTTGGTACTTGGGGAGTCCGAGGTAGAGGGCATTTGCCTAGTCCAGTCTGGAGTTAACAATTGCTCCCACCACGACCGCTAAATCTTCTTTGGGGATGAAAGGAGTGAGTCTGCGTAGTAGGTGCAGCAGATGGTGAGATCCGCTGACTACTGACCCTATTTGTGCATCCATTGTCATATAGGAGTCGAAGATGACCCTGAGACTTTTGACTTTGGCGCTAGGGGTGATGGTTTTGCCAAGAATGGGCGGGGGTATCCATGTTGTTGCAGGTTGATTCATACGCTTGGCGTGAAACAGGAGAAGTTCTGTTTTTGCTCCATTTCGTTTAAAGCGGATCTCCACCTAAAGTGAAGATCCGATGATCGGAACCCTCCCCCCCTCCGGCGTCACATTTGACACCTTTCAGGGGGAGGGGGGTGCAGATACCTGTCTAAAGACAGGTATCTTCACCCACTTCCGGCCCGCAGTCTCGGGCAAAAGTCGGGTTTTTCCCGTTGTGTGCTGGGAACTCTCGGCTCCCAGCACACAGCGGGAGCCAATCGGCGGGCGCAGCGCGACTCGCGCATGCGCCTTAGGGAACCGGGCAGTGAAGCCACAGCGCTTCACTTCCTGGTTCCCTCACCGTGGATGGAGGGGGGAGCAGCAGAGAGACGAGCGAACGCTCCTGCTCTGCTGCGGACGCCGCTGGACTTGTAGCTGTACTTGTAGCTGCTGGCTTTTAAAAAAAAAAATCAATGGGCCATCCGCTTTAAGATAACTCTTTGTCATCCAGTTCTCTATCAAAGTGAGGCATGTCTCTAGATTGAGGTGGTGATCCTTTTTGTTGCAAATGCGGAAATACAGCTGCGTGTCATCTGCATATGAGTAGTAAAGCAGTTTTTGGCTGCTGATGATTTCAAAAAGAGGACGAAGATAGATGTTAAACAGCACCGGTGACAGCGGCGATCCTTGGGGGACTCTGCACGATACTGTGCGTTTCTCAGAAGTGAAAGGTCCCAACTTCACTGTTTGCGATCGGTTTTCCAAAAAAGAGGATAAATCGCCTTCTGCGACTCTGGCTACTTCTGCTAGCCGAGTCAGTAACAGTTTGTGGTCGACAGTGTCGAAGGCAGCGCTTGGGTCCAACAGAACAAGAAGACAAGATTTGTCTGCGGCCTCGAGAGTGTCGTCTCATATTTTGAGCAATGCTGTTTTTGTCCTGTGTCCGGGACGGAAGTCAGATTGAAATGGATCAAGTAGCTTGTGGGTATCTAGATGCTGTTGCAGCTGTTTTTTCCACTACTTTTTCTATAATCTTTGAGAGTACATTTATGCCTGTTATGGGACGACGGTGAGTTGGGACTTTGGGGTCCAGGGTGGGTTTCTTCAAGATGGGCTGGATTATGCCTTCTTTCAACAGGGAGGGCACTATGCCTTCTTTAAATGACTGGTTTATAAGCTGCGTGATAGGAGGTGCCAGGATATTGGCACATTCCT
Organism: Rana kukunoris; assembly: GCA_029574335.1. Classification (NCBI taxonomy): domain Eukaryota; kingdom Metazoa; phylum Chordata; class Amphibia; order Anura; family Ranidae; genus Rana; species Rana kukunoris. Next base: position 2,378,781 of record CM056052.1, on the reverse strand, counting down.
TCAGCAGTTTAGTGGGAATGATATCATTAGTCGCTGTGCTGTTTTGCAAAGTACTGATGATATTTTTGGTGGCATCGATGGAGATGGGTTTCAGAGTGAACTTTGTTGAATGTATAAAGTTTCTATGGGTGTTGTGTGGTTGATTGAGGGGGGTGTTGAGGGGGGGTATTGTTTTGCTGAATGCTTTCCCGGATTCCCTCGATTTTATTATTGAAGATATCCGATAATTCATTGCAAAATTCTTGGGTGTCCGGAGTGGGGACTTCAAGACATCCAGGATTCATGGTCTGAGTGACCAGTTTGAAGAGTTTGCGGGGGCGGTTGAGGGCGCTGTTGATAGCCTTAGAAAAAAAAAATTCTTGGCTTTGAAGATTTCTTTGTGGTATTTTATTGTTGTTGCCTTGTAGATGGAAAGATTCTCCTCTGAAGTGCTTCTTTTCCAGGCGGCTTCCGCCCTTCTGCGCTCTTGCTTCAGTAACGACAGCTAGTTGTTAAACCAGTTGGAGTTGTTTTTCCAGATATGGGTTTTATGTTTCGGCGCTACTAAGTCGGCTGAATGTAGTAGGGCTATGTTTATGGCATCCAGTGTTTCTATGGCCGTTTGATGCAGTTGAATTGTTTTTATTTTTTTCCTAATGTGGTTTTGAAAAGTTCCGAATGGAGCTTCTTCTGACATCTAGTCCAGTGTGTTGTCACTGGTTTTGATGTTTTTGTTAAGGGGGGGATTTTGGAGATAATGAATTTAATTGCATAGTGGCCTGTCCATGGCAACGGTTCATTTTCATTTCCAGATCTTGTCTGAAAATAAGATCGAGTGTGTGACCTGAAGCATGTGTGGGCCCACATACTAGTTGTTGTAGCCCTAATCCTTCCAGGAGGTCAATACAGGCGTCGGCAACAGGGTCTTGTGAGGAGTTGGCCCAGAGGTTGAAATCCCCGAGCAGCAAAAGGTGTTTGCTGTTAAGGGTATAAGTGGAGATAAAGTCCATCAATGATGGGAGAAGCTGCGATTTTGGCCTGGGTGGCCTATAGCAGAGAAGAATGCGGACGGTCTCCTGGGGATTTGTTTGCAGCTGCAGAGTAAGGGTTTCCATGAATGGAAGAGGGTTTTGAAGGGCTGGTTTAGTGATTGCAAGGTGAGTCTTGTGGATCACGCCAGGCCTCCTCCTCTTTGTCCTATTCTGTTTTCCGTTATAATATGGTAGTTTTCTGGCACCAGTTCTCCTAGAATGGTGTTACAGTCGGCTGTGAGCGCTCTCTGTAATAAAGAGGCAATCTAGATCGTGTTGTAGAATGAAATCACGGAATTCCTGTCAGTGTTTTACTGCCGATCTTGTGTTGATCAAAGCACATGATATGTGCTTAGGCTGGGGTAGATGTCTGAAATTTTTGACAGTCGATAGTCAATTGATTCTCAATAGTCGCTCGGTTCTTAGGTTTTTTTTGGTGATGGCTGGCAGTATTGCGGCGAATTGCCTCAGACCCCAAATGGTTTCTGCAGAATATTTTTGCGATTCGCCATGGTCACCAATCACCGGGGGGAGGAGGGATTTTCAAGGGCGACGGAAAGAGGAATTAACTTAATCCTCTCTCCTGGCTTGCTCCAGAGAAAGGCAAAAAAAAGTCCCTGGCCGTACTGTGTCAATATGCTGCGGCAGGGGCAAAAAAATTCCTTCCTGACCCCTTGAGAGGCGATCGGGTGAACCCTGGATCAAGTCTGTTTGTGTTGAGAAAGGAGTTGAGTAGGGATGAGAGGTGCCTATTGTTGCTGGGTGTAGCAAGATGGCTGCCGATCAGGCCACAGGATCCAGCCTAGGTGCTGCCAATTGAATGGATCGGTGATGCCGGGGGGTGCTGGATCTATACCCAGGAGGAGAAGGTATCCTTCTGGGGTAAGCGGGGGTTTTTAGGCCTGTTAGGAGGCGATAGCAGAGTGTGGGAAGCGGCGTGGCGTTAGGCCGCAGGTTTGGTGCCGGGCGGAGGAGGAGCAAGAAGAGCATGCGTTAAACCTTTCTGGGATCCCTGGTGTTGTCTGTGGATGGGGGGAGGAGAACGAGGACGACATTATCCTGGATGATGACCAGGAGCCAGGCCGGTACAGCGCTTCCAGTTTAGTGTAAATGGGGGCCTTCATGCTCCAGTGTTTTAAGAGGGACTACCGTAAAAAAAGCATAAAGGGCAAGGACCAGTACTGGGTGGCAACGTACTTAGACTCCCGGTACAAACAAAACATGGCGGAAATGTTACCACCATCACAGAGGGCTATCAGAATGCAGCACTTCCAGGCCTTGCTTAGAGAAATGCTGCATTCTGCTTTTGCGTCCGCTGGCAGAGGAATTTTCACTCACAGAGAAACAGTTTCGAGTAGCAATCCAACAGCGCCTGCAAGAAGAGGGCGGTTTGAAGATGTCTTAGTCACTAATGATATGAGATAATTCTTTCAGCCGACCCATCGACAGCTGTCCTCCGGATCCAGCATCAGGGAACGCCTAGACCGACAGGTGTCCTCCGGATCCAGCATCAGGGAACGCCTAGACCGACAGGTGTCCGACTACATCGGGTTAGCGGCCAATGTGGACGCACTGAGAAGTGATGAACCCCTGGACTACTGGGTGGGCAGGCTTGACCTCTGGCCAGAGCTTGCACAATTTGCAATGGCACTGTTGGCTTGCCCCTCGTCCAGTGTCCTGTCCGAAAGGACGTTCAGCGCAGCAGGGGGGGGGGGGTCGTGACCGATAAGCGCACTCACCTAGCTCACAACAGTGTTGACTACCTCATATTTATAAAAATGAATGAAGCATGGATCTCGGAGGAATTAAACACATGTGACCAGTAGACCACGTTTCATTCAAATTCTGGTGAACGTCTGTGTGCAAATTTTTTGGGCCTATAATGGCCGACACTTTATTCTGTATCCGGTGAATGCCTAATGTACCACCAGCCATGGAATACAAATTTGTTTGCTGCTCGGTGAATTTCACGCCTGTGGCCGTGGGCTAATTTTTGGGGCCTGTACTGGCCGACACTTACTTCTGTATCCGGTGAATAGCTTAATGTACCTCCAGCCACAGAATACAAAGTTGTTTGCTGTCAGGTGAATGCCTGTGGGCTAATTTTTGGGGCCTGTAATGGCCGGCACTTACTTCTGTATTCGGTTTTTTACTTAATTCTTCTGGTAGGTCAGTGTCCATGTTGTGGGACTATTTGTGCACAGCAATTATTTTGTGGCTGCAAATATGACCTGCAGGTTTTTAATATTCACCTGCCATTAAAGTCAATAATCGCAGAGTGAATAAGTTGCTTTGTGGTGTCATTAGTCAGAAAGGGTCGAATTCTGAAACTGTCCTACTAAATCTCACTAATGATTTACTGCTAAAACCAATGGCCACTACTCCATACTCCTAATACTTGACCTTTCTCCAGCCTTTGATACTGTTGACCATGCGCTCCGTCTCAATAAACTCCATTCCCTTCGCCTCCAGGACTCTGCTCTATCCTCATTCTCCTCTTACCTATCACAGCTCTCCTTCAGTGTTACCTACAACTCTGTCTCCTCCTCTCCACTTCCTCTAGGGGTCCCCAAGGCTCTGTACTTGGACCCCTTCTCTTCTCTATCTACACCTCCTCCCTTGGTCACGTGATTTTATATATATATATATATAGTATATATTCCCCTTGGTGGGAGTGGAGATGACCCATCTATAAGGATATACAGTACATACACACACAGCACAAGGCCGTGTTCACACTACCAGATGTTTCTGCAGTTCCTCTGAGCTCCACAAGATGGCAGACAGGAAGTCTCTATGGAAGACAGGAAGTGATGTCAGGTACAGACAGGAAGTTCCGGGTGAGAGGTGAGTCGGGAGGAAGTAGAGAGGAGACGTTGCTGCAAGAGGCAGCAGAGGAGGTAATAAGATCTTATCTTCTATTTACACCCAGTAACCCCGTCATGTCCGTCCTCTTCCTCCATAGTCACTGTGACGTCTTTTATCTCCAGCAGATGATAATACACACATATATAGTGTGGAGACCTAGATTAACCCCTTCAGGATCGGAACATTTCCTCACTTGTGGGGCCGGAACATTCCCCTTATATTGGAGATGTGGGGGGATGGGGAAGGTTTATATAGATATACATTTTATGTCTACATAACACACCCCTATCCCCCCCACATCTCCAATATGAAGAGAATGTTCCGGCCCCATAGGTGGGGAAATGTTAAAGGCCAAAGGGAAGGAGGATCCCAGACCCCAGAAACATATCAAACACTAAACTGAATGTTCCTCTGTGTGTGAGACCACTGGGGGGCGTTCTTACATGATAGAACCCCTCATATTATCCCCCATACACCCCCATCCTAATATTATACAACCAGTACAGTCCTCATCATTCTCTCTTATCAATTATTGGTCCACAGGTAAATCTGTATACATCACATGACCAATCAGCATGGAGGAGGACCGGAGTCACATGACTGAGAGGATTCTAAACCTCACCCTGGAGATCATCCACCTGCTGACCGGAGAGGTGAGGGGGATTCTGGAAGGTCACATGACATCACTCTTATCTCTATTAATAATACACAGACCTGACCGGAGAGGTGAGGGGGATTCTGGGAGGTCACATGACATCACTCTTATCTCTATTAATAATACAAAGACCTGACCGGAGAGGTGAGGAGGATTCTGGGAGGTCACATGACATCACTCTTATCTCTATTAATAATACACAGACCTGACCGGAGAGGTGAGGAGGATTCTGGGAGGTCACATGACATCACTCTTATCTCTATTAATAATACAGACCTGACCGGAGAGGTGAGGAGGATTCTGGGAGGTCACATGACATCACTCTTATCTCTATTAATAATACACAGACCTGACCGGAGAGGTGAGGAGGATTCTGGGAGGTCACATGACATCACTCTTATCTCTATTAATAATACACAGACCTGACCGGAGAGGTGAGGAGGATTCTGGGAGGTCACATGACATCACTCTTATCTCTATTAATAATACAGATCTGACCGGAGAGGTGAGGAGGATTCTGGGAGGTCACATGACATCACTCTTATCTCTATTAATAATACACAGACCTGACCGGAGAGGTGAGGGGGATTCTGGGAGGTCACATGACATCACTCTTATCTCTATTAATAATACACAGACCTGCCTGGAGAGGTGAGGAGGATTCTGGGAGGTCACATGACATCACTCTTATCTCTATTAATAATACAGACCTGACCGGAGAGGTAATGAGGATTCTGGGAGGTCACATGACATCACTCTTATCTCTATTAATAATACAGACCTGACCGGAGAGGTGAGGGGGATTCTGGGAGGTCACATGACATCACTCTTATCTCTATTAATAATACACAGACCTGACCGGAGAGGTGAGGAGGATTCTGGGAGGTCACATGACATCACTCTTATCTCTATTAATAATACACAGACCTGACCGGAGAGGTGAGGGGGATTCTGGGAGGTCACATGACATCACTCTTATCTCTATTAATAATACACAGACCTGACCGGAGAGGTGAGGAGGATTCTGGGAGGTCACATGACATCACTCTTATCTCTATTAATAATACACAGACCTGACCGGAGAGGTGAGGAGGATTCTGGGAGGTCACATGACATCACTCTTATCTCTATAAATAATACAGACCTGACCGGAGAGGTGAGGGGGATTCTGGGAGGTCACATGACATCACTCTTATCTCTATTAATAATACAGACCTGACCGGAGAGGTGAGGAGGATTCTGGGAGGTCACATGACATCACTGTTATCTCTATTAAAAATACAGACCTGACCGGAGAGGTGAGGAGGATTCTGGGAGGTCACATGACATCACTCTTATCTCTATTAATAATACAGACCTGACCGGAGAGGTGAGGAGGATTCTGGGAGGTCACATGACATCACTGTTATCTCTATTAAAAATACAGACCTGACCGGAGAGGTGAGGAGGATTCTGGGAGGTCACATGACATCACTCTTATCTCTATTAATAATACAGACCTGACCGGAGAGGTGAGGAGGATTCTGGGAGGTCACATGACATCACTCTTATCTCTATTAATAATACACAGACCTGACCGGAGAGGTGAGGAGGATTCTGGGAGGTCACATGACATCACTCTTATCTCTATTAAAGTGGAGTTCCACCCATTTTTTTATGTTTGTCTGTGCTGCATGCCCTAATCTCATAGTGTTCAGAATGGACAATTTTTATTTATTTTGTTGCTTGTAAATACCTTTATTTTGTAGTCCTTCATTACTTTCTCCTCCTTATTAGCCTAGGCTATTAAGTCACAAGGCTATTTGCAAGGGTTTCTGGGATAGGCATCATGTTTCCCAGTAGTCCTTGCAAACCTGACTGAAACCTATTACATTGCTTGTGCAGCACTGAGCATGTGCGAGATATGCAAAGCTGAAATCCAGGAAGTCATACAGTCTGGCTTCATGATGCCCACACTTAAGATGGCCACGGTCTATTTCTAGATTATAAACTAATAATCTAAATGCTCTAACAACCTAACAAAACAGACCTTAGTTTACAGACTAACTTTACTAGAATACATTAAGCTTGTGTATTACAGGGGTATTTATATTTAAAAAGTGAAATTGTGGGTGGAACTCCCCACAGACCTGACCGGAGAAGTGAGGAGGATTCTGGGACTCTAACATGATATTCCTATTGGTCCCTCAATACAGAGATTTCCTCTTGTGAAGTCAGGTGATCACATGACCATCACAGTGCCTCCATGTGACTCCCTAAAACTCGAGAGACACAACATGGAGAAGATTCTAGAAGTCACCAAGAAGATGATGGAGCTGCTGACAGGAGAGGTGAGGAGGATTCTGGGACATTATCCAGTAACAGACAAGGGGTGTGTCTGGATGGTGACTGTATCATTGTGTGTGTCAGGTTCCTATAAGGTGTCAGGATGTCACTGTCTATTTCTCCATGGAGGAGGGGGAGGATTTAGAAGGACACAAGGATCTCTACAAGGACGTCATGATGGACAATCAGCCGCCCCTCACATCACCGGGTAAGAGGAGACTTTATTGTAAAGGAGAGAGCAGTACGGAGGCTCCACCTAGATCCCCCATCATCTGATAAACACATAGAAACAATGGATTCAGTCAGTGTGTGTGTTTCCTACAGATGGATCCAGTAATGGGAACCCACCAGAGAGATGTCCCCGTCCTCAGGATTCCACACTGGTCAATATTAAAGAAGAGATAAAAGAGGAGGATGGTGAGGATGGGGTGATTGAGGAGTCAGAGATTCCAAAAGGACACAAAGATCTGTACCAGGACACCATGGTGGAGTTATCCAGCTACAGAGACCCCCCAGAGAGATGTCCCCGCCCTCTGTATTCCCGGGATTCCACACAGGAAGGTCACACCATCCCTCCTTATTTAAAGGTTGGTGGGACGGAACATCTAGACATGGACTTGTGGGGGGATGTGTGGATTTTATAGATGTGATGTCACAATAATAAAGCTTATATCTTACAGATGATCTTCTCTCTCATTCTCTTGGTTTAGAGTGGAGATCCAATCGATATAGAATTTGAGGTGAAATCAGAAGAAGAAGAGAGGTATGTGAGGGATGATCAGCAGTCTATGGAGGAGGATGGAATAACGGGGACATTTATAGAGGAGGACACTCCTACAGAGATCAGCACAGGTGGGTCATTAACACTAAATCCATTCCTCCACCCATACTGCTCACTGATTGGTCCAGAGTAGGGTGGGGACTGGGTGATATCAGCCTGTAATCCCCTGGTCACTTTCCTGAGCTGTGTTCCCCATCCTGTATTTCTGTATTTCTCTGGGATAATCTTCCTTCTCTGTGCTGCAGACACAGTTCATGTATCTAGGATGGATTTCTGGACATTTTGGGGTTCAGCTGCTACTAAAATGTTCATTTCTCTGAGTTTATGGATGGACACAGCAGCAATTGTCCTTAGGGTTATATATCCTCCCTTTCAGGAGAGACTAGGCAGAAAAAACAGCACTTCAATTGTTAAAACACTTTCCTCAGTACAGCACCTCCCAGGGGGCGGGTCCCCCGGGTATATCCCACTCTCTGGCTCATGCAGCTCCAGTTTCTGCCTAGCGTTAGGAGAAGACATGGCCCTTCTGGAGTCCATGTGCGCTGGATTTTTAATTTTTTTTGCTTCTATTTGATTTTTTCCTGCATTTTGGATCCTGTGATCTACATTCAACTGTCGACTGGATGACAGGGTGGATCCTCGATCCTTGTAGTCCCCCCATGTTTGGCCATTGAGCGTGTGCCAGCCTTTAGCTATGCGCTGGGCCGTCCACGACATGCCCCGTTTCTCCAGAGGTGGCCGGTGAGCTATATGCTCCAGGGCACATCAGTGGTCAGCATGGAGTCTGAACCATGTCAGATGTTGCAGGCTTAGCCCACATGGACAGCAAGGATGACTCTGCATCAGGATCAGGGCATGATAAGGCGTTTGTTGGAGCTCTTATCACTGCGGTGCGGGATACTCAAAAACGTGAGGATTTGGCGGAGGCATCGGATATGCTGGTCCCTTTTGGGTTCCGCAAGCCGCTCAGCACCGCAAAAGTGTTTCCTTGTGTTCCTTATCTGGACAAGTTATTGTGCAAGGAATGGGATTGGCGGCAGAAAGTTTTTGCTGTCCGTTACCCTTTGAGGAGGACCTTTTAAAAAAAAGTGTCCAGACTGAACAAGGCCACCACGTTCCCTGTGGAATGGGCTCCTGCCTTTAAGGACCCCACAGATAGGAGAGCGGGCCACAGCCTCAGCTCTCCTATGTTCACAGTAGTGGGGTCAGCAGTGAGACCAGTTTTGGCCGGGGCTCTGGTGTCGCAGACACTTGCCGAACGGCAAAGGCCTTGCTGCTGGAGCTGGAGGCGCAGAATGCTTCTGAGACCTGTGTGGACCTGGCTGACCAGTTGGTTCAGGGCCTAAAGTTTGTCTGTGAGTCGGCCCTGGATACGCTCCCCTTACTTTCTAGGGCCTACGCTGCCTTCTTTCCAACCGTTGGGTTTGCGAAGTAGTTTCCTCAGGGTACAAGATAGAGTTTCTCTCTTGCCCACCAAACAGATTTTTTCCTTCCAACCTCCAGCTTCCGGATCACCGGAAGGATCTGTCAGGGGCTGTCCAGGATATGCTGGTCAGGGGAGTGATCGTGCCGTTTCCCTCGATGGAACAGTTTCAGGGGTTTTACTTTAATCCGTTTGTAGTCCCCAAGTAGGAAGGGGTCTGTCCAATCCTGGACCTCAAGGCCCTCAATTCTTTTGTCAAAGTACAAAAATTCAGGATGGAGTCGATTTGCTCGGTAGTAGCAGCGCTCCATCAGGGGAAAATTATGGCATCCTTGGACATCATGGACGCATATCTGCATGTTCCCATATGTGCAAAGCACCAGAGATTTCTGCGATCGGAGAGGACCACTTTCAATTTGTGGCCCTCCCTTTCGGCCTGGCCTCGGCACCACAGGTTTTCACCAAGGTGCTCGCTCTGATTCTGGCCCTGCTGACGCAGCACGGAATCGCTATTGTAGGATACCCGGACGTCCTTCTTCTAAGAGCTTCCTCAAGCTCAGAATTAGAAGAGGATGTGTACTTCACCTGTCAGACCCTCCGAGAATTCGGCTGGCTACTGAATATCCAGAAGTCAATGTTGGTACCGTCTCAGCAGCTGGAAAACCTGGGGGTAGTCCTGGATTCCTCAGAGGCGAGAGTTTTCCTCCCAACGGATAAACTTCAGACACTACAGTCTGCGGTGCAGCGGTTGGCGACCCAGAAGTGTTCGTCACTTCGCTTTTGCATGAGGGTTCTGGGTCTGATGGTGGCCTCTTTCGAGACAGTTCCGTATGCCCAATTCCTCACCCGAGTGTTACAGAAAAAGATTCTGTCACATTGGGACAAGCTCCCTTCGTCTCTGGATTACCAGATTCGGGTGAGTCGACTGGTCAAGTCCTCCCTGGTTTGGTGGCTGACGTCTCCAGTACGTTGGACCGGGAAGTAGTTTCTGCCGTGTCATTGGACAGTGGTCATGGCGGATGCCAGCCTCTCCGGCTGGTGGGGTGTCTGGGGTGCCCAGTCAGCCCAGGGACGCTGGACTCAGGAGGAGTCCCGCCTTCCAATCAATGTACTGGAGCGCCGAGCAATCAAGTTGTCTCTCCAAGTGGTCCCTGGGTCTGTAGGACCAACCGGTTGGGATCCAGTCCGACAACGCCACGGCCATGGCATACGTCAATCATCAGGGAGGCACACGGAGCTCAGCTGCAGCGACGGAAGTCGCTCACATCCTCCGGTGGGTCGAAAGGTACGTTCTGGCTCTGTCGGCCATGTACATTCTGGGGGTACAGAACTGGCAAGCCGACTTCTGAAGTCACCAAACGCTAGACCAAGGAGAATGGTCGATACACGCGGAGGTGTTTCAAAGTATGTTTCAAAAATGGGGCACTACAGACGTGGATCTTCTGGCGTCCCGTCTCAATCGAAAGGTGTCACGGTTCATGGCTAGGTCAAAGGACCCGTAGGCGGAGGCGTCAGACGCGTTGGCGGCGCCACGGGGTCACTATTGCCTAATCTACGCTTTCCTCCTCTGAAGCTTCTTCCTCGCCTGCTGCGCAGAGTGGAAGCCGAGGGGATTCCAGCAATCCCGATTGCCCCAGATTGGCCACGCCATCCCTGGTACGCGGACCTGGTGCGTCTGATGGCAGACGTCCCTTGGCGTCTACCCCTAAGAGAAGGTCTTCTGTCGCAGGGCCCAATCTTTCACCCTGCTTTACAGTAGCTGGCTTTAACGGCGTGGCTGTTGAGAGCCAGGTGCTGAAGGACCGAGGTCTGTCAGGCTCGGTGATCTCTACCATGCTGCGAACGTGGAAGTCTACTTCACAAAGGATTTACCATCATACGTGGAAGGCCTACATCTCTATGTGTGAAGAGATGAATTGGCACTCCCGTACATACTTGGTGTCCCGGATTCTACTGTTCTTACAGCATGGAGTGGATCAGGCTCTCGCCTTAAGTACGGTTAAGAGTCAGATTTCGGCTCTAGCTGTTTACTTTTTTTCGGCTTCTCACAAAATTGTGTTACCATCCTTCTGTCCTCGGACAAAAAACCTGAAGGAGGCCATTTTGCATTCCTTGGAAGTGGTTCGGGCCCTACGGATGTACTTGTCTGCTACGGCTCCGTCACTGTTTGTGTCAGTGTCTGGTCCTAAAAAGGGTCTGGTGGTCTCGTCGGCCACCATTTCTAGGTGTATCAGACAGGTCGAGCTTCAGGCCTATGCCCTAAAGGGGCGAGTGCCCCCCTTCCCGGTTACGGCGCATTCGACCAGGGCGATTGGTGCCTCTTGGGCTTTCCGCCATCAAGCGTCTGTTTTACAGGTGAGTAAGGCAGCGACCTGGTCGTCAATCCACACCTTCTCAAAGTTTTACAAGGTGGATGTGAGTGCATCTTCGGATGCCTCCTTTGGCTGCAAGGTTTTACAGGCGGCAGTTTAAGGTTGGAGTTCCTCCGTTGAGAAACTCCGGTTTTGTTTGGGGTGAAGCTTGGTTTGCTGTGTTGTTTTTCCCACCCCTCAAAATTTTCTTGACACTGCTTGGGGACATTTTGTTTGTACTGCTTGTTACGAACTGGAGCTGCATGAGCCAGAGAGTGGAATATACCCGGTGGACCCGCCCCCTGGGAGAAGCTGTACTGATGAAAGTGTTTTAACACTGAAGTGCTGTTTTTTTCTGCCTAGCCTCTCCTGAAAGGAAGGATATATAACCCTAAGGTCAATGCTGCTGTGTTCGTCCATGAATTAGTAGAAATGGATTTTACGGTGAGTACAAAAATCCTATTTTCTGGTGCCTCCACGGCAGCATACCTGTGATAGAGCACCGCTTTGACTCCTCATTCAGGACTAGTGAATAGCATAAATTACTCCACGCCATCCGCTTCGGCTTTAGGGATGGCAATCTCCATATTTCCCACTGCCAATTCATCAGCCAATATTTCAGAGTTGTCATCTGAAATGTCCACATAGTGCCAGGCAACAGGAGCCCCACCCTGCTGCTCAACAGAGTCTAGCAGCTGTCTGTAGGCAATCTCCAGCTCCCATTCCTGAATGGCTAGAAATTCCAAATCTTCCTGTGCCCAGTGCCCTTCCGAGATATTCAATTTTTCCTCTCTGTGCTCCATTATTTCCTCCAAGCACCACTCCCAATCATCCCCGAAGTCTGGATCACTGGACATCCTCCAATACAACAATCCCAGGCCATCATAGTCATAGCCTTCTGTGGGGCTGTCATCCACTGACCACGGGCACTCTTAAGCTACATACCACCGGAGGGCTCTGTAGCTCTTGTCCAATCGCATCTCTGCCTGAATCAGCCTGCTTAACTCAGCTGTCCACTCCTGCTTCAGTTGTTCCCCCAACAACAGCATTCATACGTCATACTGCGGCCAGTACCTTACATAGATGGAGGGGAGGACCTTTCCTTGGTGTTGCTGCTCCAGAGCTAACGCTTCCTTCCAGAGTTGGCAACAAATCACATCCGACCATCCCAGCAGGGCCTCCTCTGATACTGGTCCTCTGTGCTGTATTTGCATCTCTTGTAACCTCCTTTTGAATTCCTCTTCCATGGAGAATGGTATCTGCACCTCTCCTCTCCAGTTGGTACTGCTGTGACTTCTGCTTCTGCAGCACCTCTTTGATGTAGCCCAGTGGCATCCACAGCCGTTATAACCAGGTCTACGATCTCCATTGGAGGGTTAGGACCATACTGTGTCAGTCCAAGTTTAACAGCCCGATCAAAACTTTCTTCCTCGGGTGTCCTGTCTGTTACGCTTGGCCTTTCAGCTCTATCCATTTCGACAAGTTCTGTGATAATGTCCCTTTTCTTACGGTTGCTGATCGGTCTTCCCGGCTCTCCAGTAAGTCCTTGAGGGAAGAGAATCATCCCACTGCTGTGCCACCACTGTAACGGTCACCACCGTTTACGGTCTTCAATCCACCCAAGACAGCTTATACGACACCCCGACAAACCAGCAGACATGATCCATTCCCCCAGAATTAAGACGAGACACGCTCCATTCTCTCTGGTTTTAAATGAATGAATGCTTTAATGGTACAATAGCAGGTTTTTATACAGTTCAAGCATGAAAAGAAACAAAGAAACTCTCCACCCCCCTCATCACACACTGGGGCTTCAATACACCTTCAGATGGGCTAATTACTAATCAGTATCCAGACATTTCGGCACCGGGCTGACATTTTTAACATGACCTAATTACTACACCTGAGAAGTCACATTCCACATCTTAGACAGACGTTCTGTCTCCGCATACAGCTTGACAAGTTCCATTCCACATCTTAACAGTGTCATTAGCATGACACAAAGGAAAGGTCTTAGGAGCAGACCTGAATTAACACCTCAAAAGCATGTGTCTCCACATTGAATAAAACATTGACCTTTGCAGACTTGATTAGCATCTCAACAGCCTTACACAATGGACAATGGAATATCTTAGGAGTCTATTGACCTGGCATGGGTCAACATTAACCAACAACTTGTAATATCTCAAGATATCCTGCAATACATGAATTATCAGTAATGTCCCATCTCATGTCATTTATGATGTCATTTCTCAGTCACCCTATGGCCCTATTGGACATAGGGTGACCCTAGACATAAGAGTCATTGGTGACGTTGGCACAGGAGCACCCCCCATCCCTCAAAAGTCTCTGTGTGTCACAGGCCATTCTGTTACAGGCATATATTGTTTTTTGTCTCTCCACTCTCCCATCCCTTCCTTTAACTTGCCTGTTAGGTCTCCTTTAAAAAAAAAAAAAAGTGTGCGCGTGTTGTCTTATTTTGTGATGCTCCCTTTAAGTGCAGTCAGTTTGATGAGGCAGGTGCCTTTTATCCTGACAGGCTTGCAGTTGTTGTTTGTTTCCCCCGAAATCAGCGGTGGGCTACAGTTTTTGTTTTGTATATCACCCGACATCACTGCAGCCATCTTGGATTCTGGAAAAAGGACCAGATTTGCCCTTTTTTTTCCAGAATCAATTTGCAATGGTGGTTTATGGCATTAGCCCCACCCACCTGAGCCTATTTAAGTTCAGATTCAGGGTTAGCTGCCAGAGTCTCCTCAGCTGTGCCCTACTAGGTTTCACTGACGCTGCTCTGTGGTAGGTACCTTTGTTTTTATTCTCAAAAAAATGGTGATTAAAATAAAAAGTGACAAAAACTCCATAGTTCCTTTTTTTCCCTTTCTTACTAAATTTCAGCAGCTGATCCTCCTGCCTAACTCCGCAATTAGTAATTTATCTTGCAACAAAGATCCTCGCACTCCTATTAGGTATGTGACCAAGTATATGTGAGTATAAAAATAAAGTACGCTCACTGGTCTAATGTGAGTTCCTTACATCGTGGCCCTGCCCACTCAAAGAGGTCCAGAAAATCTCCAAGACACTGTGATGACGACAGCTCAGACCGCAGGTCTCATTCTTCTCACCACCGGTCCCAGGTCCCATTCTTCACATCATAGATTAGAGAGGTCAAGATCCAGAGGACAAGATCCTTCCCCCTCTCCTAGGACCTATACTAAGAAGAAATTCTGGACAGGCGGGGCCACACCACAACCGGACAGAGTGGTCTGTAAGGACTGTTTTATGGACTATGCGTCCAGCTGCGAGCTAGAAAATCAGCACGCTGTAGATCTGCTCAAGTGAACAATGAAGGTCTCCTTCTCTGAGCTTGTGACTTTGGTCCCCGCTCAACCAGTTCAGCAGATATCCCAGGTTCAGAATACAGAACCTAATCTCCCTGGTCCTTCAGCAGTCAGTACACCTCTGCCACTGTCAGGCTGACCAGCTAGAGATTCACCACCTGAAGACTCTTCAGAGGAGTCAGAACCTTCTGGCTTCAGTCTCTCCTTGGTAAAGCTGTTCATCCAGGCAGTCAAAACTGCAATCACCTGAAAAGATGCAGAAGAGTCTCCCCAAGAGTCTTCGAGTTACTTCCCATTCCTCAAAAGGAAGCAGGTTCTCTTCTCATTGAGGGGCGACATTAGTCAGGTCATTCAGAATGAATGGTCAAAAACGAATAAACTTTCATGGGGCCGGTTCAATAAACTATAGCCCTTAACAGAGTCGGGAAGGCAGTCACTAAACTCCATGCCAGTGGTAGATGCGTCAATGGTGTGACTCGCAAAAAATAAAAATAAACTTTACCATTAGAGGATTCTGCTTCCTTCAAAGACCCTCTAGACAGGAGAACCGACCTGGAGCTGAAGAGGAGCTACTTAGCCGCAGGAGCAGCGTGTAAGCCAGCTATCGCCCTCACATCGCTATCAAATGCCATAAGATCTTAGAAAGATAATATTGAGACGGCTTTGAGTCAGGATGTCCCCAAAGAGGGTATAATTAAAGCCTTGGAAGAGCTTAGATTGTCGGCAGACTTTGTCAGGATATCAGCCATTGACACGATCAGGTGCTCTGCAAGATCCATGTTGCATTCAGTAATGGTGAAGAGGGCCTTCTGGCTGAAAGATTGGACGGCTGACTTATCCTCCAAACAAAATTGGTGCAAAATCCCATTCAATGGGAAAGCACTATTCTGAGACAAAATGGATAAAGCTGTCTCCAGGCTGTTAGGAGGGAAGTCCGGTATGCTTCCCAAGGACAGAAGGATGCGAAGATTTAGAGGCGGTTCCTCTAGGTTCCGCCAGTCAAATCCAAGGGATTTTAGACAGTCAAGACAGCCCAGAGACAACAAAAGACCTTGGAAAGGCACTCAGACATTCTTTTTTGAACAGGAAGATGAAGGGCCTTTCCCGCTCCACAGGAGCAGAAGCAGTCTTTTAGATGCCAGAGTAGCCCAGGCACTTCCGGTGGAAGCCAGGCTAAAGTTCTTCGTCCCAGTCTGGGCCACATGCTGCCAGGACCCCTGGGTTCTGTCAACAATTCAATGGGGGCACCTTTGGAATTTCTTTCATCCCCCACCTCAGTATTCTTTCAAAGGAACAGAGATTCCATCCTCTCCGCCGAAGGCTCAAGCTCTGTAAAACTTCCTAACGTCACTCCAGCTGTTCTGGTTCCCTTGGCAGAGCAGTTCGCAGGCTTCTACTCCACCCTAGTTCTGTTTCCAAAGAGGACAGGTGGATGGAGGCCAGTGACAGACAGGGATGAGCCGAACACCCCCTTGTTCGGTTAGCACCAGAACTTGCGAACACACCCAATGTTCGTGTGAACTTTAGAACCCCGTTAAAGTCTATGGGACTCGAACATTTGAAATCTAAAGTGCTAATTTTAAAGGCTAATATGAAAGTTATTGTCCTAAAAAGTGTTTGGGGACCCGGGTCCTGTCCCAGGGGAGGGGACATGTATCAATGCAAAAAAAAGTTTTAAAAACGCCCGTTTTTTCGGAAGCAGTGAATTTAATAATGCTAAATGTGAAACAATAAAAGTGAAATATTCCTTTAAATTTCATACCGGGAAACCGCATGTTTCCCGTACATAGAACTGTCCCTGCACAAAGTGTCATTTCTGAAAAAATAAAAAAGGCATTTAAAACCGGCTTTGCAGCTATAATGAATTGTCGGCTCTGGCAATTCAGAGAGGATTCATTCATAAAAAAATAAAAGCTTGGGGGTCCCCCCAAATTCCATTAACAGGCCCTTCAGGTCTGATATGGATATTAAGGGAAATGGGAACAAGGGCCTAATCCCCACAACCCTGGCCGGTGGTTGTGGGGGTCTGCGGGTGGGGGGGCTTATCAGAATCTGGAAGACCCCTTTAACAAAGGGGACCCCCAGATCCTGGCCCCCCCTATGTGAATTGGTAATGGGGTACACTGTACAGTGTAAATAGTTAAAAAAAAAAAAACAGACACCTTCATTAATAGAAAAAATAATTCAGCGGTGTAAATCCACGCTCGATGCGGCTCCCCGCTCCAACGTTGTCTTCTATCCAGCTACGGGTGGTCTCTCCAGTGATGCGGTCCGGTCCAGCGATGAGAAGATCCATCCATCCGGAGAGCAGCAGGTGAGCTCCTCTGCGCAGCTTTGTCATTTCTTATATAGGGGAGGCGGGCCACCCGTCACATGACCCCGCCCCCTCTGACGCACCCTCCTTCATGACTGAGAAAGACCGGGCTGGATTTTTTTTATTATTAAAGGACTTTTTTCTATGGTGTCTGTGTTTTTTTTTTTTAACTATTTACACTTCCTTCGTAAAATGGTAGGGGTACAGTGTACCCCATTACCAATTCACATAGGGGGGTCCAGGATCTGGGGGTCCCCTTTGTTAAAGGGGTCTTCCAGATTCTGATAAGCCCCTCAACCGCAGACCCCCACAACCACTGGCCAGGGTTGTGGGGATGAGGCCCTTGTCCCCATCAACATGGAGACATCCTCCCAATGTTGAGGGCATGTGGCCTGGTGCAGTTCAGGAGAGGGGGGGCGCACTCTGTTCCCCCCTCTTTTCTGCGGCTGGCCAGGTTAATGTGCTCTGATAAGGGGTCTGGTGTGGATTTTTGGGGGAACTCCACTCCATTTTTTTTTATTTTGTTGTGGAGTTCCCCTAAAATCCAAACCAGACCTGAAGGGCCTGTTAATGGATTTGGGGGGACCCCAACGCTTTTTTATTTTTTTATGAATGAATTATCTCTAAATTGCCAGAGCCGACAATACATTATAGCCGCAAAGCCGGTTTTAAATGCCTGTTTTTCTTTCAGAAATGACACTTTGTGCAGGGACAGTTCTATGTACGGGAAACATGCGCTTTTTCAGGGGGTTTTTACCACTTGCCGACTGCGCTATAGCAAAAATACTGCTACAGCGCGGTCGAGTTATTCTAGGAGGACGTCCCTGGGATGTCCTCCCAGAATCCTTCACTCGCACGCCCCCTGGGGCACGCTCCCAGAATCATCCGTGAGCGCCAGGTCTAGAAGACCCGGGGCATCAGGGATCGTGGCAAATTGCCACTGATAGCGGTCGTTTACCATGTGATCGCTCTGTCAAATGACGGAGTCATCACTTGTAAACACACCGGCATCATGTGCTGACGCCGGTTCCTCCCTCTCCTCTCTATACCAATTGGTACAGTGTGAGAGGAGAGGGGGAGAGCGGGTGGCAGCAGCAGTGCTGTGGGCTGGATCTGTGACAATTGCAGTCACAGATCCAGCCATCCCTCCCTGCACAATACTCTGCAGTACCCCCCATACTCTGCAGTACCCCCCATACTCTGAAGTACCCCCCCATACTCTGAAGTACCCCCCCATACTCTGAAGTACCCCCCCATACTCTGCAATACCCTCGATACTCTGCAATACCACCAATACTCTGCAGTACCCCAATACTCTGCAGTACCTTAATACTCTGCAATACCCTCCATACTCCAATACCTTGCAAAACGTTGCCTATAGGGATTTTAAGTAGCGACGTTTGGCGCAATTCCACGAGCGTGTGCAATTTTGAAGGGTGACATGTTGGGTATCTATTTTCTCGGTGTAACTTCATCTTTCATATTATGCAAAAACATTGGGCTAACTTTACTGTTGTCTTTTTTTTAAGCACAAAACTTTTTTTTTTTAAAAACACGCGTTCAAAAAATTGCTGCGAAAATACCGTGCAAGATAAAAGGTTTCAACAACCGCCATTGTATTCTCTAGAGTCTTTGAAAAAAAAAAAATCATATATAATGTTTTGGGGTTCTATGTAATTTTTTAGCAAATAAATAATGATTTTTACATGTAGGAGAGAAATGTCAGAATTGGTCTGGGTGTTCCAGAACACCTGATGGTGCTTCCTGATGTTGGGCCTCTGATGTGGCCACGCTGTGTAAAAGTCCCACACATGTGAGGTGCTCCCTGCATTGGTCCTCTGTATGTGGCCACGGGTAATGCTCCATGTGAAGGTGCTCCCTGCATGTTGGGCCTCTGATGCCACGCTGTGTAAAAGTTCCCATGTGAAGGTGCTCCCTGTATGTTGGGCCTCTGTATGTGGCCACGCTGTGTAAAAGTCTCACCATGTGAAGGTGCTCCCTGCATGTTGGGCCTCTGTATGTGGCCACGTGTAAAAGTCTCACATGTGAAGGTGCTCCCTGCATGTTGTGCCTCTGTATGGCCACGCTGTGTAAAAGTCTCACCATGTGAAGGTGCTCCCTATGTTGGGCCTCTGTATGTGGCCACCTGTGTAAAATCCCACACTGGGTATCGCCATACTCAGGAGTAATAGCAGAATGTGTTTTGGGGTGTAATTTGTGGTATGCATATGCTGTGTGTGAGAAATAACCTGCTAATATGACAGAAACAAGATTTTGTTTTTTAATTTTTACAGAATTTTCAGTCTTTTTTCTTTTATAGTGCAAAAAATAAAAAACTCAGAGGTGATCAAATACCACCAAAAGAAAGCTCTATTTGTGTGAAAAAAAGGACAAAAATTTCAGATGGGTAGAATGTTGTATGACTGAGTTATTGTCATTCAAATTGTGAGAGCACAGAAAGCTGAAAATTGGTCTGGTTAGGAAGGGTGTTTAAGTGCCCAGTGGTCAAGTGGTTAAAGGGGTTGTAAAGGTACAAGATTTTTCACCTCTCTGCATTCTATACATTAAGGTGAAAAAACATCTGTGCATTAGCAGCCCCCTGAGCCCCCCTTTACTTTCCTGTCCCCTCAAAAGTCCCGTGCCGTGAACGAGCAGATTTCTCGGCTGTCTTCCCGGCTCATTCATTGGTTGATTGAAAGCAGCGCAGCCATTGGCTGTTACAGTGAGCAGCAATGGCTGCCGGCTGTATCACAGGAGCGTGCCTGCAAGGACTCAACACCATGCAAGAGAGCTCACATGAAGGTGTTGAGTCCTTGCAGGGAGAAGGCGCAGAGGGTCCCCAGAAGACGTGGATCAGGGCCACTCTGTGCAAAACGAGCTGCACAGTGGAGGGAAGTATAACGTTTGTTATTAAAAAAATATATATCTTTAGTGATCCTTGAATGTACTATTATTATAGGCTGGGGATGGAGTTGTGTTTGCCGATTTAGAAAAGGCCAGCAGAGGGCACCACAACAGATAATGTGAATGAGTGCAATGTGTGGAACTGCATAGGAAAGGCAAAGGATTGATGGGAGCCTGCTTCTCCTTAAACAGAAAGTGATAATGAGGGGGAGGAGTCAATAACCCAATGATGGAGGTCTTCAGGATCAGTCCAGACTTCATCTTGGTTGTTCTCCCCCCATCCTCACTCTCTGACCTCTAGTGGGGCTCAGCCCCGCTGTTATTCATGACTAATTTATAGACTAAATAAGGAAGTGCAGGACTTCTTGTGTTGGGAAGATGGCAATGAGTGATAGAGGGGGAGGGGACACTCGTCCTATTATCCCCTCATCACTGTCACTCCTATAAAAGACAGTTATTGTTGTTTCCTCACTCTCTGACTAAGGTCCATGAATAAAGAAACGATCTGGTAGTAGATCCTCAGAGACAAAGCTGCCTGATGTGGGCGGAGTCCTGGTTTAGGGGAACCAATCAGCTCATGTCTAGTAATAATCTTTGTATCTCTATTTTAGTAGATGGACGGGAGATGAGGAAAACCTCAGAGGATTGTCTCACTTTGTCTCCAGACTGCAAAGTAGAAGATGAGGACATCACACAGTATAGTCCAGGAGAAAACCCGACTACCTCAAATGTTCATCCGGCACCACACAGTGTAGATGGAGCATCCTATTCCTCTTATCCTGAGGAACCTCAGACTGTGCGGGACGATGCCGGACCATCGTATTCCTCTTATCCTGAGGAACCTCAGACTGTGCGGGACGGTGCCAGACCATTGTATTCCTCTTATCCTGAGGAACCTCAGACTGTGCGGGACGGTGCCGGACCATCATATTCCTCTTATCCTGAGGAACCTCAGACTGTGCGGGACGGTGCCGGACCATCATATTCCTCTTATCCTGAGGAACCTCAGACTGTGCGGGACGGTGCCGGACCATCGTATTCCTCTTATCCTGAGGAACCTCAGACTGTGCGGGACGGTGCCGGACCATCGTATTCCAAATAAGAGACTTATCCTGAGGAACCTCAGACTGTGCAGGACGGTGCCGGACCATCGTTTTCATTCCTCTTATCCTGAGGAACCTCAGACTGTGCGGGACGAAGGTGCCGGACCATCGTATTCCTCTTATCCTGAGGAACCTCAGACTGTGCGGGACGGTGCCGGACCATCGTATTCCTCTTATCCTGAGGAACCTCAGACTGTGTGGGACGGTGCCAGACCATCGTATGCCACTTATCCTGAGGAACCTCAGACTGTGCGGGACGGTGCCGTCCTTCCAACAAATAAGAGACTTTCCTGTACTGTGTGCAGGAAGTGTTTCAGTTTTCATATAAGTCCAATCTTTCCACACATCAGAGATCTCACATGGGGGAGAAGCCGTATTCCTGTCCTGAGTGGGAGAAATGTTTTTCATATAAGTCTGATCTTTCCACACATGAGAGATCTCACACTGGGGAGAAGCCGTATTCCTGTCCTGAGTGCGGGAAATGTTTTTCATATAAGTCCGATCTTTCCACACATCTGAGATCACACACAGGGGAGAAGCCGTATTCCTGTCCTGAGTGTGGGAAATATTTTTCATATAAGTCCTATCTTTCCACACATCAGAGATCTCACACGGGGGAGAAGCCACTTTCCTGTCCTGAGTGTGGGAAATGTTTTTCAACAAAGTCCCATCTTTCCAGACATCAGAGATCTCACACGGGGGAGAAGCCATATTTCTGTCTTGAGTGTGGGAAATGTTTTTCAACAAATTACCATCTTTCCAGACATCAGAGATCTCACACAGGGGAGAAGCCGTATTCCTGTCTTGAGTGTGGGAAATGTTTTTCAACAAATTCCCATCTTTCCACACATCAGAGATTGCACACGAAGGTGAAGCCGTATTCATGTCCTGAGTGCGGGAAATGTTTTTCAGATAAGTCCCATCTTTCCACACATCAGAGATCTCACACAGGAAAAAAGCCATATTCTTGTCCTGAGTGCGAGAAATGTTTTTCATATAAGTCCAATCTTTCCACACATCAGAGATCTCACACGGGGGAGAAGCCATATTCCTGTCCTAAATGCGAGAAATGTTTTTCATATAAGTCCGATCTTTTTAGACATCAGAGATCTCACACAGGGCAGAAGCCGTATTCCTGTTCTGAGTGTGGGAAATGTTTTTCAGAGAAGTCCCATCTTTACACACATGAGAGATATCACACAGGGCAGAAGCCGTTTTCCTGTCCTGAGTGCAGGAAATGTTTTTCAACAAAGTATCATTTTTCCAGACATCAGAGGTCTCACACAGGGGAGAAGCCGTATTCCTGTCCTGAGTGTAGGAAATGTTTTTCAACAAAGTATCATCTTTCCAGACATCAGAGATCTCACAATTAAGGATAAAATACACAAGTAAACCAAATAGTCACTGGGGTAAATCTTTGGATCTGCTCTATAGTGCTTCTAAAAAGGAGCATTAGGAGTGGGTATACACGATATGGTGTAAAAAAAAATTTCCCCGTTTTTTTTTATAGGAAGTATAATGCCGCGTACACACGATCATTTTTCGGCATGAAAATGTTTTCGTTTTTCGGCATGGATAAAACAAAGTTTTTCCAACTTCATCATTAAGACAGCATTGCCCACACACCATCATTTTTAAAAAATGCTCTAGCAAAGCGCAGTGATGTACAACACGTATGATGGCACTATAAAGGAAAAGTTCCATTCGCCTTTGGGCTGCTTTAGCTGATTCCATGTTAGTAAAAGACGATTCACGCTTTTCTGTTTGTTACAGTGTGATGAATGTGCGATCTCCATTATGAACGGTAGTTTTACCAGAACCAGCGCTACCGTCTTATAATTTGCTTCTGAGCATGCGCAGGTTTTTAACGTTGTTTTAGCCCACACACGATCATTTTTTACAACCTGAATTTTTTGTTTTGTTTTTCAGAACCCGAAAAATGATGTGAAGCCCACATACGATCATTTTAAATGACATTTTTTTAAAAACTACAATTTTTTTCATGCCGAAAAATGATTGTGTGTACGCGCCATTAAAGTGCCCTGTGTTGTTGCTGAATTTTTTCTGGTTGCGACTTAATGCAGGATAGATCATTGAAAATAGGATCTTGGAATGTCCGTGGATTGGGTACCCCAGCCAAAAGAGCAGCAGTATTTGATATGTTCGAAGTGCATGAGGTGCGGCTGATCTGCTTACAGGAGAAACACTATACTAATGAAATCAAGAAACAAGCTCAGAATAGGAAATTCCAATATTACTCCGTTCACACATCTTATTCAAGGGGTGTGCCGGTTTTGGTTAAAAGGGGAGTGATGTTCACCTGTAAGCTGATCAGTATTGATGAAGAGGGGCGGTACGTTTTTCTTTATTGCGTAATAGAAAACAGGGAATACGTTCTCGCAAATATATAAATCCCTCCGTCATTTCAGTTAGAAGTTATGTATAAATAAATGGATTTCACGATGGATAAAACTGGGATTCCTTTCATAGCAATGGGGGATTTTAATGAGGTAATAAATAAAAAATGGAATAGATTTCCAGGGGAAAGTGCACAGAATGCCTCAGAGAGTCGGTTGTATCAGTTCTTACAGGAAGTAGGGTTATTTGATATATGGAGAGTGAGAAACCCAGAGGAGCTGCAATACTCGTGTTGCTCCAGTTCTTATTCCCCACTATCCAGGATAGATCTAGTCCTGGGTAATGTGGAAGCATCTCAAGTAGTAGATCAGGCCAGAGGGGTATCAGATCACTCATTGGTGACAATAATGGTAAACTTAGAGGGGAGTAGGTGTGGTAGGGAATGGAAAATCAGTCCGTTATGGTTTGAATTAATGGGGGATCCTGAGGTGACATTATTAAAATTAAAAGAGTTTATAGAGTTCAGTGAAGGTACCGTGACGCAGGGAGTCATGTGGGATGCATTAAAAGCCTTCCTTAGAGGCCTATGTATTCAACAAGTGGCGAAAATGTAAAAAAGTACGAAGGGAATAGGAAAATAGGATTAGGATGGAACTGGAGAATACAGAGAAGGAATATATTGAGAACCCAACACTGGAGAAAAAAAGAATATGGTTAAACAAGCAACAGGAGTACAGGGTTGAAATGATAAGAAAATCAGAGAATAAGAGATTATTTCAAAAGCAAGTTGCCTTTGGAGAGGGGGAAATCATCGGGAGAATGCTGGCCCACTTAGTAAGAACCAATTCCTCCCCCTCTGCGGTACCCACGATTAACACACTTAATGGAGACATTTCCACACAGGTGTCAGTGATTACAGTCATTTTGGGTGGAGAGTAGATGCGAGGTGCCCTAGATGCCAGGACACGGGGCACTTTATACACATGTTATGGAGGTGCCAAAATTGTTTAGGTATTGGCAAGGGATCCTCAATGTTATCAACAAGACATATAAAACAAAGTTGGAGATGGACCCCAGAACATGTATTTTGGGACTGGGGGAAGAAATGAGCAGAGTACCCAGCATAATAAAAGCAGTGCTAAGGTGCCTCTTTCAAGCAAGAAAACTAATAGCCCCAAGGTGGAAAAGCAGAGAATCCCCCATCAGTAAGAGAGTGGATCAATGTAGTAACTGAAACAATACGGAAGGAGAAAGTGGTGTATATTAAGAGAAGGAACATCGGGGAGTTTGGTGAAAAGATTATGTTATATGAGTAATAAGAAAAGATAACACTAAGGTTTTATATGGATGTAATCTGTTTTTTATATGAGGAAGAAAATTAATAAAGAAGATTAAACAGAAAGTATTCTACAATATAAATAATCAAAATTAGTACAATAAATGTATATATATCTTTAAAAAAAGATCTCATGCGGGGGAGAAGCCGTATTCCTGTCCTGAGTGCGGGAAATGTTTTTCAGAGAAGTCCAGTCTTTACACACATCAGAGATCTCACACGGGGGAGAAGCCATATTCCTGTCCTGTGTGTGGGAAATGTTTTTTAGAGAAGTCCAATCTTTCCACACATCGGAGATCTCACACAGAGGAGATGCCATTTTCCTGTCCTGAGTGAGGGAATTGTTCCTAATGGAAGTCCTGTCTTCCTGTACATCAGGGATCCCACACAACCCTCGAGGTGTATTAGGTCCTTGAGTGTGGGAAATGTCTCAGATCGCTGAACTGCTGCAGGAACAGGTAACATCTTTCCAAAGGTGAACTTATTCTTTAACACTTTCACTACCAGAGATGGTTTTGCAGGTTTTTTTGCCCACATTCAACACCCCTTGAATACCGGGCACTTTTACCCCCTTCCTGCCCAGGCCAATTTTCAGCTCTCTCACACCTGTCATACAACACTGTACCCAAATGTTTTTTTTTTCTTTTTCCCCCAAATAGAGCTTTTGATGGTATTTGATCCCCTCTGGGGTTTTATTTGTTGTGCTACAAATAAAAAAAAGACCAACATAAAAAAAAAGTTTTTCTTTGTTTCTGTAAAAAAAAACATTGTAAATATACCTTGTGTTATTAGGTTATAATTGTGTGTTTTTTGTTGGTTTTTAATTCAAGCCTTGGTATTCCCGATAGGCCTTGTTGATGTAATATAATCTTTAAAAGCTTAATAAAAATAATTAAAATGAATCCTGTAAATAAGTAAGTTTTCTATTTCACTGGTGGGCACTGACTGGTGATCATCACTGGCGATGGGCCTGTACTGATAATCAATGCTGAATATCAGTGCAGATCCCCCTGTCAGGAGAGACACTGATTGGCTCCTCTCTACTCACACCTTGTCCGCATGAATAAAGGAAAACCAATATCCTGCACTTTCTGGTTACGATGTGATTAGCTTTGATTGGACACAGCTGATCACATGGTGAAAAGCCAATGTCTTATTTTGCATACACACGATCGGAAATTCCGAAAAGAAAATCTTCTATGTGAGCTTTTGGTTGGAAATTTTGACCGTGTTTATGTTCCATCGGACATTTGCTGTCGGAATTTCCGCCAACAAAAGATTGAGAGCAGGTTCTCAATTTTTCTGATGAAAAAGGTTCTACTCAACGCATACTCAGAATTAAACTGCCTATTGAATTTCATTGATCACAGCTCATCGTACGTGATTTATGTCACCGCATTCATGATGTTCAGAATTTGTGTGACCGTGTGTATCCAACACAAGTTCGAGCCAACATTCCATCGTAATAAAATCCACGGTTTTCTTGTCGGAATTTCCGATCGTGTGTACAGGGCATTAGGCTCTTTACCGAGACTGGAGATGTGGTTTGTCAGAGAGACACACAACACCAACGATCGCCCTGCGCCCGCGCAGTTTATTCTTCTGGATGTCATGTGACATCCAGTCAGGATAATGGAACCCCCGTCTGACCGTCATTCTGCTATAAGCTGGGTGGGAAGGAGAAAGAATAATTTTAGGCCTGAACATTATATAAAACCCCCAAAACGCAATATATTTTTTTGAAAGAAGACACCCTAGAGCAGGGCTCAAAATTTCAAGTCCTGAGCTACTAGCCAGGCCTTAAGAGTTACTTGCCACAAATTGCCCCGCCCAACCGCGCCCCTAAATACACCCCTTGTAAATAATAATATTTTATTCAGATCATACATCGTATGCAGGGTCGTCTAATGTTAAGTGGACCCTGGTCAAACATTTTCATAGCCCCTGTAGAAACACTACAGGAGAGGGTCAGAAAAACTGCAGACATGGCAAGGAGAGGACCAGAGAGACTGCACACATGGTAAGGAGAGGGGTCAGAGAGACCGCAGACATGGTAAAGAGAGGGTCAGAGAGACTGCAGACATGGTAAGGAGGGGGGTCAGAGAGACTTCAGACATGGAAAAGAGAGGGTCAGAGAGACTGCAGACATGGTAAGGAGAGGGGGTCAGAGAGACTGCAGACATGGTAAATAGAGGATCAGAGAGACTGCAAACATGGTAAAGAGAGGGTCAGAGAGACTGCAGACATGGTAAGGAGAGGATCAGAGAGACTGCAGACATGTCAAGGAGAGGGTCAGAGAGACTGCAGACATGGTAAAGAGAGGATCAGAGAGACTGCAGATATGACAAGGAGAGGACCAGAGAGACTGCAGACATGACAAGGAGAGGACCAGAGAGACTGCAGACATGACAAGGAGAGGGGGTCAGAGAGACTGCAGACATGGTAAAGAGAGGGTCAGAGAGACTGCAGACATGGTAAGGAGGGGGGTCAGAGAGACTTTAGACATGGTAAAGAGAGGGTCAGAGAGACTGCAGACATGGTAAGGAGAGGGGGTCAGAGAGACTGCAGACATGGTAAATAGAGGATCAGAGAGACTGCAAACATGGTAAAGAGAGGGTCAGAGAGACTGCAGACATGGTAAGGAGAGGATCAGAAAGACTGCAGACATGGTAAGAAGAGGGTCAGAGAGACTGCAGACATGGTAAAGAGAGGATCAGAGAGACTGCAGATATGACAAGGAGAGGACCAGAGAGACTGCAGACATGACAAGGAGAGGACCAGAGAGACTGCAGACATGACAAGGAGAGGGTCAGAGAGACTGCAGATATGGTAAATAGAGTGTCAGAGAGACTGCAGACATGGTAAGGAGAGGGGTCAGAGAGACTGCGGGCATGGTAAGGAGAGGGGGTCAGAGAGACTGCAGGCATGGTAAGGAGAGGGGGTCAGAGAGACTGCAGGCATGGTAAGGAGAGGGGGTCAGAGAGACTGCAGGCATGGTAAGGAGAGGGGGTCAGAGAGACTGCAGGCATGGTAAGGAGAGGGGGTCAGAGAGACTGCAGGCATGGTAAGGAGAGGGGGTCAGAGGTGCAGACATGGTGAGGAGAGGGGGGTCAGAGAGACTGCAGGCATGGTAAGGAGAGGGGGTCAGAGAGACTGTCTCAAGGAGAGGGGGCAGAGAGATGGACATGACAAGGAGAGGGGGGTCAGAGAGACTGCAGGCATGGTAAGGAGAGAGGGTCAGAGAGACTGCAGACATGGTAATGAGAGGATCAGAGAGACTGCAGACATGGTAAGGAGAGGGGTCAGAGAGACTGCGGGCATGGTAAGGAGAGGGGGTCAGAGAGACTGCAGGCATGGTAAGGAGAGGGGGTCAGAGAGACTGCAGGCATGGTAAGGAGAGGGGGTCAGAGAGACTGCAGGCATGGTAAGGAGAGGGGGTCAGAGAGACTGCAGGCATGGTAAGGAGAGGGGGTCAGAGAGACTGCAGGCATGGTAAGGAGAGGGGGGTCAGAGAGACTGCAGGCATGGTAAGGAGAGGGGGTCAGAGAGACTGCAGGCATGGTAAGGAGAGGGGGGTCAGAGAGACTGCAGGCATGGTAAGGAGAGAGGGTCAGAGAGACTGCAGACATGGTAATGAGAGGATCAGAGAGACTGCAGACATGGTAAGGCGAGGGTCAGAGAGACTGCAGACATGGTAAAGAGAGGATCAGAGAGACTGCAGACATGGTAAAGAGAGGATCAGAGAGACTGCAGACATGACAAGGAGAGGACCAGAGAGACTGCAGACATGGTAAAGAGAGGGTCAGAGAGACTGCAGGCATGGTAAGGAGAGGATCAGAGAGACTGCAGGCATGCTAAGGAGAGGGTCAGAGAGACTGCAGGCATGGTAAGGAGAGGGGGTCAGAGAGACTGCAGGCATGGTAAGAAGAGGGGGTCAGAGAGACTGCAGGCATTGTAAGGAGAAGGGGTCAGAGAGACTGCAGGCATGGTAAGGAGAGGGGTCAGAGATACTGCAGACGTGGTAAGGAGAGGGGGTCAGAGAGACTGCGGGCATGGTAAGGAGAGGGGGTCAGAGAGACTGCAGGCATGATAAGGAGAGGGGGTCAGAGAGACTGCAGGCATGGTAAGGAGAGGGGGTTAGAGAGACTGCAGACATGGTAAGGAGAGGGGGTCAGAGAGACTGCGGGCATGGTAAGGAGAGGGGGTCAGAGAGACTGCAGGCATGATAAGGAGAGGGGGTCAGAGAGACTGCAGGCATGGTAAGGAGAGGGGGTTAGAGAGACTGCAGACATGGTAAGGAGAGGGTCAGAGAGACTGCAGACATGGTAAGGAGAGGGTCAGAGAGACTGCAGACATGGTAAGGAGAGGGTCAGAGAGACTGCAGGCATTGTAAGGAGAAGGGGTCAGAGAGACTGCAGACGTGGTAAGGAGAGGGGGTCAGAGAGACTGCAGACATGATAAGGAGAGGGGGTCAGAGAGACTGCAGGCATGGTAAGGAGAGGGGGTTAGAGAGACTGCAGGCATGATAAGGAGAGGGGGTCAGAGAGACTGCAGGCATGGTAAGGCGAGGGGGTCAGAGAGACTGCAGACATGATAAGGAGAGGGGGTCAGAGAGACTGCAGGCATGGTAAGGAGAGGGGGTTAGAGAGACTGCAGACATGGTGGGGGTGGGAGGAGGGGGGGTGGGAGGGTCAGGATGGTAAGGAGGGGGGAGAGAGAGATGATAAGGAGGGGGGGGGAGAGAGACATGATAAGGAGAGGGGGCAGAGAGAGACATGGTAAGGAGAGGGGGTTAGAGAGACTGCAGACATGGTAAGGAAGTCAGAGAGACTGGACATGGTAAGGAGAGGGGGTCAGAGAGAGAGACATGGTAAGGAGAGGGGGCAGAGAGAGACATGGTAAGGAGAGGGGGTCAGAGGTAAGGAGAGGGGGTCAGAACTGCAGACATGATAAGGAGAGGGGGCAGAGAGAGACATGGTAAGGAGAGGGGGTTAGAGAGATGCAGACATGTAAGGAGAGGGGGTCAGGGTGCAGGCATGGTAAGGAGAGGGGGAAAGACTGCAGCATGATAAGGAGAGGGGGCAGAGAGATGCAGGATGGTAAGGAGAGGGGGTTAGGGTCAGATGGGTAAGGAGAGGGGTTAGAGAGAGACATGGTGGTAAGGAGAGGGGGGGAGAGAAGGCAGGGGGGGGGAGAGGGGGGGGGGGGGCTGGGTGGTGGAGAGGGGGTGGGAAAGGGGTGGTAAGGGGGGGAGAGGACTGGGTTAAGGAGAGGGGGGAGAGACTGCAGACATGGTAAGGAGAGGGTCAGAGAGACTGCAGACATGGTAAGGAGAGGGTCAGAGAGACTGCAGGCATTGTAAGGAGAGGGTGGGGTCAGAGAGACTGCAGACGTGGTAAGGAGAGGGGGTCAGAGAGACTGCAGACATGATAAGGAGAGGGGGTCAGAGAGACTGCAGGCATGGTAAGGAGAGGGGGTTAGAGAGACTGCAGGCATGATAAGGAGAGGGGGTCAGAGAGACTGCAGGCATGGTAAGGCGAGGGGGTCAGAGAGACTGCAGACATGATAAGGAGAGGGGGTCAGAGAGACTGCAGGCATGGTAAGGAGAGGGGGTTAGAGAGACTGCAGACATGGTAAGGAGAGGGTCAGAGAGACTGCAGACATGGTAAGGAGAGGGTCAGAGAGACTGCAGGCATTGTAAGGAGAAGGGGTCAGAGAGACTGCAGACGTGGTAAGGAGAGGGGGTCAGAGAGACTGCAGACATGATAAGGAGAGGGGGTCAGAGAGACTGCAGGCATGGTAAGGAGAGGGGGTTAGAGAGACTGCAGGCATGATAAGGAGAGGGGGTCAGAGAGACTGCAGGCATGGTAAGGCGAGGGGGTCAGAGAGACTGCAGACATGATAAGGAGAGGGGGTCAGAGAGACTGCAGGCATGGTAAGGAGAGGGGGTTAGAGAGACTGCAGACATGGTAAGGAGAGGGTCAGAGAGACTGCAGACATGATAAGGAGAGGGGGTTAGAGAGACTGCAGACATGGTAAGGAGAGGGGGTTAGAGAGACTGCAGACATGGTAAGGAGAGGGGGTCAGAGAGACTGCAGACATGGTAAGGAGAGGGTCAGAGAGACTGCAGACATGGTAAGGAGAGGGTCAGAGAGACTGCAGGCATGGTAAGGAGAGGGGGTCAGAAAGACTGCAGGCATGATAAGGAGAGGGGGTCAGAGAGACTGCAGGCATGGTAAGGAGAGGGGGTTAGAGAGACTGCAGACATGGTAAGGAGAGGGTCAGAGAGACTGCAGACATGGTAAGGAGAGGGTCAGAGAGACTGCAGGCATTGTAAGGAGAAGGGGTCAGAGAGACTGCAGACGTGGTAAGGAGAGGGGGTCAGAGAGACTGCAGACATGATAAGGAGAGGTGGGGGTCAGAGAGACTGCAGGCATGGTAAGGAGAGGGGGTTAGAGAGACTGCAGGCATGATAAGGAGAGGGGGTCAGAGAGACTGCAGGCATGGTAAGGCGAGGGGGTCAGAGAGACTGCAGACATGATAAGGAGAGGGGGTCAGAGAGACTGCAGGCATGGTAAGGAGAGGGGGTTAGAGAGACTGCAGACATGGTAAGGAGAGGGTCAGAGAGACTGCAGACATGGTAAGGAGAGGGGGTTAGAGAGACTGCAGACATGGTAAGGAGAGGGGGTTAGAGAGACTGCAGACATGGTAAGGAGAGGGGGTCAGAGAGACTGCAGACATGGTAAGGAGAGGGTCAGAGAGACTGCAGACATGGTAAGGAGAGGGTCAGAGAGACTGCAGGCATGGTAAGGAGAGGGGGTCAGAAAGACTGCAGGCATGGTACAGGTACTGTGTGGATGGTGTGGTGATGAATGGCTCCCCTCATCCCTCCACATTTCTGTAGAGGGGGATGTTGCAGCTCAGTGTACACTGCTCTAGGATCTGGGAGAGCATGGCGTCCCTCTACACTTGTTCAGTGTGATCCCTGACCCCTCCCCCTGCTCTGAATTCCGACTCCTCTGCTCACTCAAATCATCAGCAGTGTCCAGATCCAGACAGCACACAGGTCCCCTCATACTCCCGGCCAGTCAGCTCAGCAGTGTTCCAGAGCAGACAGCAAGTCCTCTCCTGTTCCTTTCCATTGTCAGCAAGTCGGACTCGAAAGCTGGAAAGGAGGAAGTTACATCTTCCTCCTCTGAATGCCGGGTCCTCCAAGCACCTGATTGGTTGTTAGGATGGTAGCAACCAATCGTTTTGACAGACAGGACTTGGGAGACAACAGGAGAAAGACAGTAGTTCCACTTGATTGGGCACCTTTTCTGCTACTCGCAATAGGTTAATATGTAGGCGAGTACAAATTTTGAGGGCTGATATATATATATCTGAGTGTGTGTATATTTGTATCTGCAGGTACTGTATATAATTGAGCATACGTATATATCTCAGTATCTGTATGTAAGTGTGTGTGTTTATACATGTGATTAACTAAATATATTTATATATCTGAGTATGTAATTTATTATCCTCCATTGATGTGAACATCTAATAATTTATACAATTAATTACTAATAATTTCCCTATATACATATACCTAAAGAGGTAAGTATCACCTGTGTGTTATTTTAACCGACAATTTTTTTTTCCTGTACAAAGTCCATTCATGTGAAAAAACATTAAAGTTGATCAATTCTTCTTCGATGCCTCACACCTAAAGACAGCGGCTCCCCCATCATTTTGACCCCCCGATCAGAATGCAATACAGTGCTTCATCATCTATCCATGGGGCAACTGCCACACTAATCATCACAGAAAGTACAAGCAGATCTCACAGATAAAAATCCATATAAGCACTTCAAGGAGAAACGCAACTCAAAATATCATCAAGAATTTTTATTTAAAAAAAGTTTTTTTAGCTGACTGACATAAAAGCAAACAGACCGTCCCATCCTTCCCATGCCTCAAAGTCTGTTGGTGTACATCCCACTACCCTCCCCGTCCTCTCCTCCTCCAAGGTCTTTTACAATCCTATTGTCTATAGTGTATACTAAAAAAAAAATGCAGTGCGCCAGTAAAGTGTTCGGGTTCGGCTTGAAGAAAAGGTGGCAATCCTAATGAAGAGGTGGAGCTCTGAGTGTGTATGAAGAGGCGGAGCTCTGAGTGTGTATGAGGAGGCGGAGCTACTGAGTGTGTATGAAGAGGCGGAGCTCCTGAGTGTGTATGAAGAGGTGGAGATCCTGAGTGTGTATGAAGAGGCAGAGCTCCTGAGTGTGTATGAAGAGGTGGAGCTCAGAGTGTGTATGAAGAGGTGGAGCTTCTGAGTGTGTATGAAGAGGAGGAGCTCCTGAGTGTGTATGAAGAGGTAGAGCCCTGAGCGTGTATGAAGAGGCGGAGAGCCCCTGAGTGTGTATGAAGAGGCGGAGCTCCTGAGTGTGTATGAGAAGGCAGAGATCCTGAGTGTGTATGAAGAGGCGGAGCCCTGAGTGTGTATGAAGAGGCGGAACCCTGAGTGTGTATGAGGAGGCAGAGATCCTGAGTGTGTATGAAGAGGTGGAGCTCCTGAGTGTGTATGAAGAGGTGGAGCCCTGAGTGTGTATGAAGAGGCGGAGAGCCCCTGAGTGTGTATGAAGAGGCGGAGCTCCTGAGTGTGTATGAAGAGGTGGAGCTTATGAGTGTGTATGAAGAGGGGGAGCTCCTGAGTGTGTATGAGGAGGCAGAGATCCTAAGTGTGTATGAAGAAGTAGAGCTCCTGAGTGTGTATGAAGAGGTGGAGCTCTTGAGTGTGTATGAAGAGGCGGAGCTCCTGAGTGTGTATGAAGAGGTGGAGATCCTGAGTGTGTATGAAGAGGCAGAGCTCCTGAGTGTGTATGAAGAGGTGGAGCTCAGAGTGTGTATGAAGAGGTGGAGCTTCTGAGTGTGTATGAAGAGGAGGAGCTCCTGAGTGTGTATGAAGAGGTAGAGCCCTGAGCGTGTATGAAGAGGCGGAGAGCCCCTGAGTGTGTATGAAGAGGCGGAGCTCCTGAGTGTGTATGAGAAGGCAGAGATCCTGAGTGTGTATGAAGAGGCGGAGCCCTGAGTGTGTATGAAGAGGCGGAACCCTGAGTGTGTATGAGGAGGCAGAGATCCTGAGTGTGTATGAAGAGGTGGAGCTCCTGAGTGTGTATGAAGAGGTGGAGCCCTGAGTGTGTATGAAGAGGCGGAGAGCCCCTGAGTGTGTATGAAGAGGCGGAGCTCCTGAGTGTGTATGAAGAGGTGGAGCTTATGAGTGTGTATGAAGAGGGGGAGCTCCTGAGTGTGTATGAGGAGGCAGAGATCCTAAGTGTGTATGAAGAAGTAGAGCTCCTGAGTGTGTATGAAGAGGTGGAGCTCTTGAGTGTGTATGAAGAGGCGGAGCTCCTGAGTGTGTATGAAGAGGCGGAGCTCCTGAGTGTGTATGAAGAGGCGGAGCTCCTGAGTGTGTATGAAGAGGCGGAGCTCAGAGTGTGTATGAAGAGGCGGAGCTCCTGAGTGTGTATGAAGAGGCGGAGCTCAGAGTGTGTATGAAGAGGGGGAGCTCAGAGTGTGTATGAAGAGGGGGAGCCCTGAGTGTGTATGAAGAGGCAGAGCTCCTGAGTGTGTATGAAGAGGCGGAGCTCCTGAGTGTGTATGAAGAGGTGGAGCTCCTGAGTGTGTATGAAGAGGCGGAGCTCCTGAGTGTGTATGAAGAGGCGGAGCTCCTGAGTGTGTATGAAGAGGCGGAGCTCAGAGTGTGTATGAAGAGGCGGAGCTCCTGAGTGTGTATGAAGAGGCGGAGCCCTGAGTGTGTATGAAGAGGTGGAGCTATGAGTGTGTATGAAGAGGTGGAGCCCTGAGCGTGTATGAAGAGGTGGATAGCCCCTGAGTGTGTATGAAGAGGCGGAGCTCCTGAGTGTGTATGAGGAGGCAGAGATCCTGAGTGTGTATGAAGAGGCAGAGATCCTGAGTGTGTATGAAGAGGCGGAGCCCTGAGTGTGTATGAAGAGGTGGAGCTCTGAGTGTGTATGAAGAGGTGGAGCCCTAAGCGTGTATGAAGAGGTGGATAGCCCCTGAGTGTGTATGAAGAGGCGGAGCTCCTGAGTGTGTATGAGGAGGCAGAGATCCTGAGTGTGTATGAGGAGGCAGAGATCCTGAGTGTGTATGAAGAGGCGGAGCCCTGAGTGTGTATGAAGAGGCGGAGCTCCTGAGTGTGTATGAAGAGGCGGAGCCCTGAGCGTGTATGAAGAGGCGGAGAGCCCCTGAGTGTGTTTGAAGAGGCGGAGCTCCTGAGTGTGTATGAAGAGGTGGAGCTATGAGTGTGTATGAAGAGGTGGAGCCCTGAGCGTGTATGAAGAGGTGGATAGCCCCTGAGTGTGTATGAAGAGGCGGAGCTCCTGAGTGTGTATGAGGAGGCAGAGATCCTGAGTGTGTATGAAGAGGCAGAGATCCTGAGTGTGTATGAAGAGGCGGAGCCCTGAGTGTGTATGAAGAGGTGGAGCTCTGAGTGTGTATGAAGAGGTGGAGCCCTAAGCGTGTATGAAGAGGTGGATAGCCCCTGAGTGTGTATGAAGAGGCGGAGCTCCTGAGTGTGTATGAGGAGGCAGAGATCCTGAGTGTGTATGAGGAGGCAGAGATCCTGAGTGTGTATGAAGAGGCGGAGCCCTGAGTGTGTATGAAGAGGCGGAGCTCCTGAGTGTGTATGAAGAGGCGGAGCCCTGAGCGTGTATGAAGAGGCGGAGAGCCCCTGAGTGTGTTTGAAGAGGCGGAGCTCCTGAGTGTGTATGAAGAGGCGGAGCCCTGAGTGTGTATGAAGAGGCGGAGCTCCTGCTGGAACAGCAGTAGGGGGAGGAAGCCGAGTCTAGGAGGGAGACTGACAGAAAGCGCAGCAGACTTGCAGGAGTGAGCGAGGAGGATCCATTGGAGGTGAGGAGAGTGTGAAGGATGTTGGTGACTCTGGTAGATGAAAAGCTGGGAGTCATATTGCTCTGGTGAGTGGGGAAGCACTACTAAGGGGGCGCCCTCACCATCACGTGTGTAAGAGGTGGAAGAAGGCGTGGCTACACTACAGCTGGCACAGTTTGGAGCACCGAGAACTTTCACACCTTATCAACTTTTTATTGAGTTTTGGATCTCACGGAGCAAAATCAGTTTGTTGAAGTAGATGCAAAGTGGAAGCAGTGGACTTGCAGAGAACACTATATTGAACTGTTGTATGATTACATGAATTTGCACATATTTATAGTTTATTTATTATAGCAACAAATATTAGAATAATGAAGCAGTAGATCTGCAGAGAACATCACCCTGATCACAAAGCACTTTATGTTGTATATGAATTTGCAGATGGATCAGATTACTTCATTTATAGATAAACCCCATGCGATGAATGAAGTAGGTGTAAAGTGGAGGCAGTAGATGTGCAGAGAATATTATTGGAGCCCCTAGCACTTTATATATGAATGTCTCCACATATATTAGTGTATGTGTGATAATTGATGTGCACACACAATAGGACAGCGCTGTGACACATAATGCTCTTCTAGGTGATAAAGGGAACACTTACCTTTGTTACAGCAGCAGTCCGGTATAAGTTATTTCTGGAGGTATTTGAGTTGTTACACATAGCGCAGGTTTTTTTCTATTTATATTGGTGACATAATTGCCCAAATCTGGGGATCAGGAGCCATTTCCACCCTTTACTCTCGGCTGGGGTTCTTTGTATCCATATAACAGATGTTCTACATGACTAAATCTCACATCAATTTTACTGCAAAATCAAAGGGGCCAAAATGTCTCCCCCCTCCCCTCCCCCGAGCAGTAATATATTTCTATCCCCCTTGGTGGGAGTGGAGATGACCAATCTATAAGGATATACAGTACATACACACACAGCACAAGGCCGTGTTCACACTACCAGATGTTTCTGCAGTTCCTCTGAGCTCCACAAGATGGTGATCTCACTTCTACCCAGACAGGAAGTCTCTATGGAATACAGACAGGAAGTCTGTATGGAAGACAGGAAGTGATGTCAGGTAGACACAGGAAGTGATGTCAGATGCAGACAAGCAGTTCCATGAGGTGCGAAGTACAAAGGAGATATCACTGGAATCGGTAGCAGAGGAGGTAATAAGATTTTATCTTCTATTTACACCCAGTAACCCCGTCATGTCCGTCCTCTTCCTCCATAGTCACTGTGACGTCTTTTATCTCCAGCAGATGATGATACACACATATATAGTGTGGAGACCTAGATTAACCCCTTCAGGGGGGATCAGTTGATGATTAATATCTCTTTCTTCCAAAGCTGGCCATACATGGTTCAGTTTTATCGTTCAGACAGCGAGCTGAGTGAAAATACAGAACCGTTTCCCCCACCCACACATTGGAGTAGGGTGACCAGACGTCCCCGTTTTCTGGGGACAGTCCCCGGACTGAGGAGACTTTCCCTGGTTTTGTACCCGGCAGGCAGGGACAGCTCTAGGTGGGTACTGAAGCACTCACAAGCAGCCCCATGAATGTACCTGACTGGATAATTCACAAGGCTTTACAAATCTGCATCAATCCCACCTGGATCGATACAAACTTGACACGCAATGTGACTGAGCCGAGACTCGATGTGCAGGGATACAGCCGCATAAGCCGATACTCTTCTTCTAGTTCCGGCTACACAGTCTCTCAGAGCGGCGGAGTGATATCCTGTGAGGCACAGAACCTGCACAGCAGAGGAGGGAAGGGGGATGGGCACTGTGCACAGTCTGGCAGCAGCTTGTATAATACACGAGATGTGGAGAGTGAGGAGGGAGGCTCCTATGGGATTCCCCAGTGTACAGAGATGGATTGAGGGAAACTGTTACTGATCCTGCAACTTAGACCTTTTCTCTGCACTCATTTCAGTTTGTGCTCTGTATAGTTTCCTCTGTGTGGACTCAGCCAGCAAGCCAGGAGAGATTATGTATTACTGCTGTTGTATGCTGCTGACCATTACATGTACAGTATGTGCCCCTGAACACACTTTGTGTTCTCTGTGTAACACACCACTGAGCCCTGCGTTCTCTGTAACGCACCACTGAGCCCTGCGTTCTCTGTAACGCACCACTGAGCCCTGCGTTCTCTGTGTAACGCACCACTAAGCCCTGCGTTCTCTGTGTAACGCACCACTGAGCCCTGCGTTCTCTGTGTAACGCACCACTGAGCCCTGCGTTCTCTGTGTAACGCACCGGTGAGCCCTGCGTTCTCTGTGTAACGCACCGGTGAGCCCTGCGTTCTCTGTGTAACGCACCGGTGAGCCCTGCGTTCTCTGTGTAACGCACCGGTGAGCCCTGCGTTCTCTGTGTAACGCACCGGTGAGCCCTGCGTTCTCTGTGTAACGCACCGGTGAGCCCTGCGTTCTCTGTGTAACGCACCGGTGAGCCCTGCGTTCTCTGTGTAACGCACCGGTGAGCCCTGCGTTCTCTGTGTAACGCACCGGTGAGCCCTGCGTTCTCTGTGTAACGCACCGGTGAGCCCTGCGTTCTCTGTGTAACGCACCGGTGAGCCCTGCGTTCTCTGTGTAACGCACCGGTGAGCCCTGCGTTCTCTGTGTAACGCACCACTGAGCCCTGCGTTCTCTGTGTAACGCACCACTGAGCCCTGCGTTCTCTGTGTAACGCACCACTGAGCCCTGCGTTCTCTGTGTAACGCACCACTGAGCCCTGCGTTCTCTGTGTAACGCACCACTGAGCCCTGCGTTCTCTGTGTAACTCACCGGTGAGCCCTGCGTTCTCTGTGTAACTCACCGGTGAGCCCTGCGTTCTCTGTGTAACGCACCGGTGAGCCCTGCGTTCTCTGTGTAACGCACCGGTGAGCCCTGCGTTCTCTGTGTAACGCACCGGTGAGCCCTACAGAGTCGCAAACGCCTGGTGTAATATATAAATATCACATGGGGATGGGGAGATTTGAGGGGCCCTCTATATGACGCTCCCATACAAACCAATTCATTGTTCCTGGGTGTGTCCCACCTCCCAAACTGAAGAGTGAACTTTGACATTTACCATACAGAAATGTGTCAGGAATCTGTGAAAGTATTTATATATTACACCAGGTGTGTGTGACTCTGTAGTGGGGTCCACATTGGGAGAACCCGGGAGGAGGTCTGTCTTGTCCAGGAACACCAGGGGGAGGAGTCATTTTCCCCGAGGTATCCTGAGAGATATATTCCAGGTGTGTGTGACTCTGTAGTGGGGTCCACATTGGGAGAACCCGGGAGGAGGTCTGTCTTGTCCAGGAACACCAGGGGGAGGAGTCGTTTCCCCGAGGTATCCTGAGAGATATATTCCAGGTGTGTGTGACTCTGTAGTGGGGACAACTTTTGGAGGTGATCAGGCATTCCAGCTAGAGGTGGTGGTCACTGAAGTCACCGGATATTAATGAACTGTCACTGAAAGTTGCAGATCGGTGGAATTTTGATAATATGAGAACTTGATTTGTTATTATTGTTTTATTTTGGTTGTGCTACACTATAATTTGTTTGCTAGTATTTCAATCAGAGTTAAGCCCCATACACACGGTAGGACTTTTTGACAACAAACTTCAAAGTGATCATGTTTTCAACAAAAGATTGACCGTGTGTACGCATCGGACAAACATTTTTGGTTTTCATTGGACAAAAGTTCGCTCTGCAAACGGATAAACTTTTCGGCAACAAAAGTCCTACGGTGCAAAGTCCTATTGTGTGTACAGAAATCCATCGGAATTTTGTCCAAAGTACAAATACGCATGCCCAGAAGCAATGTTAAAATCAACCAACAATAGCAGAAGTTGACCAAAGGGTGGGGGTAAAGAGCAGAAAAACCATGTGATGATGGGAAAGTTTTAGGAAAGTTTGCTGAAAAGTCCTGCTGTGTGTATGCTATGGGTGTGCCCAGCCAACTCCTTTCGGACAAAAATCCAAGGAAAAGTTTGTTTGAAGTCCTACTGGGTGTATGAGGCTTAACATGTGGATCCACTCTTAAGCCCCATACACACTATGGCCCAGATTCACGTAGGGCGGCGTATATTTGTGCGGGCGTAGCGCATCTTATCTACGCTACGCCGATGTAACAGAGAGGCAAGTGCTGTAGTCTCAAAGCACTTGCTCCGTAAGTTGCGGCGGCGTAGCGTAAATTGGCCAGCATAAGCCCGCCTAATTCAAAGTAGGAAGGAGGTAGGCGTGATCTTTTTAAATCTATTTAAATTAAAAGTGCATGCAAATGAATGGCCGATCGAACGGCGCATGCTCAGAATCACGTTGCATATACTCCCTAAGATATGACGGCTCAATGCCTACGACATAACCTACGCACAGCCCTATTCACGTAGTACTACGTAAACGGCGTACGCACATAAAATTAGACGGCGTTGTTCCCTGGCCCATACCTTTGCATTACCTGCACCTGCTATATGAGGGGTAACTTTACGCCGGACGTAAGCCTTACGCAAATCGCGTATACGAAGCGGCCGGGCGCATCTACGTTCATAAATCGGTGTATCTTACTCATTTGCATATTTAA
Source organism: Rana kukunoris (assembly GCA_029574335.1). Taxonomy (NCBI): domain Eukaryota; kingdom Metazoa; phylum Chordata; class Amphibia; order Anura; family Ranidae; genus Rana; species Rana kukunoris. The sequence continues at coordinate 2,338,497 of CM056052.1, read as the reverse complement.
AATGGGAATGCCGAATGCGCCCAGCATAACTATGCGCCCACGATACGCTGGCATAGGCAAGTTACGTTGGATGGCTGAAGCCATTTTTTTCGACGTATCTCGCTTTGTGAATCGGCGCAAGTCTACGACGGCGCACATTCGTACTTACTACGGTGTATCTTGAGATGCGCCGACGTAAATCCATCGTGAATCCGGGCCTATCAGTTTCCCTGCAGGTTTTTCTCTTTAGGTTTACCAAAACCATGTAGTTCAAGGGCCCGCCTGATTGCATCCAAATTGAAAGGTTTGACCTCATATTAGATAGTTTTGGTAAATCTGAAGACAAAAACCTGCAGGAAAACTGATAGGCCTCGTACACACGAGGGAATTTATCGGCTGAAAATGGTCCGAAGGACCATTTCAGCCGATAAATCCGCTCGTCTGTAGGGGCAGACGGACAGTTTTGGACGGATTTCCCTGGCGGAAACGTTTCAAAGCTTGCTTTGAAACTTTTCCGCCGGAGAGCTAGCCGTCAGGTAAGGCCGCTGGTCAGTACACTCACCAGTGGACATATCCTCCCGCGCAAGTGTTTGTATGGATGTGACGCATGCGTGGAAGCTGTTTACTTCCTGACGTGGCGGCGTCAACGTCACTGCCACGTCACCGCGATGTCTGCCGGCGGGGATTTTGATCCGATGGTGTGTACAGCCATCGGATCACAATAGCCCAGTGTACATATGCGCTGTAAACGGTCCGGGGACCGTTTACAGCGGATAAATTACATTGTGTGTACGAGGCCATAGTGTGTGTGGGGCTTAAGAGGTGTGGGCAGCAATCACATCCAGCCTATTAGTAGGCTGATACATTGAATATTTCATTTTATTATATTTACTCTGATTATTTCTGTATTGTATATTGAGCTGATATTACATTTCCTCACATTATCATGTATACACAGCATGTTTGTTATAATGAATGTTTTATTATATATTCAGAGTGGAAACCTCGGGGATGATAATATTGATGTTAAAGAGGAGGATGAGGAGTATGGAGTGATGGAGGAGTTATCAGAAGGACACAAGGATATGATGGAGCCACCTAATACCAGGAACCCCCCAGAGAGATGTCCCCGTCCTCTGTATTCCCGGGATTCCACACAGGAAGGTCACACCATCCCTCCTTATTTAAAGGTTGGTGGGACGGAGCATCTAGACATGGACTTGTGGGGGGATGTGTGGATTTTATAGATGTGATGTCACAATAATAAAGCTTATATCTTACAGATGATATTCCCTCTCATTCTCTTGGTTTAGAGTGGAGATCCAATCGATATAGAATTTGAGGTGAAATCAGAAGAAGAAGAGACGTATGTGAGGGATGATCAGCAGTCTATGGAGGAGGATGGAATAACGGGGACATTTATAGAGGAGGACACTCCTACAGAGATCAGCACAGGTGGGTCATTAACACTAAATCCATTCCTCCACCCATACTGCTCACTGATTGGTCCAGAGTAGGGTGGGGACTGGGTGATATCAGCCTGTAATCCCCTGGTCACTTTCCTGAGCTGTGTTCCCCGTCCTGTATTTCTCTGGGATAATCTTCCTTCTCTGTGCTGCAGACACAATTTATGTCTCTAGACTGGATTTATGGAGATTCTGGGGTTCAGCTGGCAGGAAAATATAAATTTTCACCATAGTCATTACTAGACCTTTGCTGGGGGAGCACATTGCAGGGGCTTCTTTCTCTAATGCCGCATACACACGGCCCCTTTTCATGTCATGGAAAAAAACAATGTTTTTCTTGATGTGATTCCTCTCACATCTGCCTTGCATTCACACAATCAAAAATGATAAAAAATGCTTGAGCAAAGCGCGGTGACGTGTTATATATGTATGTGTGTTTATAGGTGTGTGTGTGTGTGTGTGTTTATAGATGTGTTTATAGATGTGTAGGTGTGTATGTGTGTTTATAGGTATGTATGTGTGTTTATAGATGTGTGTGTTTATAGATGTGTGTGTGTTTAGAGATGTGTAGGTGTGTATGTGTGTTTATAGATGTGTATGTGTGTGTGTATGTGTGTTTATAGGTATGTATGTGTGTGTTTATAGGTGTGTATGTGTGTTTATAGATGTGTATGTGTTTGTGTGTGTTTATAGATGTGTGTGTGTGTGTGTGTTTATAGATGTATTTATATATGTATGTGTGTTTATATATGTATGTGTGTTTATATATGTATGTGTGTTTATATATGTATGTGTGTGTGTGTGTGTGTGTGTGTGTTTTTATATGTGTGTGTGTGTTTATAGATTTGTATTTGTGTTTATAGATGTATTTATGTGTGTGTTTATAGATGTGTGTGTGTGTGTGTTTATAGGTGTGTATGTGTGTTTATAGGTTTGTGTTTATAGATGTATTTATAGATGTGTGTGTGTGTGCGCTTATAGATGTGTTTATAGATGTGTGTGTGTGTTTATTGATGTGTGTGTGTGTGTGTTTATAGATGTGTTTACATATGTATGTGTGTTTATAGATGTGTATGTGTGTTTACATGTATGTATACACATTTTATGTATGTGCTTTTAATCCTCACCCCCTATATGTGGACAATCGGAACAGTTTTTTTTTTTTTACCGCTTGTTCATCGTACCGGCAAGAATATACAGTTCCATGCTGTGATCACTTTTCAGAGGCATTTGACAGCTGGTAAAAAGGGAATATGTTGTTGCTTCCTTCCACCCCCTCCCGGATATGAGTGACAGTGAGCCTTGCTTCGGAATGCACCGCTCGGTGCCGTTCCCCTCCCACCCTCTTCTGATTGTTGTTCTCCCAGAGAGGTTGCCCGATGTTGCTCTCTTCTCACCCTCCTGAGATCGAGGTGTAGGGGAGCTTCTGGGACTTTGACAAGACTAGCTGACGAGTATCTGCATGTGACACCTTGAGAGTCCTGACTTGATCTGGAGGGGGTGTTGGGTTTGTGGTTACTTGCATATGGGCTTTGGAGGGGGGGTTTGATGGGGAACATTGTGCTATTGTGTCACATGTGTTGATTCTGCTGGGGGTGGGGGGGTTGTGGGATGCTCTGTGATGGTTTACTGCTGGTGGTGGGGGGGTTGCTGGGGGGGTTAATGTATGCTGATTTAAATGGTGTGGCTCCTCTGGGTGGGATCAGGCAGGGATGCTTATGGTCGGTTGGGCCTGAATGTGTATGTTTCCTCCTCCCTCCTCCCTTCTTCCACCTTCTCCCTCTCCACTCCCTTCTCCCCCTTCCTTTTTCTTCCTCTCCCTCTTCCGTCCTCCCCCTTCCGTTCCCTCTTCCCTTTCCCCCTCCCCATCCTTTTACCTCCTCCCCCCTTTCCTCTCCCTCCCCTCTTCCCCCCTGACTTTTGTTCTTCCCTCTATCCTTAATTTTAGGGCCGCCCATTCTCCCTTGGTAGAATTTGGGGGGTGCCTTTGTAGGGGGCTGGCACGTGTCTGTTGTGTGGTACCCGGTTGCTTCCCTTTGCCCGTGTGCCGTGTTGGGGGGGGGCAGCGGCCTGAGCTCAGGCCTATCATTGAAATGACCGGGGGGTGGGGCTGCGGCCTGAGCTGGAACCCTGATTGAACTGCTGACGGGGGTCCTCCTTGGGAGTTCCCCCAAACAGTTTGAGCCGGCATGTCCCACTCTGGTCTCTCCTTGCCCTCTCCGTGGGCGCGTGGGACGGGGGCGCCATAACCTAACTTTCGGTAACTGTGTGTGAATCTCCTTTTTTCTTTTTGTTTTTGTTGACCAATCAGCATATGTTTTTTCTTTGGGTCCTCTGATTAGTTCTACTCTTTGTCTAATCAGCTGTTCAACTGTTATTTATATGTGGTAGAGCTGTGTGAACTGTTATTATGTTTAATGTTATATTTTGATTGGGGGTGGGCCTTGCCGGGAACCTGGCCATCCGGTGTTGGGCGCTGAGGTCGGTGTCGCCTGGCTGCTGGGCTGCCCTCGCTCAGTCATTTGACCATGTGCTCTGTCCAGCTCTGTGCATCTTTAGAGTTGGGTCAGGAAGCCTTCCACTATGTGTCCAATCACTTTCCCCACATAGGGTCGCACCCGTCTGGTGACTCCTGCCTCAAGGGTTACTGGGGTGCATTGGGACTAGGTCCCTCTTACGCCTAAAGCGTGTTAGTTGTCTTTTTTTTCCCTTTCTTGCTTTTCTTTCTTCCTTTTCCTTCCTTTTCTAGGCTTTTTCTTCTCCCCCTCTTGTAATATATATATATACCCCCCCCCTCTTTTTTTTCCCTCCTCCGGTCACAGTCTTGCCTATGGGTAAAACAGAGCCTGTTCGTCTTGTGCTAACTAATCTGAAACATATGAAGGCCCATGTGTGCTTCCTCCAGGAGACACATTTCCATGCAGATAAGCTACCAAGACATTGTGATCGCTTTTTCCCAACGGTGTACCATGGTTGCTTCTCTCCAAGTCAAGGGGAGTGAGTATCTTGTTCTGGAGTACCGCCCCTTGGCAGTTAAAGGATCAGTGGGGGGATGCGGAGGGAAGAGCTCTTTTTGTGAAGGGGATGCTCGGGAGATCTTTAGTCACCTTAGTCAATCTTTATCTCCCCAACTCCAACCGGATTGCCTTCCTTGAGCCAATTCTCACCAGGCTAGATGATTTTGCCATAGGGATGGTGATCGTGGGCCGGGACATGAACTTTGTCATGGACCAGACCCTAGACTTCTATAGGGGTATGTCACAAATTTCTTACGCGACACTGAAGCGCCTTAAGAAGAACTTTCATGCCTTCCACCTGGTAGACATTTGGTGTATTCTTCATCCGAGTCACAAAGATTATACATTTTACTCGCATCCCCATGACTCTTACACCAGGATTGATCTGTTCATGGTGCCTCAGACGCTTCTGTCAAGGATGTCCTCATCCTCTATTGGTTCTATAACCTTCTCAGACCACGCCCCGGTTTTTGTGGACATTGACCTATTCTGTCCGGAGGAGAGACAGTGGTCATGGAAGCTTAATGACTCGTTGATTCAGATGCCTGAGGTGGTAGAGGAGGTTTCCAGAGAATTGAGACAGTATTTTGACCATGAATGTGAGCTCGGAAGTCTATAGTTTGGGAGGGCCATAAAAGTTACATTCGGGGCCTCTTGAATAAAATAGGATCTTGTATCAAGAAGGAACCTGCAAAACAAATTGTGGACATTTGGTATAAAATCAGAACTCTAGAATTGGCTCGTCTTTGGCCTCCTAGATCCTTCTAGATCTAATGGCCCTGCGGAATCAGCTCCACTCCCTAGCCCTGTTCAGAGCCAAAGCAATGATCTCTAAATGCTGCCGTTCCTTTTACGAACACAGCAACAAATGTGGGAAGATGCTGGCGAGGGCTCTGAGAGCCCAGAAAGCTTGCACTTTTGTCCCCGAACTGTTAAGTGACACACAAAGTAGAGTTCACACCACGGACGGTATTGTAGAGTTGTTCCAAGAATACTATACTACTTTGTATAACCTCCCACGCCCGACTTCGGAGGAGGGACTATCGACAGAGAGACAGAAGATCAGAGATTTTTTAAGGAGATCTGGACCCCCTCAGCTCTTGGAGGTGGAACTAGCTGATCTTGAGAAACCTATCTCAGCAGAGGAGGTGTCCTTGGCAATGTCGCGCATGTAACAAGGTAAGCCACCTAGCCTTGATGGCTACTCTCTTCTCTACTATAGGACTTTTGGAGACGTGTTGCTCCCACATTTTTGCTCTGCGTATAATGCTACAGGAAAGGGCCCCCCCCTGCCAGAGGAACGCATTAATTTTGTTGTCTCCCCACCGCCGGTTTTAACCCCCTAAAGGCATCATCACTATGCTGCATGCAATGCACACATTTGCAGGGCGGTTGCAGTGCTGCCCCATTCACCTAGTGGTATACTTCAAGTGCTCCCTGACTGGAAAAAGATGGAGAAATACTGACATTTTCACTGAATGCCCGCAGGAGGGAGAGGAGGAGAAGTGGGGGGGGGGGTTGGAGAGAGAGCAGTTATTTTATATGCAGCCACTCCTAAAGCTCCTCCTATCCAGCTTTTTTTGCTCCCCCCCCCTGTGCTTTTTCTTGCACCCCCTTATCCTCACAGCTCTGCAGGGTGCTCTCTCGTCGGCTGCTGTGGTGAATCTGTCAGGAAGAAGTCTTCTCTGATTGGAGTCAGTGATCCGTACCGATCCTTGATTTTGTCTATTCACAATTGAGACATAGTAAGCTGCATTTCTTATGCTTCAGTTTATAAATGAAGGGGAAGCTCTTCCTGTCCATTCATTCTGTGCTGCTGAGGCTACAGAAAAGGAGACGATGGGCTATCTTCATGGCCGCTATCTTTCCCAACCATGACATCTGATGACCTGAACCTACAGAGATCGTAGGGGTCGCAATTGCGACCTAACGCCATTCTCCAGGGAGGGTCTAGATAGGAGAGTCGGCGACATATAGAGGAATTGATCCTCTTCCTCCTACAGCCACTGAATGCCCACTTCCTGTTCTAACTCCAGCAGGCATTTTACAGCTGCCTGAGAGAGGGGATAATACCCTCTCTATGCCACCCCTCCTATCCAGAGTCCAAATGCTCCCCTCAGGCCCCCCAGTGCTCTCTCATCCCCCACAACTCTGCCAGGTTCTCCCCTTCCTCTCTTCCCTCAGCTGCTGTCAGGATAGAGAGCAGGTAAGGGGCTCCTAAATGTGTCATTTACTTTCCCTATCTGAATGAATAGGGACAGTGATCCATACCGATCGCTGACTCTGTTCATTCATAACTGAAGCATAGTAAACAGTTTTTCCTATGCCTCTGTTTATGAATGAACAGGAAGCCTATGTACAGAGCTATTCCTGTTCATTCATTCTGTGCAGCTAAGACTGCAGAGAAGGAGATTGACAGCTGTGTCCTCAATCTCCTTCTTTGTCTCCAAAGGTGAAACATCAGAAGTCTTTGTAGACCCCGATATCTCACCAAAGTCCTCCAAAAAAATAAAAAAATATTTGAAACATTTTTATTGTAAAAAAATTGATAAAATAAATGAAAGAAAAAAACAACTGACACCAGTGGCAGAACTACCACACAAACTTCACACTTGCGACCGGGCCCTGGTGTTCCGCCACCGGGCCGTTCGGGGGTCATGGGGGCTCTTCATGGTTTCTTGCATCGGGGCCCTGGTGTTCTAGTTAAGTCACTGGTTTGTAGGCTCTATAACTTTCACAAAGACCAAATAATATACACTAATTTGGGTATTTTTTTTACCAAAGATATGTACCAGTATAAATGTTGGTCAAAATGTATTAAGGGAAAATTAATTATTTGCTAAATTTTATAAGCAAAACAAAAAAATCATTTTTTTTTTTACAGAATTTAAATTTTTCTTCATTTGTAGTGCAAAAAAATAAATAAAAACCCAGCAGTGATTGAATACCATCAAAAGAAAGCTCTATTTGTGAAAAAAGGGACAAATATTGGTACATTGTTGCATGACTGAGTACTTGTCATTCAAATTGTGAGAGCACTGAATGCTGAAATTTGGTCTGGTTAGGAAGGGGGTGTAAGTGGTTAAAGTAAAAGTTTACTAGTATTGTGCATTATATATAAAATTATTATATCCATAAAGTCTTAGCTTTCAGTATTACTTTAATATAAAAGTCTCCCCTCCCCCTCTAACCTCCATATATCTCCATAGCCATGACTAAGCACTGATTGTAAGTGCGAAACGCATCGGCCATACTGTATTTTGTTGGTTGCAGTGACTGTATTAGCATTGCCAGCACCTTGGTGGTTCAACAACCCTTGATTGCACACGGGGCTCACCTGGAGCGGTGAGAAATGTTGTCTGTTTATCTCCATGTGTGACTCCCAGGTAAAATCCCCATATCTCCTTCTTCTGGGTATATTTATTATTATATATGTGATATAAGATATATTACTTTCACCATCTCACAGTATAAATGACTCCCTTATAGTAGTGATTATCAGATGTTTTTGTACTATAAAGGAATATTTTTTCTCCCCATCATAACAGATGATGAAATAAAATCCTGCTGCTGCTATAAATGTCCTATGCTGGTCATACACGGATCTATTATTGGAGGAGAATATTCACACAAATATTTGTATGGAAATTATTTGTACATTCGATGAATGGACGAGTGTAGATAGAAAATTCCACTTTCTTTTACCATTCAATTATAAAATGAATGTAACTTGTGAGTAAAAACCACACCCACCATGTGAGAATTTGTTCTTTGGAGAAAAGTTTTCTGTTCTGCTCCTTCCAATTTTCCCGTCACTGTGGTGGAAAATGAACGCCGATTTGACCCACTAATGGTTAGAAAATTGGATGAATGTTTTTGTGAAAGAAAAATGAGTTTGTGTGCGGCCAGCATAAGTGACATCAGGTGCAGGGAGCTTGTACCCACCTACCTGTCTATGACAAGGGAGTCTGTCACCCATCATATTATATTACACTCCTGTCTGATCATCTGCAAAACAGCGTTTTACCTCCTTTTATATTTTATTAATGTTGTTCTCTGATTGTGATATGTAGCAGATTCCCCCTCTAATAATACATCTATCTGTCTGTTATTCTCAGAGAGGATTAAATATCCAACTATATATCTGGAGATTTCTATTTACCGCTCTATATAGAGATTCAAGGATATTCACTCCATTATACACCAAACTTTTTTCAGGTTTTTATCCAATTAAGTTAAACAATAATCGGCCAACTAATCAATTCTGAAAATAATCATTAGTTGCCGCCCTACAGAGGGGCCATTTACTAGTTACCTTGAGGGGGGAATTGTAAGATCCTCAGAGACAAAGCCGCCTGATGTGGGCGGAGTCCTGGTTTAGGGGAACCAATCAGCTCATGTCTAGTAATAATCTTTGTATTTCTATTTTAGTAGATGGACGGGAGATGAGGAAAACCTCAGAGGATTGTCTCACTTTGTCTCCAGACTGTAAAGTAGAAGATGAGGACATCACACAGTATAGTCCAGGAGAAAACCCGACTACCTCAAATGTCCATCCGGCACCACACAGTGTAGGGGGACCATCGTATTCCTCTTATCCTGAGGAACCTCAGACTGTGCGGGACGGTGCCGGACCATCGTATTCCTCTTATCCTGAGGAACCTCAGACTGTGCGGGACGGTGCCGGACCATCGTATTCCTCTTATCCTGAGGAACCTCAGACTGTGCGGGACGGTGCCGGACCATCGTATTCCTCTTATCCTGAGGAACCTCAGACTGTGCGGGACGGTGCCGTCCTTCCAACAGATAAGAGCCTTTCCTGTACTGAGTGCGGGAAGTGTTTCCATTTTCAATCCAATCTTAATGAGCATAAAAGATCTCACACGGGGGAGAAGCCATATTCCTGTCCTGAGTGTGGGAAATGTTTTTCAGTGAAGTCCAGTCTTTCTAAACATCAGAGATCTCACATGAGTGAAAAGCCGTATTCCTGTCCTGAGTGTGGGAAATGTTATATACAAAAATCAGACCTTGTCATACATCAGAGATCTCACACAGGGGAAAAGCCATATTCCTGTCCTGAGTGTAGAAAATGTTTTTCAAAAAAGTCCAGTCTTTCCATACATCAGAGATCTCACACGGGGGAGAAGCCATATTCCTGTCCTGAGTGTGGGAAATGTTTACTACAAAAGTCCAGTCTTTCCATACATCAGAGATCTCACACGGGGGAGAAGCCATATTCCTGTCCTGAGTGTGGGAAATGTTTTTCAGTGAAGTCCCATCTTTACACACATCAGAGGTCTCACACGGGGGAGAAGCCATATTCCTGTCCTGAGTGTGGGAAATGTTTTTCAGTGAAGTCCCATCTTTACACACATCAGAGGTCTCACACAGGGGAGAAGCCACATGCCTGTCCTGAGTGCGGGAAATGTTTTTTAGAGAGGTCCAGTCTTTACATACATCAGAGATCTCACACAGGAGAGAAACCATATTCTTGTCCTGAGTGCGGGAAATGTTTTTCACAGAAGTCCCATCTTACCAAACATCAGAGATTACACATGGGGGAGAAGCCGTATTCCTTGTATCCTGAGGAACCGCAGCCTGTGAGGGACAGTGCCGTCCTTACAACAGAGAAGAGCTTTTCTTGTACAGAGTGCGGGAAGTGTTTCCAATTTAAATCCAAACTTATTGTGCATATACAATCTCATACAGGAGAGATGCCGCATTCCTGTACTGAGTGCAGGAAAAGTTTTACACAAAAATCAGACCTTGTCAAACATCAGAGAACTCACACGGGGGAGAAGCCGTATTCCCTTTCTGAATGCGGAAAATGTTTTTCAGATAAGTCTGGTTTTTACACACATCAGAGATCTCACACGGGGGAGAAGCCATATTCCTGTCCAGAGTGTGGGAAATGTTTTTCAGTGAAGTCCCAGCTTTACACACATCAGAGATCTCACACAGGGGAGAAACCATATTCCTGTCCTGAGTGCGGGAAATGTTTTTCGGTGAAGTCCAATCTTTACACACATCTGAGATCTCACACAGGGGAGAAACCATATTCCTGTCCTGAGTGCGGGAAATGTTTTTCACAGAAGTCCAGTCTTTCCACACATCAGAGATCTCACACAGAGGAGAAGCCATATTCCTGTCCTGAGTGCGGGAAATGTTTTTCACAGAAGTCCAATCTTTACACACATCAGAGATCTCACACGGGGAGAAGCAGTATTCCTGCCCTGTGTGCAGGAAATGTTTTTCAGATAAGGCCAGTCTTTACACACATCTGAGATCTCACACAGTGGAGAAGCCATATTCCTGTCAGAGTGTGGGAAATGTTTTTCAGATGTATCCAATCTTTACAGACATCAGAGATCTCACACGGGCAAGAAGCCATTTTCCTGTCCTGACTTCCTGTACATCAGGGACCCCACACAACCCTTGAGGTGCATTAGTGAGTGCAGGAAATGTCTTGTATATGAATGTTGCTGGACATCACAGCTCTCATGTGGGGAAGAAGCACACCCTGATATACACCTCAGATATACTCCATGGCTGATCTTCATCATGTAAGAAACACTTCACAAGGAGATCAGAGATCACCAAAGACATGGATGAAGTGTTGTACCGTGTTGGTCATTGATAGCAGGAGAAAAATAAAAATTGAGTCATTACCTCTCATTGGCTGAGTACATTTTGTGGTGGAAGATTTCATAAACACTTAGAGGTCTGTTTAAAACAAATAGTTGAACGTTTATGACCGGCATTCACCCAGCTGTGATGAATATTGCCCGTATTTTATTTCATACTCTGATTTCCTTGACTCCATCTAGTGACCATAATGCAGTATTGCACTAATTGAGGTATTTCAGGAAAAATACCCGATTTTGGCCACTAGATGGAGCTGATGATCATAGGAAATCACTGTGTTAGATCACAGCCAGAAAATGTAACAGCTGGATGAATGATTGTCACATAAGTCCAATAAATTCTGTGAGAAACAGACGTCTTATTTCCCTTCATCAGACATGTCTTCATACTAATACCTGAGATCATACTCATACACTTATCAGTACAGGACACACTGAAGGATAGAACTTACATAACACAACACTATTACACTAACCATTGAATTAAAATGAGAAATACTATGTTTGGGCTTTAGAGGGCGCTAAGTATAATAGCAATTATCTCCAGCTAGTGGCAAATGTAGTATTTTCTATTTTAAATCAATGGAAATTATTCGACCAGCAAATAGCCAATTAAACTCCATTTTCCCCTCATTCACACAGAAGGAATGTACATGTATTTTCACCCGGAAAATTGCTGTACAATTATTTATGACTAGACCCCTAAATGTCAGGAGATGTTTATATAAAGACGGGAAGTATGGAGCAGATAAATGAATAGACCTCCTAGCAATGTTATTACCAGGCTGCAGCTAGGGGGAGCTCTAATGATTAGAGTGTGACCACAGCAGAGTGATCCCATCTAGCTCACATTAACCCTTTCACTGTCAGAGCTGGTTTTCCATTATTTTTGCACACATGGTAAAATGCAGATTTTGGGCCTGAAGATTAGATAAAACCCCCACACATATATTACGTGAAAGCAGAGGCCCTGGAGAATAAAATGGTGGTAATTGTTAAGGTGTTCCTCGTACACAAATGTCACCTTCATATCCGGGTTTATTTTCTCCTTTCCCCCATTTTCTATGGTGTGATCTTTTCTACAATACTTTGTTATAATAATGTAACACGTTGTGTATTGTATTGTACACAAATTAATAATGACTCCGCCTCCACATTCCAGACACATAATTTTCCTGACCAATCGGATTTCTTCCTTTACTATTTTATTGCTTTCTACTATTGTTAAAATTTTATAATAAAAAAAATGTTAAATGAAATAAATTGTGTGTGTCGGTGCAATGATGACAATCTTCAGTATCCAGAAATGTCTGGTAGGTGACACTTCCATATACAGCCCAAGGAAGTGACAAGGAGCCCCTAGAAACCTTTGGAGGAACCCTGGCTGAGAAAGGCTGGACTAGGCAGTCATATATCATTATTATTATTGTACAGGATTTATATGGCGCCAACAGCACTTTACAATGAGATGGCAGACAGTACAGTTACAATACAATTCAATACAGGAGGAGTCAGAGGACCCTGCTCATTAGAGCTTACAATCTAAGATGGAGGGTCAAGTGATACAAAAGGTAATAACTGTGGGGGGTGAAGAAAATGTACAGTTGTTTGTGGAGGCAGGATAGGCTTCTCTGAAGAGATGAGTTTTCAGGGACCGTCTGAAAGTGGATAGAGTAGGAGATTGTCAGACAGATTGGGGTAGAGAGTTCCAGAGGATTGGAGAGGCTCTGGAAATGTCTTGGAGGTGAGCATGGGAGGAGGTGACAGGGGAGCTGGAGAGCAGGAGGCCTTGGGAGGAACGAAGAGAACAATTAGGTTGGTATTTTGAGACTAGGTTAGTGATGTAGCTGGGGGCCGAGTTGTGGATGGCTTTGTAAGTTATTGTTTGTATTTTGAATTTAATTAGTTGGGTGAGTGGCAGTCAGTGGAGGGATTGGCAGAGAGGAGTAGGAGACACTGAGTGGTTTGTAAGGTGGATGAATCTGGCGGCAGCATTCATGATGGACTGAAGGGGGGTGGCTTATGTAATGGTAAGCCGAAGAGAAGGGAGGCAAGAGATGACCAGGGATTGGATTAGGATCTTTGTGGTGTCATTGGTTAGGAAGGGGAGTATTTTGGAGATGTTGTGGAGTATGGGGGGCAAGCTTTGGATTTGGATTGGATGTGGGGCATAAAGGAGAGTTCAGAGTCCAGCATTACACCTAGCACCCTGGCAGGTGGGGATGGGTTGATAGCTGAGCCATTGCTTTTGATGGAGAAGTCAGGGGAAGGAGCACGTAGGGGAGGAAATATTATGAGCTCGGTTTTGGATAGATTGAGTTTGAGGAAGTGGTGGGACATTAATGCCGCCTACACACGCTCGGAATTTCCAACAACAAATGTTCAACTGGAATGTGTTGTCGGAAATTCTGACCATGTGTAGGCTCCATCGGACATTTGCTGTTGGAATTTCCGACAACAAAAATTTGAGAGCTGGTTCTCAAATTTTCTGACAACAAAACATGTTGTCGGAAATTACGACCGTGTGTACACAATTCTGAAGCAGAAAATGTCACACATGCTCGGAAACAAGCAGAAGAGCTGCACCGGCCATTGAACTTTATTTTTCTCAGCTTGTCGTACGTGTTGTACATCACTGCGTTCTTGACATTCGCAATTTCTGACAACATTTGTGTGACCGTGTGTATGCAAGACAAGTTTGAGACAACATCCGTCTGAAAAAAATCCACGGTTTTGTTGCCGGAATGTCCGATCGTCTGTACGCAGCATAAGGCTGATATGTCTGTCAGTAAATTAGTGATACGTGAGGAGACTCATAGAGTGGGCTGAGGGGAAGAGGGATACATTTGGGTGTCCTCAGCATAGACATTATATTGGAAGCCATAGGAGGCTACCTCAGCTGCCCAGGGAAGAGGTGTAGAACAAGAATAGGAGAGATCCAAGAACAGAACCTTGGGGGACCCCAACAGAGAAAGGAAGAGGAGAGGAGGAAGTAGAATTGTAGGTGACACAAAAGGTGCAGTTGGATTAGTAGGAAGAGAAGCAGTGAAGAGTACTGGGCAGTGAGTGAGTTGGTGGGTGGAGGATGAAGTAGAGGGATGAACATAGAGAAGAGTTGAGGGGGATGGGGTGATAAGTTGTTATTGAGAGTGATAAAATCGGTCTGCTTGGCAGTGAGGAGGCAGGAATTCTAATTTTGGAGGGCAGATTTATATTGGTTGAAATCTATCTGGGACTTCGTCTTACGCCACAGGTGCTCAAGAGCACGGCTGTGTTTTTCAGACTTCTAGTGTCATCTGTTTGCCAGGGTTGAGGGGGACAGGGCCTGATTGTGTGTAGTGAGGGGGGCCAGTGTGTCCAGTGAGGCTATAAGTGAATGGTTGTAGACCAAAGTGCATAGGTCGGTGCAGGACAGGGGTGCGATTTTGTCATAGAGGTGGTCAGTTGCACAGAAGAGAAGGGTTTAGATGGCGTAGGTTTCTACGGGCAGCTGTTAGGTGGTTGGAGGGAGAGGAGAGAGTGAAACTAATAAGGTGGTGATCAGAGAGAGGGAAAGGATAGTTGGAGAGGTTTCACGGATTGCATAGGTGGGAGAAAACAAGGACAAGCGTATTGCCTTCAGAGTGAGTGGAAGCGTCTATCCATCACTTCATTTCCAAGGAAGTCAGACTGAGAGGTTTGGAGGTAGCAGGAGTGTTAGTATTAATAGGGAATGATTGTGGGGATTTCAGAAGAGAGAAGTAGGGTAGCCAGGCAGAGAAGTCATCAAGAAAGGTTGATACCGGTCTAGGGGGCCGGTAGATACCGGTCTAGGGGTCCGGTAGATACCGGTCTAGGGGGCGGTAGATCACAGCCATCCTTAGAGAAATTGATGAATGCAGTGCGCCTCAAATGAGGAGAGTGACAGAGAGGGGGATGGGTGAAATACCTGAAGGGTGCTATGTGGGGCAAGATGGATTCCGACACCCCCTCCTTTGCATCCACTAGATCCGAGTTAAAAATACAATAATTAAGATAAATTAATGATATTAAAAAAGCACCCCGGTCCCCCCCCCTGCTCTCGTGCAAAGGAGAATACAAGCATCGGTCTGGCGTTGTGTGTAAACAGCAATTGTACCATACATGTGAGGTATCACCGCGAAGGTCAGACTGAGGGCAGTCATTTCAGCAGTAGACCTCCTCTGTAAATCTAATGTGGTGACCTGTAAAGGCTTTTAAAAATGTATGTAGTTTGTCGCCACTGCGCGTTTGTGCGCAATTTCAAAGTATGTCATGTTTGGTATCCATGTTTGGTCATGTTTGGTATCCTATGTCCCCTAGGGGGTGGGACAATTGGGCCTTTCCTTATTGTGTCACTCACAGCTTTACCATTTTTATTTTTCTGTTGGATGTTTTATAGCGGAAAGTTGTCACTAAATGATATATTGCTCATACATGCCATGGGCATATGTGGAATTACACCCCGAAATACATTCTGCTGCTTCTCCTGAGTACGGGGATACCACATGTGTGGGACTTTTTGGGAGCCTAGCCGCGTACGGGGCCCCGAAAACTAATCACCGCCTTCAGGACTTCTAAGGGCGTAAATATTTGATTTCACTCCTCGCTGCCTATCACAGCTTCGGAGGCCATGGAATGCCCAGATGGCACAACCCCCCCAAATGGCCCCATTTTGGAAAGTAGACACCCCAAGCTATTTGCTGAGAGGTAGGGGGAGGGTTTTGCAGATCTCGCTTTTTGTCACAAAGTTTTTCTTTTCTTTCTTCATTTTCAAAAACAAATGAGAGCTGTAAAATACTCACCATGCCGTGGGGTGTCTACTTTCCAAAATGGGGTCATTTGGGGGGGTTTGTGCCATCTGGGCATTCCATCAGACACAGAGGTAGACCAACAACGGAGATGGGTAACATACTGGTAAGGTACTGAAAGGTATGTCTTACCGTACTCTGGAGGTGATCAGTCTCCAGCCCGTCTGTGTTGGTCCACCTTGGCGCCTCGCAATCGGCTGTGAGTTAGTTCACAACCCGGGGCCCCACGTTAGGGCGCCAGCTGATATGGATCAGACTAATCGTCTGGTGAATATCTGCCCCCATCCTGATTAGGCCTATATGATGTAGTGCATGCACGAGAAAAGGACCACACTGAGACTGTGCTCAGATTGATGATACTCTCTTTATTGGTTCCGGATACATGGGGGGGTTTATAGGTGAGAGACTAATGCTGTAAGCAAATGTATCATTAGTATAACGTTATCTAGATACTCGTAGCTTCTGATTGGTTGTGTCCATGTAAGGTGAACTTCCTCCAGGAGCTGAGCGTCATCAGATAGGGTGTAGTCCTGGGCGGAGGGGCCATCTTTTAGTTACATTCTTCACTCGATGGGAGGGGGGGCTACTAGCGGCCATTTTGAGCAAGGAATATAAAAGCAGTTTATATACAGGAAAAATATAGACTTTATAGTATAGAAAAGATGCATAGAAAATGGGCATTTTACCTAATCCGTCACAGTATTATCACTGATCTCTGTATTGGTGTCACTGGTGATGTCAGTTCCCAGCCGGTGTCATTAGTACAGTGACAGTGCATAGTATTATCACTGATCTCTGTATTGGTGTCACTGGTGATGTCAGTTCCCAGCCGGTGTCATTAGTACAGTGACAGTGCATAGTATTATCACTGATCTCTGTATTGGTGTCACTGGTGATGTCAGTTCCCAGCCGGTGTCATTAGTACAGTGACAGTGCACAGTATTATCACTGATCTCTGTATTGGTGTCACTGGTGATGTCAGTGAGTGTCAGTTTCCCCCCCAGCGTCAGTTAGTGCCAGATTGTCCGTCACACTTTGGCAGTCCCATTAGAAGTCGCTGATCACCACCATTAGTAGTATAAACAAATAAAATAAATAAAAATTCCAATATATCCCATAGTTTGTAGACATTATAACTTTCACACAAACCAGTCAATATACACGTATTGGGATTTTTATTACCAAAGACATGGAGCAGAATAGATTTTAGCCAAAATTTATGAAGAAATTCAATGTTTTTATTTTTCTTTTAATCTTCTTTTATTTGTTTTCAAGCACACAAAGTAACATACAAGGAAAAGGCCATTCCTCTGGCCATGAAGTTGTGACATCATATAACAACACAATCCACCAATATACCCAAGTAATACATAATGACATCTTCATATATATATATTCATAACTCATCATGTCTCTTCTATGTCTAACACACTAATCCAACATCCACTCCTCTAGTGTCCCCCTTGAATCTGTGGGTACCATTTCATCCCTCCTTCAAGCCAATGAGCCCCCCTCCTCCAAGGTATCCTATGTCCCCTAGGGGGTGGGACAATTGGGCCTTTCCTTATTGTGTCACTCACAGCTTTACCATTTTTATTTTTCTGTTGGATGTTTTATAGCGGAAAGTAAAAATATTGGGCCAGATTCAGAGAGCCATTACGCCTGTGTAACTGGTGTTAGACTGGAGTAATTTCAAATTACGCGCGTTTTCTAGCTAGTTGAAAAACCTCAAACCATGAATAGACGGCTGCGGGCTTCAATTCGACTGGATTACGTGTTCGTACGCCTTCGGATCTACGCTGCAGCCACTGGGTGGACTTCCCGTTGTTTTCCGCGTCGGGGTATGCAAATGAGCTTTTGCCGGCGATCCCCGAAATTACGATCTTCATTCGCAATCTCTTACGGCACCTTTAGTCATCTTTTTTTTGCGTAACACTATACCAGCTTTTTGCTTCTCTAATATTAGACAGCCCATGTTAAGTATGGCCGTCGTTCCCGCGTCGAATTTCTACGTTTTCCGACGTCTTTTATTTTTTTTGACGTAAGTCGTCCGGGAAAAGGAATGTTCGTAAACGACACTACTCAAACAACGAATGACGTAACGACGTGATTTCGCGCAATGCACAGCGGGAAATTTCTGAATGGAGCATGCGCAGTTCGATCGCCGCGTGGACGCGCTTAATTTAAATGCTTCACGCCCCCTACTCGCGTATTTCGATTACGCGGCGAGAAATAGACTACGCCGCCGTAGCGTACGGGCAAAAATCTACCAGGATTCGGTGTAGAGCCTGGTGAAATACGGCAGCGTAGAGTATTTCGATTACGCAGCGCAATATTAAGTGTATGTGAATCTGGCCCATTGTTTTTGTTTTTAAATTTTAGTTTTTTTTGTTTATATAATAAAAAATAAAAGAACGGAGAGGTGATCAAAAAACACCAAAATAAATCTCTATTGGTGGGAAACAATAATATAAATGTCATTTGTGTACAGCGTCACATGACTGAGCAATTACCAGGTAAAGGAGCGCAGTGTTACATAGCAAACAATGGCCTGGGCTGGTCATGAAGGGAGGGGGGTAAAACCTTCCAAAGGCTGAACTGGGTAAAGAATATATAAGTCCAACATTTCCTCTTCCTGATCTGTGTCTGCTGTCCCATGTACTGATATGAAGTCTCCTGTTCTTTGTATTGCTTCCTTTGTGTGAAATCCCTGGTGATCCTGCCACTCCCTCTACTTTCCGGTTAAGAACTGACCATGCTAGGCAGGATAGCTCAACATGGTCAGTTTGCTGGGCTGTGCTGAGCTTGGAAGTCAACCTGCTCTCCTCCAATGATCAGACTTGTGCTTATAACCTCCCCCCTGCACATCCATTCACTGGGAAGACCGGTGTGTTGCTGTTTCTCCTATCCCAACTCTTATGCAGCTGAGAACAGAGGGAATGTGATCACTTATATAAAAGGGGAGAAAAGTACTTCTAATATATTTTATATCTATACACAAATGTTTTGCCTTTCATTTCTATTTTAGACTGAATGGGTTGTATTAGAAGGTGAGGCTTCCATACACTTTACCTTCTATCCCCCAATATCTGCTGTACTGATAAGTGTATGAGTATGATCTCAGGTATTAGTATGAAATCATGTCTGACAGAGCAAACTGAGGGCTCTACTTATAGGAAATTCATTCAGCTCTTACACATATTGCTAGAATGTAACACAGTGATTTCCTATGATTGTCAGCTCCATCTAGTGGCCATAAAACGGTATTTTTCATGAAATACCTCAATCAGTAAAAATAGCACAATAACGCTTTATGGCCACTAGATGGAGCCAAAGAAATCAGTGTATGAAATAAAATACATCCAATATTCATCACGGCCGCTCACATTCATTCAACTATTTATATTTTATACCGACCTCTAAGTGTTTGTGAAATCTTCCACCCCAAAATGTACTCAGCCAATGAGAGGTCATGACTCCATTTTTATTTTTCTCCTGCTATCAATGGCCAACACGGTACAACACTTCATCCGTGTCTTTGGTGATCTCTGATCTCCTTATGAAGTGTTTCTTACATGATGAAGATCAGCCATGGAGTATATGTGAGGTGTATATCAGGGTGTGCTTCTTCCCCACATGAGAGCTGTGATGTCCAGCAACATTCATATACAAGACATTTCCCGCACTCAAGGCACTAATATACCTCAAGGGTTGTGTGGGATCCCTGATGTACAGAAGGACAGGACTTAAGTGGGGAACAATTCCCTCACTCAGGACAGGAAAGTGGCTTCTCCCCCGTGTGAGATCTCTGATGTTTGGAAAGATTGGACTTCTGTGAAAAACATTTCCCGCACTCAGGACAGGAATATGGCTTCTCCCCCGTGTGAGATCTCTGATGTGTGGAAAGATGGGACTTCTGTGAAAAACATTTCCCGCACTCAGTACAGGAATATGGCTTCTGCCCTATGTGAGATCTCTGATGTGTGTAAAGATTGGACTTCTGTGAAAAACATTTCTCGCACTCAGGACAGGAATACGGCTTCTCCCTTGTGTGAGATATCTGATGTGTGGAAAGATGGGACTTTTGTGAAAAACATTTCCCGCACTCAGGACAGGAATACAGCTTCTCCCCCATGTGAGATCTCTGATGTGCGTAAAGATTGGACTTTACTGAAAAACATTTCCCGCACTCAGGACAGGAATATGGCTTCTCCCCTGTGTGAGATCTCTGATGTGCGTAAAGACTGGACTTCACTGAAAAACATTTCCCGCAGACAGGACAGGAATACGGCTTCTCCCCCGTGTGAGATCTCTGATGTGTGTAAAGATAGGAATTCTGTGAAAAACATTTCCCGCACTCAGGACAGGAAAATGGTTTCTCCCCCGTGTGAGATCTTATGTGTTCATTAAGATGGCATTTATAACGGAAACACTTTCCGCACTCAGGACAGGAAAACCTCTTCTCTGTTGGAAGGATGGCACCATCCCGCACAGTCTGAGGTTCCCCAGGATAAGAGGAATACGATGGTCCGGCACCGTCCCACACAGTCTGAAGTTCCTCAGCATAAGATGAATACGATGGTCCGGCACCGTCCCACACAGTCTGAGGTTCCTCAGGATAAGAGGAGTACGATGGTCCGGCACCGTCCCGCACAGTCTGAGGTTCCTCAGGATAAGAGGAATACGATGGTCCAGCACCGTCCCGCACAGTCTGAGGTTCCTCAGGATAAGAGGAATACGATGGTCCAGCACCGTCCCGCACAGTCTGAGGTTCCTCAGGATAAGAGGAATACGATGGTCCGGCACCGTCCCGCACAGTCTGAGGTTCCTCAGGATAAGAGGAATACGATGGTCCGGCACCATCCCGCACAGTCTGAGGTTCCTCAGGATAAGAGGAATACGATGGTCCGGCACCGTCCCGCACAGTCTGAGGTTCCTCAGGATAAGAGGAATACGATGGTCCGGCACCGTCCCGCACAGTCTGAGGTTCCTCAGGATAAGAGGAATACGATGGTCCGGCACCGTCCCGCACAGTCTGAGGTTCCTCAGGATAAGAGGAATACGATGGTCCGGCACCGTCCTGTACAGTCTGAGGTTCCTCAGGATAAGAGGAATACGATGGTCCATCTACACTGTGTGGTGCCGGATGGACATTTGAGGTAGTCGGGTTTTCTCCTGGACTATACTGTGTGATGTCCTCATCTTCTACTTTACAGTCTGGAGACAAAGTGAGACAATCCTCTGAGGTTTTCCTCATCTCCCGTCCATCTACTAAAATAGAAATACAAAGATTATTACTAGACATGAGCTGATTGGTTCCCCTAAACCAGGACTCCGCCCACATCAGGCAGCTTTGTCTCTGAGGATCTTACAATTCCCCCCTCAAGGTAACTAGTAAATGGGTCCTCTGATCTCCTACCAGATCATTTCTTTATTTATGGACCTCAGTCAGAGCGTGAGGAAACAATGAGAACTGTCTTTTATAGGAGTGACGGTGATGAGGGGAATTTTAGGACGAGTGTCCCCACCCCCTCTATCACTCATTGCCATCTTCCCAACACAAGAAGTCCTGCACTTCCTTATATAGTCCATGATTTAATCATTAATAACAGCAGGGCTGAGGATGTTATCACATTATTATCACCATGTAAAAGTCTGTGCTCCAATCACATCATCAGATATAAAATGTCCAGCTGGTAGGAAATGGGTGTAACAAAAGAGAATACATATTATGGGCCAGATTTACAAAGGAGATACGACGATATCTCCAGATACGCCGTCGTATCTCTGCGTCGGAGGCATCCTATCTATGCGCCTGATTCTTAGAATCAGTTACGCATTGATTTGCCTTAGATCTGACTGGCATAAGTCACTTACGCCATCATATCTAAGTTGCATATTTACGCTGGCCGCTAGGTGGCGTTCCCATCGATTTATGGGTCGAATATGCTAATGAGCTAGATACGCCATTTCACGAACGTAGTTGTGGCCCGTCGTATTTTTTTACGCCGTTTGCGTAAGCGTAAGTCCGGCGTAAAGTTACCCCTGCTATATGAGGCGTACGTAGTGTAGTAAAGTATGGACAGCGGGCCGGCGTATATTTTTCCGTAGTTTGCATAAAACGTTCGCGAATAGGGCTTTGCATAAGTTACGTTCACATCGTTTTCATTGACTATTTGTGACGTGATCTGGCGCATGCGCACTGGGCTACGTTCATGGCCGGCGCATGCGCAGTTTGTTTGGTGCGTCGATTACGTCGGGTCACGAATAGTTTGCATAAAACACGCCCCCTACATTGCCAATTTGATTTAAGCGGGTATACGTCGGCCCATTTACGCTACGCTGCAACTTACGGAGCAAGTGCTTTGTGAATACAGCACTTGCCCGTAAAAGTTGCAAAGGCGTAGCGTAAATGGGATACGCTACGCCCGCAAATTTTTATGCCGATGTACCTGAATCTGGCCCTATGTGTATATATAGCAGTGGGTAGAGGGGAGAGAGCAGAAGTCAGGACTATGTAATGTACAACATATTGTATAAGATATAACAGATAGGACTATATAGTATCAGAATTATGTAATGTACAACATAGAGTATATAGTGCAGGGGTCAGGAGTATGTAATGTACAACATAGATTATATAGTGCAGGGGTCAGGAGTATGTAATATACAACATAGAGTATATAGTGCAGGGGTCAGGAGTATATAATGTACAATATAAATTATACAGTGTGAAGGGTCAGGACTCATAATATTGGTATTCAGTAATCAGTGGTGGGTGAAATGTTTACATGAGACAAGTTGCAGAGATCCCACACCGCTGCCTCCCATCTCCTGAGACTGCACTCAGTGGCTTGGGTCTGAGACTATACAGACATATTCCTCCACCCGGCACAGACAGCAGACAACAGAGCAAGTAATCCTGGGAGAATTGTTCTGTCAGAGATCTTGCTAGATTTGGCATGGGTAAGGAGACTGAAAGCACATACCCCAGTTGCCTAGGTCAATTAACATCTATTGCAAAAAAGGAAGATGTGAAATACAGGAATATAGAATGGGGATCACAGCTCAGGAAAGTGACCAGGGGATTACAGGCTGATATCACCCAGTCCCCGCCCTACTCTGGACCAATCAGTGAGCAGTATGGGTGGAGGAATGGATTTAGTGTTAATGACCCACCTGTGCTGATCTCTGTAGGAGTGTCCTCCTCTATAAATGTCCCCGTTATTCCATCCTCCTCCATAGACTGCTGATCATCTCTCACATACCTCTCTTCTTCTTCTGATTTCACCTCAAATTCTATATCGATTGGATCTCCACTCTAAACCAAGAGAATGAGAGAGAATATCATCTGTAAGATATAAGCTTTATTATTGTGACATCACATCTATAAAATCCACACATTGGTGTTGATTTACTAAAGGCAAATCCACTACACACTACAAGTATACTTGGGAGTGCAGTCGCTGTAGATATGAGGGAAATATCTGAAATGAGGGGAAACTCTGCTGATTTCTATCATCCAATCATGTGCAAGCAAAACATTTTTTTTTTTAATTTCCTTCCATGTTCCCCTCAGATCTACAGCGACTGCAGTGGATTTGCCTTTAGTAAATAAACCCCCTGTCTCCTCAAGTTCATGTTCTAGATGCTCCGTCCCACCAACCTTGTAACAGGGGGGGATGGTGTGACCTTCCTGTGTGGAATCCCGGGAATACAGAGGGCAGGGACATCTCTCTGGTGGGTTCCTGGTATTAGGTGGCCCCATCATATCCTTGTGTCCTTCTGATAACTCCTCCATCACTCCATACTCCTCATCCTCCTCTTTATACTCTTCTTTAATATCAATATTATCATCCCCGAGGTTTCCACTCTGAATATATAATAAAACATTCATTGTAACAAACATGCTGTGTATAAATCAGAACTACCAATAATTGTCACTCATCTACCTGATGATGGTGGGGGATGGTGTGACCTTCCTGTGTGGAATCCCGGGAATACAGAGGACGGGGAAATCTCTCTGGTGGGTTTCTGTAGCTGGATGACTCCACCATGGTGTCCTGGTACAGATCTTTGTGCTCTTTTAGAGACTCTGACTCCTCCATCACCCCATCCTCATCATCCTCCTCTTTTATCTCAACTTTAACCTCAACTTTAGACTCTCTCAGGTCTCCACTCTAAATATAGAATAAAAATGACATCAATGGTAACAATGCAGATAATGTACAGATCCTAATGATACGATCAGTGATTGTTCCTCATCTACCTGATGATGGTGGGGGATGGTGTAACCTTCCTGTGTGGAATCCTGGGAATACAGAGGACGGGGACATCTCTCTGGTGGGTTCCCATTACTGGATCCATCTGTAGGAAACACACACACTGACTGAATCCATTGTTTCTATGTGTTTATCAGATGATGGGGGATCTAGGTGGAGCCTCCGTACTGCTCTCTCCTTTACAATAAAGTCTCCTCTTACCCGGTGATGTGAGGGGCGGCTGATTGTCCATCATGACGTCCTTGTAGAGATCCTTGTGTCCTTCTAAATACTCCCACTCCTCCATGGAGAAATAGACAGTGACATCCTGACACCTTATAGGAACCTGACACACACAATGATACAGTCACCATCCAGACACACCCCTTGTCTGTTACTGGATAATGTCCCAGAATCCTCCTCACCTCTCCTGTCAGCAGCTCCATCATCTTCTTGGTGACTTCTAGGATCTTCTCCATGTTGTGTCTCTCAGGTTTTAGGGAGTCACATGGAGGCACTGTGATGGTCATGTGATCACCTGACTTCACAAGAGGAAATCTCTGTATTGGAGAACCAATAAGAATATTATGTTAGATTCCCAGGATCCTCCTCACCTCTCCGGTCAGGTCTGTATTATTAATAGAGATAAGAGTCATGTCATGTGACCTCCCAGAATCCTCCTCACCTCTCCGGTCAGGTCTGTATTATTAATAGAGATAAGAGTGATGTCATGTGACCTCCCAGAATCCCCCTCACCTCTCCGGTCAGGTCTGTATTATTAATAGAGATAAGAGTGATGTCATGTGACCTCCCAGAATCCTCCTCACCTCTCCGGTCAGGTCTGTGTATTATTAATAGAGATAAGAGTGATGTCATGTGACCTCCCAGAATCCCCCTCTCCTCTCCGGTCAGGTCTGTATTATTAATAGAGATATGAGTGATGTCATGTGACTTCCCAGAATCCTCCTCACCTCTCCGGTCAGGTCTGTGTATTATTAATAGAGATAAGAGTGATGTCATGTGACCTCCCAGAATCCTCCTCACCTCTCCGGTCAGGTCTGTATTATTAATAGAGATAAGAGTGATGTCATGTGACCTCCCAGAATCCCCCACTCCTCTCCGGTCAGGTCTGTATTATTAATAGAGATATGAGTGATGTCATGTGACCTCCCAGAATCCCCCTCACCTCTCCGGTCAGGTCTGTATTATTAATAGAGATAAGAGTGATGTCATGTGACCTCCCAGAATACTCCTCACCTCTCCGGTCAGGTCTGTATTATTAATAGAGATAAGAGTGATGTCATGTGACCTCTCAGAATCCTCCTCACCTCTCCGGTCAGGTCTGTGTATTATTAATAGAGATAAGAGTGATGTCATGTGACCTCCCAGAATCCTCCTCACCTCTCCGGTCAGGTCTGTGTATTATTAATAGAGATAAGAGTGATGTCATGTGACCTCCCAGAATCCTCCTCACCTCTCCGGTCAGCAGGTAGATGATCTCCAGGGTGAAGTTTAGTATCCTCTCAGTCATGTGACTCCGGTCCTCCTCCATCCTCATTGGTGGCATTATTTGATCTATACAGGTCTCCTTGTAGACGGACAACTTTGGGAAATGAAAGTAAGAATTATTTGGATGGTATTGGTCACAATAATAGGATGTGGATGTGAGGGGGGGGGGGGGGGGGGGGGGGGGATAGAAGGGTCTCTGTACATTTAACCACCTCGATACCGGACAATTTTACCCTCCTCCTGCCTAGGCCAATTTTTAGCTTTCAGTGCATTCACACCTTGAATGATAATAACTCAGTCATATAACACTGAACCCAAATGATTATTTTTTCAGACAGATAGAGCTTCCCTTTGGTGGTATTTAATCCCCACTAGGTTTTTAGATATATAAATAAAAAAATACAGAAATTTTGAAAAAACAATGTTTTTGTTATAACATTTTGCGAATAAATAATTCTCTTCATGAATTTAAACCAAACTGTATTCTGATACATTTCTGTGGTAAAAATAACCCAAATCAGTGTATATTATTTATTCTGTAGGAATAGAGACTACAAACTATGGGATATATCTGAAGAGTGATCAGTCCGGATGTACTGACTATCTCATTTCTTGGGGTCCTAAAAATGCCAGGACAGTGTAAATATCCCTCAACGTGACCCCCTTTTTGAATGTAAACAGTCCAAGGTGTTTAATAAGAAGAGACATGGTGAGTTTATGAAGCTGTAATTTGTTAGGAAATTATATATTTTTTTTAAATTGTGAGAAGCAGATTATTTCTCACACACACAGCATAGGCATACTAAGAAATACACCCCAAAAACACACACTGCTATTCCTCCCAAATATGAGGGTATCACATGTGAGACTTTTTTACATCCTAGATGCATAGAAAGACCCAAAATCCAAGGAGCACCTTTTGGTCCTTAAAGTAGAGTTCCACCCTGAAAAAACCAAAAACCTAAAAAAAAAAATGTACGTACCCGAAATAGCTGTTGCCCCTTCATCCTCCGTGGTGGATTCTCTTCCTCCTCCTACTCAGTGTGTCTTGTTGTGAATGGGGCACGCTGCATTCTGGGAACTGTGTGTGTCCCAGAAAGCAGCTGGCCCATTTACAAAGCATCGTGTCGCTCGCACATGCGCAGTAGGAAACGGGCAGTGAAGCTGCACAGCTTCACTGCCTGTTTCCCTTACTGTGGATGGCGGCACCTGGAGCTGCCAGGATCGAGGATCGGCCTCGGCAGGGGCCGACATCACTGGCGGCTAGGACAGGTAAGTGTCCTTATTAAAAGTCAGCAGCTACAGTGTTAGTAGCTGCTGACTTTTAATTATTTTTTTTTAAACGGCACCTCCTCTTTAAGGATCATAAGTGACACGTCTAATTTCCTGACTACCTATCACATTTTTAGAGGCCCTGAAGCACCAGAACAGTGGAAACAAAATTGCCGTATTTTGGAAAGTAAACACTCCCAGATATTTTCTGAAAGGCACAGGGCGTTTTTTGGAAACCTTAAATACAGCTTAGCGTTTTTTTTTATTTTTTGAAATTCGCCAAAAAAAAGCTACTAAAATACCGCATGAGCTATTTTATTAGGTGGTGCAGTACTTTAGTAGTTAAAGCGGTTGTAAACCCACACACATCAATACTATATTCATAATATTCTGAAAGGCAAATTAAGTATGAATCGAATGACCACTTTGTGTATATATAAAAATGTTAGCTTACTACATATGTTCTTAATAATCCAAATCTTATTTCAGTATATTCGCCAGCGCCATCTTCACTGTGGTCTTCTGCTCTGTATTTCCGCCCACAGAACGTCTCTCTCTCGATAATCCCACGCAGGCCAAGGCTCGTTTCCGGTTACTATGGAAACGTATTGAAAATAAATCACAGCGTGCTTCAGAATGGAGTGACAATACCTCCGGGAGCACGCTGTGTAAGCACATTCCACAGACACATTCCAATGACTTTGAAATTGGCCGCCCGTCTGCTGTCTGTCTCTCCAGTACCATGTGACGTACAGGTCACATGGTAACCATTAAGCTCTTGTGCACGTAGTATCGCAGGATGTCGGGGCTGATGTCTAAAACAGGAAATGACGCAGCCCCGACATGGACACTGAATCTTTCCGGCCAGGTCTCAGCCTGCCGAACTGAGCGCATGCGCAGTATACGTAATGACTCGAGAAAATATTGATTACACGGACAGGAGGCAGGTAAAGTAAAAATTACTCATGGCAATGCATTGTTCATAAAAAACTGCAAAATGATATGCAAAGACAACATTTTGGGTTTACAACCACTTTAAAGCTTGTGGAATTTTTTTCCTGATTATAACCA
Source organism: Rana kukunoris (assembly GCA_029574335.1). Lineage (NCBI taxonomy): Eukaryota > Metazoa > Chordata > Amphibia > Anura > Ranidae > Rana > Rana kukunoris. The sequence continues at coordinate 2,310,470 of CM056052.1, read as the reverse complement.
GTGTCCTTAACCACTACAATACCGGCCCATTGACAATTGACAGCCAGAGATGGGATCTTCCATCCTAAGTGTCAGACAACTCCTGGGGTAACCTGGCAGCACTTACTCAGAAACCCCCCGGCTGTAGATAAATAGGTGTGCTGGGTTCTGTATTCCCACAGAGTTCATGATCCTGTGAAGCAATAGACATCTCTATAGCAGTAGATGGGGAATACAGGGAGTCCTGGTCACAGATCCTCCGATGTGTTTGGATTGGAAAATGCCAATCATTGTCCAAGAGGGCTATTGGCAGGGGAAGAGGTCCCACCCCCTCCCAGATTCTGTTACCATTTATAGCCCAGAATAAATCAAACATCTTCTATAGCATCATATATCACTAAATTCATAGTGAACTTTATAATCATTAATAACTGGTAACACAATATAAAAATACTATAAATATGCATACAACGGATGAATCAAAAGCAAACAGCTCAATATCAACATTCAGTCCAGCCGGAGCAATTGTATTCAGCTGGAAAATCTACTTTGATTCTCATCTGGATGTCTTTGTTGATAAAATTGATCCCCCTCACCAACTCCGGGTTCACCATCCCATCCCCCCGCAATCCCGTCCCTCTCAGACTCCTATTGTGAGACTCATCATAGTGTCTCTGGAGGGGCGCTGATCATTCCTGTGTAAAATCTTACAGAAATCTTCCCTAATCCCGACCTTTAATTATCATTTCATTCCCCCCACATACAATGTCTGGAACCGACATTTACTGACATCAATAACTCCCCTCGTGGTACAGACCATAAATTCCCTCATTGTAATATACGGGGATATTCTACATTTCCACACTATATATGTGTGTATCATCATCTGCTGGAGATAAAAGACGTCACAGTGACTATGGAGGAAGAGGACGGACGTGACGGGGTTACTGGGTGTAAATAGAAAATAAGATCTTATTACCTCCTATGCTGCCTCTTCCAGCAACGTCTTCTCTCTACTTCTTCCCGACTCACCTCTCACCCGTAACTTCCTGTCTGTACCTGACAATCATCACTTCCTGTCTGTACCTGACATCACTTCCTGTCTGTACCTGACATCACTTCCTGTCTGTACCTGACATCACTTCCTGTCTGTCTGCTATTGGATACTTCCTGTTTGAGTAGAAGTGAGATCTCCATCTTGTGGAGTTCAGAGGAACTGCAGCCAGATAAATATCTCATAATGTGATTACAGCCTTGCCATTGCTTCCAGATGATGGAGAGTCCCGGGATTTATTCCTCTGTCCCATCATGTCCTCATCTCACAGGTTCCAGGACTCAGAGTGCAGAGTGTCAGTGAGGGGATGACGGCCGGAACACTCTCTGGGTCCCATCACCAGGCATTGCAATTATACCAGACTGTGGGGGGGAGCAGTGATCTCCTTTCTCACAGTGATAGTAGAACTCCGACATCAGCAGAGAGGCAGCGGGAGTGTGTGATCAGGTAAGTACCACCACTGACCACCAATGCTGAACTGGGGTTACACTTTATTCTCACTGACACCAACAATGGGGCTTATTTTATCTCACTGACACCAACAATGGGGCTTATTTATTATCACTGACACCAACAATGGGGCTTATTTTGTCTCACTGACACCGACAATGGGGCTTATTTATTATCACTGACACCAACAATGGGGCTTATTTATTATCACTGACACCAACAATGGGGCTTATTTATTATCACTGACACCAATAATGGGACTTATTTTATCTCACTGACACCAACAATGGGGCTTATTTATTATCACTGACACCAACAATGGGGCTTTTTTATTATCACTGACACCAACAATGGGGCTTATTTTATTTCACGGATATCAACAATGGGGCTTTTTTATTATCACTGACACCAACAATGGGGCTTATTTTATTTCACTGACACCAACAATGGGGCTTATTTATTATTACTGACACCAGCAATGGGGCTTATTTTATTTCACGGATATCAACAATGGGGCTTATTTTATATCACTGACACCAATGTCGTATGTCGAGGAAATCCCCCCACAGTGACTTGCTAACTGAAGTGAGAGTCTTGATTGGTGGAGGAGAAATGAGGGAGGGGTTTGTTTGGGAAGATAAAACCAACTATGATAAAGTTCTCACAGCCTGCAATACTGCTGATCACCACTGGAGGGAGACTCTCCCACATTTATCTGGATGGACACACACAGGCACATACAAATCTTTCATATAATCTGATACAATTTAAGGAGTGTGGAGCAGACAAGTGATTCCCACACACTTCGGAGGATCCCCCAAGCGATCTTTCAATCTAGAATCCTGGTGTGATGACTTCTTCCCCCACACACATGATTTGGGGCAGATTGGATGAAGTGTGTGATGTGAGTGGTGTGCCGGGCAGTGATACACACACACATACAGATCCCTGTCTGCCAGATACAATCACTTCCACACACTGATAATAATCTGCATTAGGGAGGAGCTCCGTGTCTGAACAGAAGATTGGATGAACACTGGCTCCTCCCACATTCTTCTGAACTTCCAACATTTACAGCATGTGCTGCAGACGAATGTGACGGCTTCTGGGTGTCACTGGTTTCTAGGGAAGCAACGGCTGTGTCCTTAGCAACCGCCGACTTTACCCCGCCCATTCCCTTACATGGCCATGTAGGCAAATGGGAGGGGCATAGATCATGACATCATTCTCTGGATATGACCATATTTGGGCAATGATGTCACCACTATCCCCGCCCCTTCCTTTATATAGCTGATGACAGTTCAGGACGCTATCAGTCAGCAGGTGTTACCGTCAGAAATCGCTCCTGTGTGGCGGGTCATTGGGGGTTACGGGGTAGTCAGTGGGGGTTGGCATCAAGATTAATGACGGATTTATAAGAGACTTTTTTTTCTCTAAATAAAGGACATTGAGTGTTTTTTTCTGTGAATGAGTAGAGGTGCTACGTACTATGCTCCCCAAACTCATTCATTGGGGGGTATCTGGGCAATTCCATATTGTGATAAGCCCCCTGCCCCCCACCAACCCCCACAATCACCAGGCCAGGGTTGTGAGGATGAGGTCCTTTTCCTAAGCAACATGGGGACAAGGTGCTTTGCCTTGGGGGTCCCCCCTGGGAAGGCACCCCATTTTGAGGGCACAAGGCCTGGCATGGTTCAGAGGGGGAGGAGTCACACACTCATCCCTCCCCTTTTCCTGGTTAGCCAGGCTGCATGTTTGGATTAAGGGTCTGGTATGGATATTTTGGAGGGAGGGGCACACCTTTTTTTTTGTGTGAGGTCCCCCTTAATATCCATCATAGAGGGTCTGCTATGTATTTGGGGGTCTCAATACATTTTCTCATTCTTGCTGTAGGAGGGGCTACAGAAAAAGTGACATTTACAAAGAAAAATGTATCAGTTTAAATTGCCAGAAAATGACATTTCATTGCTGGCTTATTTTTTTACCAGCACACAGACCCTCCAAAGACCCCCAAATGCATAGAAGGACTTTGGGGGGTCTGTGTGCTGTGTTGGTAATTATAAGTGTATGAGTATGATCTCAGGTATTAGTATGAAGACATGTCTGATGGAGGAAACTAAGGGGTCTCCTTATAGAGAATTCATGGGATGAATGTGACAATCACTCATCAGCCATTACATATTCTGACCGTAATGTAACACAGTGATTTCCTATGATTGTCAGCTCCATCTAGTGACCATAATGGGGTATTTTCCTGACATACATTCATTATTTAAGAAAAAATTAAATCGCGCTACCACAAATCGAATAAAATTTGTATTCGATTTGTGGTGGCGCGATTTAATTTTTTCTTATGTTCATTTCTTGTATTTATTGTTTACATGTAGATTGCAGCACCTGGGGTAGCACATTTTATTATGTTTTAGCTCCCTTTTCTTTCCTATGTAAGTTTTAGCGCAGTGATTTCCTTTTTTCCATACATTCATTATTACAAATAACAAAATACCGCATTATGGCCACTAGATGGAGCCAAGGAAATCAGAGTGTGAAATAAAATACATCCAATATTCATCACAGCTGGGTGAATGGCGCTCATAAATGTTCAACTATTTTTTATAAATAAATCTTATGTTTGTGAAATCTTACACCACAATGAGAGGGAATGACTCCATTTTTATTTTTCTCCTGCTATCAATGGCCAACACGGTACAACACTTCATCCATGTCTTTGGTGATCTCTGATCTCCTTATGAACTCCGGGATGTACAATTCCTATCGCCTGACACCCGGGACATGCAGTTCTGAGGGCCGGACGGCTTTTATAACATTTAGCCCTGCTGTGGGCAAGTGAGGAGCAGGTTTACTTGTTGGATGGAAGCATTCGGGTGGCTCAGCGAATGTTCCCAAACCCCCCGGTAACGTGGCCCCACCCCGACACACACCTGCTATGTACCCCGGGCTCCTCTTACCCATCTGGGACCCGGGACCAGCATAGCGGGTGATGATGGGTAGAGGGGAGGGAGGAGAGAGGACACACATCCGCTCTCCTCCCCTTCTTGTTCCTGACCCGGAAGTGACATGTATGACGTCACTTCCGGGTCCCTGGTGACGGTTTCCCCGCTATCAAGGCTGAGAAAGAATATAATGCAGTGTGATCTGTATTACATTACATTCAGTGGAGCACAGGGGGGGCATTGGGGGTCTTTTAGACCCGGGATGTCTCATTAAAGAGAACCTGTCACCAAAAAATCATCACATAGGGGACTTTTTGTCCTCTGTCAGTGTTTCTCAACCTTTTTTCAGTCAAGGCGCCCTCTAAAAAAGGGATTTTTAAATACAGCTTACCTGTAAAATCCTTTTCTTGGAGTACATCACGGGACACAGAGCGGCATATTCATTACTATGTGGTTATATGGAGTACCTTCAGGTGTGGACACTGGCAATCTCAAACAGGAAGTCCCCTCCCTATATAACCCCCTCCCCTAGAGGGAGTCCCTCAGTTTTGTAGCAAGCAGTATGCCTCCCAAAATGGTCACCCAAAAGAGGGGTGGGAGCTCTGTGTCCCGTGATGTACTCCAAGAAAAGGATTTTACAGGTAAGCTGTATTTAAAAATCCCTTTTTCTTTCTCGTACATCACGGGACACAGAGCGGCATATTCATTACTATGTGGGATGTCCGAAAGCAATGCTTTAATGAGGGGAGGGAGACATCTTCCAAAGAAGGATTCAATTTAGAGATAAACTCAAATCATAATAATAATTCCAACTTAGTCAAGAAAAAAACTCTCTCTTTTTTTTTTTTTTTTTAACCAAGGGTGTTTCTGATCCCGAGGATTTCAAACTGCAGCCTGTAGTACTGCCTGACCAAAGGCAGCATCCGCATTTCTTCTCACGTCTAGTTGATAAAACCTTGTAAACGTGTGGACTGATGACCACGTTGCCGCCTTGCATATCTGAGCCATAGAGATCTGATGGTGTGCTGCCCAAGAGGCGCCCATGGCCCTGGTAGAATGGGCCTTTACCGACAACGGAGGAGGCAACCTCTTCAACCCGTAGGCTTGAATGATTAATTGTCTAATCCATCTCGAGATGGTGGATTTTGCAGCTGCCTGCCCCTTCTTGGGGCCATCTGGTAGAACGAATAACACATCTGTTTTCCGGATCTTTTCTGTAGCTTTAAGATAGGCCTTCATGGCCCGGACAATATCCAAGGTATGCAGCAACCCCTCCTTTCTAGATGTAGGTTTTGGAAAGAAGGATGGAAGTACCAAATCCTGGTTTAAGTGAAATTTGGATATAACCTTTGGTAGAAAGGAAGGATGGGGCCGGAGAACTGCCCTGTCCTTATGCAGAACGAGATATGGTTCCTTACACGATAAGGCTGCTAATTCTGACACTCTCCTGGCCGAAACTATGGCGACCAAGAAAACCAATTTTCTTGTCAGTAAGACTAAAGGAATCTCAGCCAACGGCTCAAAAGGCTGTTTCTGTAGAGTGGACAGGACAAGATTTAAGTCCCATGGACAAATTGGTGACTTGACAGGAGGATTAATACGCAAGACCCCCTGTATGAAGGTCTTTACCAGCGAGTGGGTGGCCAGCGGCCTCTGAAACCACACTGACAGAGCTGAGATCTGTCCCTTGATTGTGCTTAGTGCCAGGCCTTTATCCACTCCTAGCTGGAGAAAACTTAACACCCTATCAATAGTATATTTGCGGGAATTCCATCTTTTGGATTCACACCAGCCTACGTAGTTCCTCCACACCCTGTAATAAATCACCCTGGAGACCGGCTTTCTAGCCCTAATCAGGGTAGGAATTACCTGCCTAGACAGGCCTCTACCCCTGAGAATCAGGGATTCAGCCTCCAGGCCGTCAAATTTAGACGCTGTAATGTAGGGTGGAGGATCGGGCCTTGTGAGAGTAGGTCTGGTTGTAGAGGAAGAGTCCAAGGGTCTCCCACTGCCATCTTCAGGACTAGTGAGTACCAAGTCCTCCGGGGCCAAGCCGGAGCTACTAGAATGACTGGCTTGTTCTCCACTCTGATCTTGCGCAACAGGCGCGGGAGTAACTGTAGTGGAGGGAATGCATATAGAAGTTTGAATTGATGCCAAGGGCAAACCAACGCATCGGTTCCGCAGGCCATAGGATCCCTCGCTCGCGACACGAACCTGTCTAGTTTCTTGTTGAACCTGGATGCCATTATATCTACGTCCGGCATTCCCCACCTCTGGCAGATTGTCTGAAAGACCTGGGGATGCAGAGACCACTCCCCTGGCAACAGACTCTGGCGACTTAAGAAGTCTGCCTGCAGGTTGTCCACTCCGGGAATGAATATCGCTGAAATGCAGGGTACATGAACCTCTGCCCATTGAAAAATCAAGTTCACCTCCCTCTGAGCGGCCTGGCTCCTGGTTCCCCCTTGGTGGTTTATGTATGCCACCGCCGTGGCATTGTCTGACTGGATTCTCACCGGGAACCCCTTTAATCTGGAGGTCCAAGCCAGAAGGGCTAGGCGAGCAGCTCTGATTTCCAAGATATTGATGGGGAGCTGCCTCTCTGCTTTCACCCAAGTTCCCTGGCGGGAGAACCCCTCGAAGACCGCCCCCCAGCCTGCCAGGCTGGCGTCTGTGGTAACTACCTTCCAGACAACAGGGCTGAAGGATTTTCCCTTTAGAAGATTCTGAGGGTTCAACCACCAGGCCAGGCTTTGTCGGACCCTTGATGATAGCGTCAAAGGGGACTCTAAGGCATGTGCCCTCTTGCCCCAGGCTGCTAGAATGGCTGCCTGTAGGACGCGAGTGTGGATCTGAGCGTATGGTACTGCCTCGAATGTGGCCACTAGCTTGCCTAGTAATCGCATACACAGGCGAATAGTTGGTTTTTTCTTGTTTAGAACCAACCCCTTGATAGCTTCGATCTTTACAAGGGGCAGGAACACCTTTTGATGTTCTGTGTCTAACCTCATGCCGAGTTATTCCAACTGCTTTGTAGGCTGGAACGCTGACTTTCCCCGGTTCAGGACCCAGCCGAATTCTTCGAGGTACCGAACCGTGAGGTTTACTGCCTTTTGCAGACCCGGCCGTGAGTGATCTATGATTAAAAGGTCGTCCAAGTATGCTAGGACTGTGACCCCTTGGATCCTTAAATTGGCCAGAACTGGGGCTAGGATCTTCGTGAATACCCGGGGGGCCGTGGCCAGCCCGAAGGGGAGCGCCCTGAATTGGAAGTGTCGCTGCCCCACCGCGAAGCGTAAAAACCTTTGATGCGACTGAAAGATTGGTACATGAAGGTAAGCATCCTTTATGTCTATGGAGGCCAGAAAATCGTCCTTCTGAAGCGCGGCGGCTGCTGACCGGATGGATTCCATCCAGAAGGAACGAACCCTTAGGTAACCGTTTAACCTCTTTAGGTCCAAGATTGGCCTGACATCGCCGTTGGGCTTTGGTATGACAAAGAGATTGGAATAGAAACCTAGGCCTTGCTCTTGGGCTGGCACTTCTATAATTACGTCCTGGCCAAGCAGGTGATCCAAAGCTGCCAGCATTGAGGCCTTCCTTGCTGGATCCCTTGGTAGCCTTGATTCTTGAAAATGAGGCGGAGGATACCTTAGAAACTCCAGTCTGTAACCTGTGGTTACAGATGCCCGGACCCATTTGTCGGGGATCTTGGCTTCCCAAACTTCTGAGAAGAAACGAAGCCTTCCCCCCACCCGCAAGAGTGGGGGCGCCCCTTCATAAGGCAGACTTAGGGGCTGTCTTTGACGGCTTGCGATACCACGGCCTCTTACCCCCAGGGGCCTGTCCCTGTGATCTACTGTTAACGTTGAATCGTGCAGGCGGCCGTCGATACTGCCTGGAATTAGAGGGCCCCGAGACAGGAAAGAGCTGCCTTTTAAATGTAGGAGCCCGGAATGTCTTTTTGACCGGTAAAAGGGGTACTCTTGCCATTTGAAATAGTCTGAATATATTTATCCAGATCCTCTCCGAAGAGTCGTCCTCCATGGAAGGGAAACCCTGCCAGAAGCTTTTTGCATGGGGGCTCCGCCGCCCAGTTCTTCAACCATAAGAGCCTTCTCATGTGCACCAAACATAGTGATAAACGAGAGGCCTGCTGGATGGAGTCTTTTATAGCATCTACCGCAAAACACAGAGCTCTGGGAATGTCAGAAAACTCTTCTGCTTGTTGGGTAGGCATGTCCCTTAACATTTCCTTTGTCTGGTCTTTTAATGCCTGACAAACTCCAATTGCAGCCACCGCTGGCTGCACCACTGCTCCTGCCGTAGCAAAGGATGCTTTTAAAAGTGTCTCTAATCTTTTATCAACCGGATCTTTAAACATATGTATGTTTTCCACCGGGCAAGTTAGTGATTTATTCACACATGAGATGGCTGCATCCACTACTGGGAGCCTCCACCTCTTGGAGAACTTTCCTCCATGGGGTAAATGACCGCAAATCTTTTCGGTGGCAGAAAAATCCTGTCCGGCCGTACCCAATCCCGAAAGATCAATTCCTCCAAGAGAGGATGGACCGGAAAAACTGCGTTGCTTAACGGAGCTTTCAAAGAGCCCAGAGAGGATACCGGAGGAACCTGAGGCTCTGGCAATGGTAAACTAAATGCCGAGCGGACCATGTCCGTCAAAGACTGTACCCACAGTCTTTCTGTCTGGGAGTCTGAAAATGGTTCCTCAGAGGCAGATCCCTCAATCCCTGAACCCTCTTGGTTCAGGTCTAGTTGATCCTCCTGTGATTCCAATTCCTCCGGAGAGAGAATCTCAGCATCTGAGGATACACCTCTTGGTGATGGGGATCTAACCCGTTTCTTACCAGGAATAGCTCTAGCGATCAATGCTGCTATTCTCTCTTCTAGCCCCCCTAGGGATACGGCTAGCATCTCCTCTGTGATAAACACAGGGCTGGGCTGATCTGGGCCAGCCTCCGCACCAGATCCCCCTAATGGCTCATCCAAGGCGCTTCTTATGTTAATAAGTTGCGGGGAAAGTATCGGCATATCAGAATCAGAAAGGGAACCCTTTTGTTTTTTGGTCTTTTTTGTACCCTTTGACCCCGAACCCTTGGAAGCCATAATACAAAATCGAGGGACTCCGCCCACACAACAGACTGTAGTGGCCAGGAGTACAAAAATCAGAGTTTAGGGGACAATAGATCACTAATGCCCAAAAACTGATGGGATCCCGTATGTTCTTTTTTTTTTTTTTTTTTTTTTTTAAATATATTATATATTTTCTTTTGACAACATACCGTGACCCCAAACTAAGTTTGCCAGCCTCCAAACCTGCTGCAAAAAAGGGGGATTTCTTGGCTTAACAAAAAGGTATTGGAACAAAGTCCACATGTACTACCCCTCTTCCGCCACCGGGAGTCACTGTTCTGCCGCTCTGCGTCCTCTCCTCTGAAAATCAGCCTCAGACTGAGCACTGACAATGCCTGCTGTCTATAACAGCACAAAGGCGCGCCCCTGTATGACGCCGCAGGCCCGCCCCCCCCCGCCCTCCTGTCTGAACGGCGCGAAAAACGTCGTTAAGACGTGCGCGCGCGCGTATGCCGGAAACAGGAGGAACATGGAGGAGCCGCGCTGCTGGAGATCCAGGAACGCAGAAACAGGCGGCAGATTCAAACCCCCGGCCAGGTAGGACTCTCCAAAGGCCCCTAGGGATCCTTACTAGTCCTAGGAAGAAACAGCAGGTTTAGCTAGCACACATATTTAGACAGGGGGACCTAGTGATGGGGGAGAAAAGGTGTCATCCTGTCTCTCTTTAGACATAGTGAACAAGGTTGCCCATGCAGAGCATACTTAGGCTATCCCCCTTTTTAGGTTACCCCGGAGAGCCTGCTGTCGAACTAAGTCCCGCAGGCTCCCCCTTACCTGCTCCATGCTGCAGGATGTTTGTCCAGCAAACTGATCCAATCTTCTCCCATCTCCGTGGGTAGCGTAGTAGACCTTCAGGCCCTGGGGTCCTATGAAGGTACCCACTGTCCTGGACCTATATAGCACCCTGGCAAACAGGAACTTATGGTTTTTACAAACTCCAAGTCCTGGGCCCAGGGTCCAGCCCTCCAAAGAGGAGCATTATAGGCAAAACCCCACGGCTTGGGGCCCGGGTACTGTCCACTTTGGCACTGAGGCTCCTTGGACAGATCCGGTTAGCCCGCCCTTAATCCCAAGGATGTGGAGCAAAGCTATTCCGTGACCAACACCTAAGACACTGGCGAAAAAACTGAGGGACTCCCTCTAGGGGAGGGGGTTATATAGGGAGGGGACTTCCTGTTTGAGATTGCCAGTGTCCACACCTGAAGGTACTCCATATAACCACATAGTAATGAATATGCCGCTCTGTGTCCCGTGATGTACGAGAAAGAAATTATGGACAGTCTTGAGGCGCCCTCCAAAATTATGGACAGTCTTGAGGCGCCCTCCAAAATTATGGACAGTCTTGAGGTTCCCTCCAAAATTATGGACAGTCTTGAGGCGCCCTCCAAAATTATGGACAGTCTTGAGGAACCCTCCAAAATTATGGACAGTCTTGAGGCACCCTCCAAAATTATGGACAGTCTTGAGGCACCCTCCAAAATTATGGACAGTCTTGAGGTTCCCTCCAAAATTATGGACAGTCTTGAGGCGCCCTCCAAAATTATGGACAGTCTTGAGGAACCCTCCAAAATTATGGACAGTCTTGAGGCGCCCTCCAAAATTATGGACAGTCTTAAGGCACCCCAATCTAAAATGTTAAAACGATTCTAATAGTTCTACATAATACAACAACATCCACACACGTAGGACACCCAACATTATAAGTGATTTATTCTTCCAAAACAGACTTTTGTAAACTGGTACTGACTAGTATTCCAATGTTTCTCTTCTCTCTCAGTTTTTCTCCATCATTTAGCTAATGAGACCCCAAAGCTGATGGAGAGAGGTGGGGGAGGATCACACAAGGATGATATTCAAGCAACTGACATCCTCCTTATCAGCACATGATGTCATTGGTCGTTAGGAGGTTGGCAGCTAGAAGGTTGTAATGGTGACAATGAAAACCTGAGGCTTTGTGTAACTAAAAGGCTTCATCCACCCTCCGGATTGTATACAATTTTGGGGCAATTGTTTGGCATTTTGCCAAGGCGCCCCCGAAGAGACCCCAAGGCACCCTGGTTGAAAAAGGCTGCTCTATGTGATGGAAAAAAAATATATTTTTTTAATTGTACAAAATCAAATTTAAACCCAGGCACATAACCCCTCCCCCTAAAAAAAATCTGAGGCCCCACCCCCACATATACACATGTACAAACATAAACTCACACATTGGGGTGCCAACAGCTGAAAACATTGATTGTGATACACGTTACATATCACTGCGCACACCAGAATGAGAGCGCTAATTCTATCACCAGAGCTCCTCCGTAACACTAAACTGATGACCTATAGGGGGCTTTTTAAGTTGCACGTATAGAAAATATAGAGTTCTGAAGTTTGTCCTCACTTGATTGATATGCTGGGTACCAATTTACTCTGTGCAACCTTGGCTTTTATATTTTTTACCCCAAAAATTGGTAATTTGTTGTGTTTTGGTGTCCCTGAAATGAATTTTAGTGTGTTTTTTACCAAAATTTGGTGTTTCCTAGACTTGTGATAATATCATGTGACATAAAAAAATGCAACTACCACTATTTTGTTCTCTAGGGTGTCTGCTTTCAGAAAATACATCAGGTTTTGGGGGTTTATATAATCTTCAGGCCTAAACTGATTTTTTAACTCCTTCTTGCCTGTCCAGGTCAGGTGGGGGTTCCATTATCCTGACTGGAGGTCATATGATATCCAGAAGAATAAGCCGCTCAGACATGTTATGATCGGTGGTGCGGTGTGTCGCTCTAACACTCTACATCTCCATTGTCGGTAAAGAATCTATGACGTAGGTGTCATGGACCATGAAATACTGAAGTGTTTCTATGTGAAATCCTAATTCATGTATTACAGAAGATGGGACATTACGGATAGTTCATATTCCAGGCAGTTCCCCATCAGGTCCTCCCCAACCATGCAAATGAGGACTTGAAAATGACCCAGCAGAGATTGGTCAGAAAGGTTTGAATAAGTTGTGACGGTAGTAGAACATATCCCCGTCATCCATTCCCTTCTTCTTCCATAAAAGAAAATCACCCAATATTCCACGACTAGGAATATCCCTGGAATCGCCGAATAATCCACACATGACCCAAGGCTTAATGCTGGATGTAAACAGGACACACTTTATTGAAAGTACACAGCACACTTTATACAGGATTTGGAACATCCCGCCCCCAACAACTGCTTGTCTATTGGTCCCTTTCAAAGTCCAGGCAGTTCCCCATCAGGTCCTTCCCAACCATGCAAATGAGGACTTGAAAATGACCCAGCAGAGATTGGTCAGAACGTTTTGAATAGAAAGACTGTTATGTGTATTCAGACAAAAGCCCCAGGGGGGCAATCAATGTACACAATAGCCAGCCACAGAACAATGGAACCGTCTGGAGAGTTGAGACAGGGCAGAAGACATTTACACCTGATAATCAAAAGGCTTTTAGATAGGGTTATCACACAATGGACAATGAGTATCTCTTCTGAGTCTATTGACCTGGTTGGGGTTCAGAATAAAATCTCCTGTAATCTCTCAAGACATCCTGGAATATGAACTATCCGTATCCTATCCTATCCACCAGGGATGCTTGTCAGTACCTCCTCCTCAGTGCTGCATATTAGTGCCTCCTCATCAGTGAAGGAGAAAACTTATTTACAATTTTTTTTTTTCACAATTTTGTCTTCTTTTTATTGGTAGCACAAAACATTAAAAACCCAGTGATGATCAAATACCACCAAAAGAAAGTTCTATAAGTGGGAAAAAAAGATAAAAATTTCATATGTGTACAGTGTCACATGACCGTGCAATTGTCATTCAAAGTGTGAGAGCGCTGAAAGCTGAAAATTGGCCTGGGCAGGAAGGGGGTGAAAGTGTCTTTTATTGAAGGGGTTAAACATGTGAGCCAAAAAAAATGTAAAAATGAGCTCTGGCAGTAAAAAGGCTAAAGGATAAGTTCACCTTCTGGAAGATGTTACATGTTCCTGTTCCTGTAGCAGCTCAGCGATCCGAGTCCTCTGTGTGACATCAGTGCGGGGAGAAGTTCCCCGTACCGGCTGTCACTTTATGAAAAGAGCGTGGCCGTGCCATTCATTCACAGAGTTCTGTCCTTTGCCGGTGTCAGCCTGTAGTTTTCAATGAACTCCCACACCGCTGCTGAACTCTCTGGTAGATGAGGAACAAGACGATTTTCATAAGGAACAAGGAGATTGGGGCCCCTATTTAGTCCCTTGGACCAGTTGTTTTTAGAAAAAATGTCCACACCCCTGAAATGGTTTCTTACATGATGAAGATCAGCCATGGAGTATATCTGAGATGTATATCAGGGTGTGCTTCTTCCCCACATGAGAGCTGTGATGTCCAGCAACATTCATATACAAGACATTTCCCACACTCAAGGCACTAATACACCTCGAGGGTTGTGTGGGAACCATGATGTACAGGAAGATAGGACCTCAGTGAGGAACAATTCCCTCACTCAGGACAAGAAAGTGTTTTTTCCCCTTTGTGAGATCTCTGATGTCTGGAAAGATAGGACTTCTGTGTAAAACATTTCCCACACTCAAGACAGGAATATGGCTTCTCCCTCGTGTGAGATCTCTGATGTTTGGAAAGATAGGACTTCAGTGAAAAACATTTCCCACACTCAAGACAGGAATATGGCTTCTCACCTGTGTGAGATGTCTGATGTTTGGAAAGATGGGACTTCTGTGTAAAACATTTCCCGCACTCAGAACAGGAATACGGCTTCTCGCCCGTGTGAGTCCTCTGATGTATGTTAAGATCAGACTTCTGTAAAAAACATTTCCTGCACTCAGGACAGGAATATGGCTTCTCCCCTGTGTGAGTTCTCTGATGTTTGTAAAGATTGGACCTCTCTGAAAAAGATTTCCCACACTCAGGACAGGAAAATGGGTTCTCCACTGTGTGGAATCTCTGATGCATGTAAAGATGGGACTTCACTGAAAAACATTTCCCGCACTCAGGACAGGAATACGGCTTCTCCCCTGTGTGAGACCTTATATGCACGTTAAGAGCGTATTTAAAATGGAAACCCTTCCCACACTCAGGACAGGAAAACCTCTTCTCTGTTGGACGGACGGCATCGTCCCTCACAGTCTGAGGTTCCTCAGGATAAGTGGAATACGATAGTCCGGCACTGTCCCTCACAGTCTGAGGTTCCTCAGGATAAGAGGAATACAATGGTCCGGCACCGTCCCTCACAGTCTGAGGTTCCTCAGGATAAGAGGAATACAATGGTCCGGCACCGTCCCGCACAGTCTGAGGTTCCTCAGGATAAGAGGAATACGATGGTCCGGCACCGTCCCTCACAGTCTGAGGTTCCTCAGGATAAGAGGGATACGATGGTCCGGCACCATCCCACACAGTCTGAGGTTCCTCAGGATAAGAGGAATACGATGGTCTGGCACCGTCCCGCACAGTCTGAGGTTCCTCAGGATAAGAGGAATACGATGGTCCGGCACCGTCCCTCACAGTCTGAGGTTCCTCAGGATAAGAGGAATACGATGGTCCGGCACCGTCCCGCACACTCTGAGGTTCCTCAGGATAAGAGGAATACGATGGTCCGGCACCGTCCCGCACAGTCTGAGGTTCCTCAGGATAAGAGGAATACGATGGTCCGGCACCGTCCCTCACAGTCTGAGGTTCCTCAGGATAAGAGGAATACGATGGTCCGGCACCGTCCCGCACAGTCTGAGGTTCCTCAGGATAAGAGGAATACGATGGTCCGGCACCGTCCCGCACAGTCTGAGGTTCCTCAGGATAAGAGGAATACGATGGTCCGGCACCGTCCCGCACAGTCTGAGGTTCCTCGGGATAAGAGGAATACGATGGTCCGGCACCGTCCCGCACAGTCTGAGGTTCCTCAGGATAAGAGGAATACGATGGTCCATCTACACTGTGTGGTGCCGGATGGACATTTGAGGTAGTCGGGTTTTCTCCTGGACTATACTGTGTGATGTCCTCATCTTCTACTTTACAGTCTGGAGACAAAGTGAGACAATCCTCTGAGGTTTTCCTCATCTCCCGTCCATCTACTAAAATAGAAATACAAAGATTATTACTAGACATGAGCAGATTGGTTCCCCTAAACCAGGGCTCCGCCCACATCAGGCAGCTTTGTCTCTAAGGATCTTACAATTCCCCCCTCAAGGTAACTAGTAAATGGCTCCTCTGTAGGGCGGCAACTAATGATTATTATCAGAATTGATTACTTGGCCGATTATTGTTTTGATTAATTAGATAAAAAAACCTGATCAAAGTTTGGTGTATAATGGTGTGAATATCCTTGAATATCTATATAGAGCGGTAAATATAAATCTCCAGATATATAGTTGGATATTTAATCCTCTCTGAGAATAACAGACAGATAGATGTATTATTAGAGGGGGAATCTGCTACATATCACAATCAGAGAACAACATTAATAAAATATAAAAAGAGGTAAAACGCTGTTTTGCAGATGATCAGACAGGAGTGTAATATAATATGATGGGTGACAGACTCCCTTGTCATAGACAGGTAGGTGGGTACAAGCTCCCTGCACCTGATGTCACTTATGCTGGCCGTACACAAACTCATTTTTATTTCACAAAAACATTCATCCAATTTTCTAACCATTAGGGGGTCAAATCGGCGTTCATTTTCCACCACAGTGACGGGAAAATTGGAAGGAGCAGAACAGAAAACTTTTCTCCATAGAACAAATTCTCACATGGTGGGTGTGGTTTTTACTCACAAGTTACATTCATTTTATAATTGAATGGTAAAAGAAAGTGGAATTTTCTATCTACACTCGTCCATTCATCGAATGTACAAATAATTTCCATACAAATATTTGTGTGAATATTCTCCTCCAATAATAGATCCGTGTATGACCAGCATAGGACATTTATAGCAGCAGCAGGATTTTATTTCATCATCTGTTATGATGGGGAGAAAAAATATTCCTTTATAGTACAAAAACATCCGATAATCACTACTATAAGGGAGTCATTTATACTGTGAGATAGTGAAAGTAATATATCCTATATAATATATATATATAATAATAAATATACCCAGAAGTAGGATATATGGGGATTTTACATGGGAGTCACACATGGAGATATATGGAGGTAACAAAGAAAACAAATATATTAAAGTAATACTGAAAGCGGAGACTTTTATTCATGGATATAATAATTTTATATATAATGCACAATACTAGTAAACTTTTACTTTATGTAATAGTAATGTCTTCTATCACCTCCAGCCTATCAGCCTCCACCTTCTCTGGGGTCAGATGCTGATCTTCCCTGTGCAGAGACCTTAAAGTCATTGTAAATGTTGGATTTTTTTTTTAACAAACTTGTTATACTTACCTGCTCTGTGTAATGGTTTTGCACAGAGCAGCCCTGATTCTCGTCTTCTGGATCCCCAATCTCAGCACTTTTGGCTCCTCCTGCATTCAGAATGCCCCTATAGGAAGCCACAAAGTATAGTATAGAGTTCCCCTATAGGAAGTAGGGTTGTCCTGATACCAATACCAGTATCGGGACCGATACCAAGTATTTGCGGGATGTAACAGTATGGAAACCGTTGCCTTAGTTGTTGGCTGAGTAACAGGAATGACCTCAGGCCACTTTGAATGGGCGTCCACTATGATCAAGAAGGTGTGTCCTCTGATCGGGCCTGCAAAGTCCAAGTGTAGGCGAAACCAAGGAACCGTGGGGCCAAGTCCAGGGCTGGATGCACCCTCGAGGAGGGTCTCTTGCCGTTTGTGCACATCCAGCACAAGCATTTACATATGTTGCGATATCCGAGTCTAGGTTTGGCCACCACACATAGCCTCTGGCCTTTTGTTTCATACGGGTGCCCCCGGGATGACCGGTATGTAGCAAGTCCAGAATGTGTCTCCGGAGGGTCTGTGGAATGATCACTCTGTCTCCCCATAAAACACAGTTGCCAGCCACAGTTAATTCCATACGCCTACGGAAATAAGGTTCATACTCCTGTGGGACAGTTGATGGCCAACCGGACCGTACCCAGGAGAGTATTGTTTTCAGAAAGGTATCCTTGGTTGTATGGGCTGCTATCTCTCCAGAAGACAAGAAGGACAGGCTGGTGTAACGACAACTCTTGACCGGTGGAGAAGAGTCCATGGACCTCCCTGTCAGTCGGGACATTGCGTCCGCATTAGCATTGGCATCATGACCACGATACTGAATTTTGTAGCTGTATGCCCCCAAGAATAGGGCATAGCGTTGGAGGCGGGCCGCAGTAGTTTGGGAGATGCCTTTGTCAGGGCTAAAGATCTGAAGGAGTGGTTTATGGTCCGTCAGTATGGTGAATTCCCTACCATACAGGTAAAGATGAAACGTCTTAAGAGCCTCTAATTGCTTTCTGCTTTTGTCAAAGACCTGGAGGCAAATGCCACTGGTAAGATGTGGGATAGTACCGCCCCCAGACCATAGGGTGAGGCATCACAAGCCAAGGTGAGAGGCTTCAGGAGGTCATAGTGCACGAGCATGCGTGATGCCAACAGCTTCCGCTTAGAAACTTCAAAAGCACGTTGGCATGCAGCCGACCAGTCCCATCTGGAGTGTTTCTCCAAAAGCTTGTTCAACGGAAACAAGGTGTGAGCCAGATCTGGAAAGAATTTGTGGTAATAGTTCAGCAAGCCAAGGTATGATCGCAGCTGCTGGTTGGGGCTGGAGCTTTGACTAAAGCATCAACCTTAGCTTCTGTGGTGTGCATACCTTCTGCATCCACAAGGTGGCCACAAAACTCCAATTTAGGCACCATGAATTGGCATTTTGCTAAGTTAACTTTCAGACCCTGTTCTTGGAGTCTCGCCAACACAATATCCACATTCTGCTTGTGTTCCTGGTCAGTCCGTCCCGTGATGAGCATGTCATCTAGCAGGCACTGCGTGAAAGGAATGTCTGCCAAAATCTCGTCCATTTTTCGTTGCCAAATAGCTGGGGCAGAGGCTATCCCAAACACCATCCGATTGTATTCATACAGTCCCTTGTGGGTGTTGATGGTCAGAAACTTGCAGGAAGAAGGATGGACCTCAAACTGTAAATATGCTTGTTTGAGATCAAGCTTGGTGAACTTTTGACCCCCTGCAAGAGAGGCAAAAATGTCACCTACTCTGGGTAGGGGATACTGGTCAATTTCCAGTTGAGAGTTCAGTGCCATGCGGAAATCACCACAAATGCGCAAGTCCCCATTCGCTTTCTTTACCGGTACAACTGGTGATGCCCACTCGCTGTGCTCTACCTTTGAGATGACACCTTGTTCCTCCAGCCGACTTAGTTCTGCTTCCACACCTGCTCGGAGTGCGAAAGGTACTGTCCAAGCTTTGAAGAACTTAGGCTGAGCTTTGGGTTTCAGCTTGAGTCTCACACAGTCATGCTTTATATTTCCAAACTGGTCATCAAAAACCTTTGGGAACCGCTGCTTCAGGGACACCACCCATCCCTCATTATCTCCTAATGGAATGGTGACGGCGTTACAGGGACTTATGGCGATGTCTGGCATACCAAAGTGAGCAATCCAGTCTCTCCCAAAGAGAGGGGGTCCCCCATTTTCTAGGATATATAATGGCAGTCTCTTTGTCTGACCCTTGTACAATGAATGAATGAATGAATGAAAACTTGTATAGCGCGGCACATGCGAACTGAATCGCCTCTGGGCGCTTGTTGTTCCTGTCTCCTTTGATATCAAAAGAGAAAAGTCTTGACCTTTTTCCTAAATGCTAGGTGGTTCTCCTCCAACCGAATGCTGGTTGGTAAAGCGTTCCATAATACCTTTACTTTTGCGTAACCCAGTGGGTGGAGTATCTGCTTTGAGTATGTCTGCAGTTTGATTGGTGTTGGGCGGACAGTTCTTCAGGTCTGAAGTTGTCTCCATTGTTTCTGGGTGATAACTGAAACTGTTGCTCCTGTGTCTACATCCATCTTGAGTTTCTTTCCCTCAATGGTTACATCTATAGTCATTGCGGAGGGTGCTGAATGCATATGATGTATGTCTAATCTGTGGAGCACTTCCTCATCCTCTGACTCAGATGATGATGTATATCTTCCCACCATATATGTCTTTGTCTTGGGGTTCAGAGGTTGTTTATCTCGCACCTTCTTGCTACGGCAAACTCGTTTCAGATGGCTGGTCCTACCGCAATTATGACAGGTCTGATCCTTAAACCGGCAGACTTTGTGGTCATGGTCTGTATTCCCACAACGGTAGCAAGCTGACTCCCGGCTGGGTGGGGGTCTGTATTTCCAGTTTGCGGCAGTCGGCTTAACTGCTGTTCTGAAAACTTCCTGTTTCACCTCTTCCCTTCTGCTCTGGGGGTTCAATTCCTCTGTATCTTTCACAGCCATTTCCATCACTGAAGCTATCTCAATTGCCTTTGTAAGGGTAAGGTCTTTCTCTGTTAACAGTCTCTTTTGTGTCGACTCACAATTCAGTTCCATAACAAACTTATCCCTCAGTGCAGTAGGTAGGTAGTCCCCAAAAGAACATGTAGAGGCTAGTCTGCGAAGGGCGAGCACATAAGCTTTAATCTTTTCACCTGTCTGCTGCTGCCTCTGATAGAAGCGAAATCTTTCTGCTATTTCTAGTGGTTTGGGCTGGAAGTGATCCTCTAGCAGTGTCAGCAGCTCTGCCAATGTCTTAGCTGAAGGTTTTACAGGGGAAAGCAGATCTCTAAGAGTGTCATACGTTTTGGCCCCGACCACTGTAAGAAAAACTGCAACTTGCCTGTTGTCTGTGATATCATTTGCACTGAAATACTGTTCCAGCCTCTCAACCCAGGAACTCCAGGATGTTTGTTCTCTATCAAACTCACTTAATGTCCCGATTAATGACATTTTCCTGCTGGGATCTGTGACTGCTTCTATCCAGGTGACAATCCACAATGTGTGGAAAAGTGTAGCGCTAATAATGACACAAATAATGATAATACAATAAAGATTAAATCATGCAACACCACATGTGAATGAATGGTATTCAAAAGTCCATAAATGTTTTGAATAAATCGGTGAGTCGGTTTCTTTGAGTAAAACAGATACACAAAATCCAGTGCATAAAGAAGTGAAAAATCCACCACCGCTTATGACAAGGGGCTTACCGGACCGATTGGACCTAGACAGGCATATACCCACTAGGCCAATCAAGCTTTGTTAAAGTTGATATACTGAAGCGGGTACACCATACACGTCATGCGATTCGGTATCAATGAAGGCAAACCTCAGACAGATGATTCAAAAATACTTCCCAGCAAGCAGCAACTCTCAACAGATCACTCAGAGGGCATATCAGTACTCCAACCGATAGGCATGAAAAAGAGAAGGCAAGGCGTACATAGCGTAATTCCATAATAAAAATCGATATTTATTATAAAAAGAGAAAAACTCACATTTTGCAATGGTCAATAGAGCTTATAGAAAAAGGGTAGCAGGAACAACAGTAGTCCATCCCGACATGTTTCGTTAAAAAAAGAACATCATCTTTCACAATCCACAATGTCCTTGTCTCTCTCTATCTCTCAGACTGATAGACACTCTGTAAATTCCATTCTCGTCGCCACTGTGATATCCTGTGTCTTGTGGGAAACACAAGACTCTGGTCTGGAGCAATGGATGTTTATTTCAGTACAGGCTGTACACTGCAACATGCATCTCAGGACAGTACATCTTATCTGCTTCCTACATGAGCACACTCTCCAAGATGGCCATGTGATGGATGGGAATATGGAAAAATTTATATTTTTGTGTTATGAATAAGAGCCACTGAGATTGCCTTGTAAAAATTACCATTTGAAATGAAGTATATATGTTCCCTGATAAGATTGTTTTAAAGTTTGAAAATATGAAATTAAGTTTCAGAAGTTACCATTTAAACTGAAAATACAAAGGAGAGCTGTTTGTCCAGAATCCATTTCCTCCCCATTTTTTACCCCCATGTTACAGATATGGAACTCTGATGTTTCTGTGTGCACATGAGAAGGATTTTTTTCCAAAAGAAAGCTACCTAACCCATCTCCCACATCCTGTGTTAAAGGAATTTGCTTTGTGATGTTGACTTTTTGGAGAAAGCTGACCAAAGGAGCTGACAATTGACTTTTTCTTATGCCTGTGTGAACTGGCCAATGAGAGTTACATGCTGAATCCAAGGGGGTGGGAGACCTGGGGAGATGTGTTACATGTATGGGTTGGCCAACCAATGCATTTTGTGAATTGTATGATGTGAACAAATGAGAAGATTTTGTGTGTTTAATAAAACTGCAAAGCTGGGGCCTCCCCGGTCTCTTTTTGCTGATCATGATGAAAGGTGAGGATGTGACTCTGTGTATGTGTCTCTAACTTTGCATGCTTTCTTGTAATTTGGAATCAGACCGTAGAAAGGCAACCCTGAGAGATCATGTCAGGAGATTAATTAATTAATAAGAGTCTTAGTATCGCTCACAATTGGCACCCAACGTTTGCTTTGCTCTAATGGAAAGATATGGCACGCCGAGATGCCATGAGGTGCATCTGTGTGGATTGAGGCTGATCACCTCCATGGATGCGCTTCTTGCCGCAGTCCACTTCCGTGCAGGCACCCTCCATTCTCTTGGTCTTTGTGCTGTGCCTTAGACCATTCAAAGATGGGAAATTTTCTTGAGCAAACTTTTCAACCCATAGCATTTTTCTACCAGTTTGATGTCTGTGTGTTGCTTTGAATGGATCTGTTTCAGTGATTATCTGTATGAAAAGGCGGTGGCACAGTTTCCTTGTCTGGAATGCGGTAGTGAGGGTGGCCCGGTTGTACCGCACATGCCCTACCACTCTGTGTGTGACGAAAAATAAAATAAAAAATCATATTAATTCACACCCAGATTTATAGAAGGTGCACTAAATATTGTATATGCAAATATGTAATACAGAGATCAGATGTGATCTATGCATTGCTTGTGTGTATAATATTTACCCCCATACAGACGACAGGGGCACGTAAGGATTAAACAGGGTGATATAATCACGGTTGCCCTATCAGCTTTGTGTTCCATATCGCTGAAAACGTCATATTCTGTGTTTTGTTTTGTGTTTGCAGTCTATGTTTTCTGTTTTGACATTTGAGGTTATGTGTTCCGTCTGTTTGAATGTGATGGTTTGAATGGGTCTGTCTGTCGGAGGTAGGTTTTTAAGGGTTTTCTGTTTTATTTTTATTTTATTTTATTTATTTATTTTTTCCTGGCTAAGGGAGTTCAGGTGGCTTTAGCTAAGAGGAGCTGAGCGGGAGGAGGAGCCTAGGATGGCGCGAGCCTCACTCCGAGGCGGTTAGGAACGAAGGCTCCCGAGAAGGTCCCGCAGCGCTGGATGGCTGAACCAGCACGCCACCTGCCTAGTTGTCGGTTAGCTAATACAGAACCCTAACTGTGCCGAACCCAATGCGTCCTGTTTGATCACCTCCTCCGCCCATCCTCTCCCCCCCCCTTCGGGCTCCCTCTCAGGTCCTCCAGGCTTTCAGATGCATGTCTCCTTCTCGTAGCTCCCATAGACCCAGCTAAACACGCTCACGGAGCGGTGTGTCATTCGTCCTAGCCTCGCTTACCTCGCTGCATTCATCTGGAGGTCTGGCTGCCGGCTCCCCTGCGCTCACGCTGGTGGAGTCCCCCTCGGGACCGTGGTCGGCTTCGCTGGGGGGAGCGGGGGTGTTGGAGGCGTCCTTTCCTGTCCCTTGCCCCGGGGCTCCTGACGCGGCGGCACGGTGCTGCTTCCGGGTCGCGGGTCTGATTGGCGCGGTGCGCCGAGGGGAGAGGTGTCGGGCGCGGACGGGGGGGGGCATAGTTGGCGGGGGACACGGAGGTGGAGAGGGGGGGAATAAGCTTGTAGCATAGACATCCTTTTTTCACTGGATCCCCCTTCATCCCACATCATTTGTCGGAACTTATTGGATCAGGACCTGGTCCTTGCTACCCTGACAGAGTCGTCAAAGCCATTACAGGTTACTCTGGTTACTCTGACAAAGTCATCACTCAAACCCGTCCTCCCTGCCGACCTCCAGAAAATAGCTATTGCACTGCAACAGACAATCAGAAGGGCTTGCAGTAAGTAAGTCTGTAAGTCAAACTGTAAGTATTATACATTAAGAAACCGTGAACATGGAGACCGGATCAGGACAAGGGGAAGAGAAACTGTGGGTCCGTCAGTAAGACATTATTTTTTTGTTTTTTGTTTCTCTTCCGTTTTTTTGCTGTCTTTTCCGTAAGCTAGTACAGTGGAGGCTATAGTATGGGTGACTGAGTCAAAGTGCCCCTACCCCCTCCAGGTGAACATATTAACAACTACACGCCTTTCTCCCTCCTGCACAACTATATGAACAAAGCCCAATAATACCATCAACTGATTTATCAATGGCCGGAAGCATAAAACAACTATAATTTACACCTTAACCACTCAGTTCTACTCAGTACTATTTCTGAAGATCATACGGTGATATATGTTGATATATGCTGATATATGGTGATATACGGAGAATGTGGCTGGTATGCAAGAATAATGGAAGGCAGGCCACCCCGGCCGGAGAATAAGCTATCACCAAAAGTTATTTTGTTGAGGTCACTTAGGGGAGGGTTACATGGTATTAAGTTGGCATATGGTCATATCCTCAAACGGAAATACACGGAGACATACGGAGACATATCTGACTACCGATATAGTAAAACTATAGTAAAACTAAGACTGGGAGGATTTTGGGAGAAAGCCGCGATCCTCAACACCCAATATTATCTAATTATCAAGGTTTCTGCTTTTTAGAGTAAAAAATACTGGGTCTTGGGGAACTATCTTAAAAATAGCCCCTGTTTTCTCTCCCCCTCCCCCCCCCCTTCTCCCTCTTTTCTTTCTCCACATTCCCTCATCCAGAATCTCAGCTGTGCAAATTCCTGACATGAGTACTAGAACGAGGGGAGCAAGGGGGGGTCCCTCCTCGACCCCCAGACTGAGTCAAAGCCCAGGGCCAATGAGCAAATATGTAACGCAGGGATCGAATGAGAGGGAGAAGGAAAAGAAAAAGGATAAGTCAAAATCTGCTTTAACCAATTCAAATAGTACAACAAACTGGAATCCCAATCAGAGTCAGCGATAGACAGCGATCATGAAACCGCCTCAATACTGGATGTAGAAGATCAACTAACAGACTTGGCATTACCCAACAAAATCTGAAATGAAGGAAATGTTCGCTTCATTAGAAAAAGCGTTGTCAGCACAAATGGAGAGAATGGAGAGAAACATGGGATTTATGTTAGAGAGAGTGGAGGAAGTGGAAAAAAAAACAGAACATAATTCCATCATCATCAGAAAGCTGGAAGCGGAGCTGATAGAAATAAAAAGAGAGCAAAGGGAACAGGCATATAAAGCAGAAGACCAGGAAAACCGGACCGACGAAAAAATTATCAGGATACGCGGAGTCCCCGACTCCTCCAATCAGAAAATCTTCCAGAAATTTATACGGAAAATTTGCAATCCAATATTGGATAGAGAAATATCCCTCCCACTAAAAATTGAACGAGCCCATAGGATAAGAAGGCCAGAGAAATCTCTCAAGATAAACCTCGAGACATTATAATACGATTTGAAAGTTGGGAGGAAAAAAATCAACTATGGAAAAATCTAAGGGAAAAGTCCCCAATTAAATTTGAGGATCAGAGCATACAAATATATCAAGACCTGTCACAAGAGACTCTTAGAAGAAGAAGGACCTTGAAGCCTTTATTACGGGTGTTACAAGAACTAGAAATACAGTATAACTGGGGTTTCCCAGCATGTCTGATAGCTAGAAAAGAGGGGATCACGGCGAAGTTGAGATTCCTGGATGAAATCCCTGAGTTTTGCCAAAGGCTGGGATCCCAACCCCAAGCAACAAATGAAGAAATCTGAGATTTATACCTGGGGGGGGGGAGAGGGGGGAGAG
This sequence comes from Rana kukunoris, assembly GCA_029574335.1. NCBI lineage: Eukaryota > Metazoa > Chordata > Amphibia > Anura > Ranidae > Rana > Rana kukunoris. The sequence goes on along the minus strand of CM056052.1, from coordinate 2,284,891 downwards.
AGGTGGGAGGGGAGGTTAATTGTCACTAATTAATTGTCATCATTAATAAGAAAAATGTTTGGGGGCACTAGGTTCAGCGTTGTGGAGACATCGGGGACCAGGAGTTCTCAACCGCCGGAGGAATCTCCCTGGGTTCAGGGGATTCGAGGAGGCGCTGATTTGTACTCCGCCTCACCTTAGAGGGACACCCCTTGCACACTTAGTGTAAGAGATGATGCTCCATAGGAGGACCTCAGGGTCAAGATCTCTCCATCAGGGGGAAGGGGGGTGGGGGTGGTTTGGGGACGGGGAGGGGTAGAGGGGGGGGGAGGGGGGGTGGCCCGGGGAGGGGGTCAAGACTTCATCAAGGAAAAGGGGGGAGGGGTGGATCGGGGTTGGGGAGGAGGCAAGGGTTATCGGGGATAAGGGACAGAGGGGGTAGGAAGGGATAGGTGAGAAGGAAATGAGAAGAAGAATAAAGGGTCGAGTGAACACCAGAACAGAAAGAGAAGACGAAAACAGCGAGGGATTAGACACAAGAAATTAGAAATAACATATGTCTAAGGTAAACTTAATCTCATATAATGTAAGGGGACTTTGTTCCCCGCGTAAAAGACATACAATTTTAAAAGAGATCGAGAGATATTTTGCAGACGTCGTTTTTCTCCAGGAGACACACATAACCCTTGACTCAAGGGTGAGGCTGGATTCTCGGCAGTCCCAACATGGTACTATGGAGACTCCCCTCAGAGAGGATCTAGAGGAGTCGCCATAGGTATAGGGAAAATCTAAGTTTTGTCGTGAAGACAGGTTAGGGACCCTGATGGTCGATATTTGTTTCTAAGAGGTCTTCTACAAGGTAAGACGATATACGCTGGCCAACGTTTACTGTCCAAATAAATTTCCCCAGAAAATATTTAACCTCAATCTTGAACAAACTTAACCGAATTTAAACAAGGAAACGTGGTCTTAGCCGGGGACTTCAACTTTACCCTTGATATACAACTAGATAGAATATCGACAGTTAACATAGCTAACACTAAACAACAACAAGTAGTGAAAAAAAATACTATTATCGAGTCAGTTACATT